>OX387423.1:29900963-30328730 GCA_947563755.1 Lochmaea crataegi | reverse complement strand
GCTCCAATGCGTTGCGCTACCGAGACTCGTAGGAAAGTTTTGCGGAATCATGAACATAACGTATTGCTGAAGTCAAATTATTAATGTAAAAATCGTTAAATTAAAATAACAATTTACTGATTTCTACCATTTTGCAAAATAGAGGGTGTTCTTTATTTAAACGGTAAAATTTATATGAATTTATATGAATATAGTTTAGGTCGTCAATGCCGTATAAGTTATTTCATTGATGACGTACTATATCTATATATATCTACTATAAGTGTGCGGGGATGTACTTATAATCGAAAGCGTTGTAGACAATGAAAGTATGCTTTATTTAGGTTAATGAATATATCTTTATTAAAGTAACAAATATATTTTAAATCACAATTCTTGATAGCTATCTGAACGATCTTTGTGCTCTTATATCTCGCACGGCTCTAGAATTGATTGTTCGACGACTCAAATTGGCCCTCTGCGTCTTGCTGGCATTGCTGACTCTACATAGAACATATAAGTGAATGAAGTTAAAATACTCACACTGATAGAAAGATTTGTTTATATTTGTTAAGCTTTATTAACTGTTAATAAATGATTTTTTAACATCATAGGATTTAATAAATATGTATTTAATATAAAAAGCAGAAATAGCAATTTTCTTTTGACACTTTTAATAACTCTATAGCTGGAATTGTATTCATTTGCTTATAATTCGACTCACCTTTCGCAATAATAAAACACGTATATTTATTAAACACGTTTTCGTTTTGATTTAAAACTATTTCCAAAAAATGTTAAGTACAATATATACAGGTACGGTAATGGCCGTTGTTGGCGGGAGCTTACCACACGTGTTTATTTACATGAAATCACTTAATTAACTGACAGTTAAAATTGTCTTCATCAGTTATTAATACTACGATCGATACACAAATAAAACCAAAAAAATGTCCGAAAACTGTATAGTGAGTTAAGGCTTGGTTTCTCTGACCAGATCGGCCCGAAATATTTCGGCGAATATTCGAGTACAGAACGGTCTAGTTTCCCGAAGTTCGGTCAGAAGTTTCGTTTGTGTGTGGTTTGTCTGAAGATTCAATTCGCTGTGATACATTTAAGTCTTTAAAATTTTACGTAGGGTGCTTCTTGAGCTTTAAAATGGATAATATGGATTTTTATATTGCTATGGTTCTAGAAGAGAAGAACAGGATTATCATGATGAGGCTGCGTTATTAGAAGTATGTACTGAAAATAAGGCAGTGTTGAAAATGTTTGAAAATGGGGAGGGTTTTCTTTCACTTTTTCAATCAATAATTCATCCTTTAGCACAGAAAAGTCTAATTTATGGTACTTCTTGGACATCTTTTCACTTTTAAGCTTTATAAAATTATAATTAATAAAAATAAATGCCCATGATTGTACATGTATTCATAAGTTCGGCGAATTGAGCCGTTTACAAATCGATCAAATCAAAACTAATTTTATCGAGACGAACTACTATCCGTACACTTCCCCGAAATTTCGTTCCGATCTTTTATAGAAACCGCTACTATGTATAACACATATACTGGGTTTCACCGGAAACGCTAACGAACTTTTCGTGCTATATCACCGAAATATTTCCGGCCGAATTGGTCAGAGAAACCAGGCCTTTAGACATTCGTTCTCATCCCTACCCCGCAATGTTTGCTGGATGAAAGGTGACAACAGTAGACACCTGGCGGGGATCACTGATCGTTTGATATCAGTTATCGACCGGCGAGGGCGGAAGATCAAATTGAATTGAGACAGAAAATCATAATTAAAGGAAATTGAAATTATGAACCCTGAATAAGAATTTATCGTACTACAATTATTATATTCGATTGCCATCTTGCAAAAATAAGGGCGGGGGGTATAAGGGAAATTTTGTATTCTAAGTCATGACAACCCCTATTATTAATAGGGGTTGATCGTAGTAGGGTGAAAATTTAGGGTTGTATATATTTTTGAATGCTGTATCATAAAAAAATAAAAACAAAAAATTTTGTTTAAAAAATGAAAAAAATAAGGGGTGGGCCTCCCTTAACATTAAGAGGGTTGAAAAATAGATGTTGACCGATTCGCAGACCTACCCGATATGCACACAAAATTTCATGAGCATCGGTCGGGCCATTTCGGAGGAGTTCAATTACAAACACCGTGACACGAGAATTTTATTTATTAGGGAAGATATGAAGATTGATAGTACAATTATTACAATTATGAACATTATTTACAAAATTTTGATAAATGTTTTCCCGTTTTTCCTCAATTTGTATGAAATGTTCTGACTCCATAATTTCTTCATCTCTTACCAAGTTTTCTGTTATTCTTGAAGTAGGTACTGTAGGAGACTTCTGGCTTCGTTATATTGTATAAAATTTTATTTGCAGCTTCCTTTTTATTGTTGACGCTCTCCGTAGCATAACTTTCCGCAATAGTTGCAGATTTCCATCCTCCATTATTCGCTAACAAAGTGGCCGACGTTCTTTTAAGGGAGTGTCCAGTATACTCCAAAGTTGTCAAAGTGGAATTGAAGAAATCCAGTTTTTCCCGACAGGCTGACTTAAGCACTTTCCATTTTGATATCGCATAGAGAAGCGATGATTGAAATTCGTCATGTGGGATCTTATAACAATGTAATTTCGAACTATTCTGAAATAACAAACCTTCTCATCGTCAATTGTAGTCACTGTAAATTTACGTGCCAATCCATTTTTGGAATCCGAAATAGTAACAATTATGACTTCATTAGTTAATTCAGCATTGTCCATTTTCATTGCACAGAGTTCACTAGAACGGCACGCTCCAGCAATCCCCATTATCATGACTTTATCATCAACTTTCATCATTAAATACATATCATCGGAGGCTTCAAACAGGAATTTATTCACATCTTCCCTGTCAAACACATTAGATTTATTGGGTTTATATCCGTCATTTTTTCTTCTTAAAAATGCTTGAAGTTTAGGATACTTGGAAATATCTATGTTTTCCTCTATGAAAAAGGTGGTCTTTAGCATGGAATATTCACTCCATAAGCTTGATGGAGACTTTAATACAGCAGATTTTCCGTGAAAGTACGCCAAAAGCACGGTTTATGAAACTGCAGTAGCAGTCTTTGTTTGGCCGCATTTCTTGGAGTATTTGGCTGTTATACAAATCAATAATTTCAATTTCTCTCAATTTTTGACAATTAACTCTCAGCTTGATGTTATTGATAAAATTATAATTCTTATGACGCTATAGAAACCGGTCAAAGTTGTCCATAATTTTATGCGAAAAGTATCGAAATAAATTAATGAAAATCTAAGAATAAATTCTACGCGGAGGAAAAAAATATACTCCACGGGATGTAAGTATTTCTACTAGTCCCAAACTTTATTGCCAGCTCTCGCTATCGCTCGGGCGCAAAATCGTTCTCGACTAGTAAATGTTACTTACATCCCTTATAGTATAAATTACTATTTCATTTTATCTTAATTATATCATGATTTTTCAATACCTTCACATTATACTAGATAATTATCTTTTCGTCATACACTTCAAAGGGAGACACTGGGTTTAATGCTGGGTGAGTTTGACCCAGATTAGTTTCTCCCCCTGGCGCATGATTTCTCTAAACAACTCTGATTCAGATGAACGTTTTTAACAACTTAACTATCTTCATTATATATATGTATATATAAATCTTCATTGCTGTCTTCGTAATTCATTTTCCTAGCGATGCGTAAAAATTTAATTTCATCCACAGTTATAATAGCATACTTCAGTTTATATCTTGAAAGCAAAAGATAAAAAGTTTAAATTTATTTCCTTAGTTTCTTTCTTGTTGATACCACCTCGACAGTTACGCGCTGCAACGGTTGATGAAGTAAACAAGAAAGTAATGACTACAAAGAACAGAAATGAAGGTTATTTGCAAAGGGATCCAATTAGTTTACTGACGTTTATAGCTGAGCTTTAAATAAAAATAAAAACTACAAGGA
Source organism: Lochmaea crataegi (assembly GCA_947563755.1). Lineage (NCBI taxonomy): Eukaryota > Metazoa > Arthropoda > Insecta > Coleoptera > Chrysomelidae > Lochmaea > Lochmaea crataegi. Next base: position 30,324,741 of record OX387423.1, on the reverse strand, counting down.
AAATAAAGCAGGAGAAATTTAAGCCAACGTTCACTATATAAGTACGAGTTTTTATTAATAATCTAGAAGTTTACGATGATGTTTATCAAAGATTGAAAATCTTAATCAAACAGCGAGCGAAATTACTTTGATCTAGTTTTTTTATCATTATTCATTTAACGAATCTGTCTAAATACAGAGGGAACTGCATAAATAGTGAATGATTTATTTCAATTTTTTTTAATGATGAATTCTCATGTACTCAAATCGTAGTAGTTCAGCTTGTTACGTTTTTCGTTCTGAAATTTTTTTGCTTAGTTAATTTTAGTGGCTGATTAGTCACCTCCCCTGGCTTCATCAGTTGAAAAATCGCGCCCAACGTGGGGCCTAACTCCACACCCTGGGGTGGAGTGCTCTAGCCCGGCCCGACCGTTTTTGACTCCTGACCTATAGAGAGAAGTGTGCTACTCTCCCTACTATTAGGTATCGGCATTATCATCTCAGTACCTTCTCAACAGTCAGTAACGAGTCGAAAGCCAAGAGGACGTGTTCGTGTTAAAAGTTGTTGAGCGGCAAAAAATTTGTAAACATCGGCAGGGGTCAAAAATACGCCACGTCTGTGTTAGGGTAACTATTTTGATTAATCGATAAAATCGTTTTTGTCACATTTTTATTGTAGTATTCATGGCAGATGATCAACCTGTACCTTCTAGGAAGAGGGTGAAATGGGAAGATAAAAATTATGAAGACACCTTGCTAAAATGGGTCGATGAAGAGGATTCTGAGACAAGTGATATTGATTCGGATGACGATTATATTTTCAGTGACCACAACAGTGATTCGGAAATAGATCTAGACGAAGATATTGACGGAGATTTAGTTGAACCACAGCTTGCACCAATATATGAAGAATCAGAGTGTGAAGAAGAATCAGAATCTAGGTCGCATAATTAATTTCATGGCAAAAATAGGTATAAATGGTCTAAAAAACCACGTCAAAGTAAACATTCTCGAACACTACAACATAACATAGTTATTAGATGTCCCGGTTTAAAAAATGTTCCTTTTGAAGAAGCCAATACGGAAAAAGCATGGAATCTTCTTTTCGATGACGAAATGATGTTGTAGAATTAAAGGCATTCCTGGGACTATTGCTTTTAGCTTCCATTTTTAAATCAAACCAAGGAGACATTAGATCAATATTTGCAGCTGATTGCTCGGGTAGGGATATATTCAGATGTGTGACCAATTCTAATCGATTTGCAACTATTCTCTTATGCCTGAGGTTTGACGATCCTCGTACAAGATTAGAAAAAAAAAAGATAGATCCTACTGCACCCATTCCAGAAGTATTTAATACATTCATTCGAAACTGCCAGAAGTATTACAGCATTGGAAGTAATGTCTGCGTAGATGAGATGCTGGTATCATTCAGAGGTAGGTCAAAATTTAAAATTTATATGCCCAAAAAGCCATGTAAGTATGGCTTAAAAGTCGTGGCTCTGACAGATGCTAGAACTGGATATCTATATAATGCATTTATCTACTGTGAAAAGAATTCTGATGGGTTTGATTCATCTGCTGAAGAAACTAAGTTTTAGAAACCAACACAAACTATTTTGAAGTTAGCGAAACCTATTTATGGAACCAATAGAAATATCAGGTTCTCTTCGATAGAACTAGTGAACATTTTGAAAACCAAGACACTTACATATACCTATTATGTTGGCACGATGGGAAAAAACAAGAGAGTGGTTCCCGTACAGTTCTTAGCAAATAAACACAGGAGTATAAATTCCGAAAAAGAATAAGGCTGTATTGGTTGCCTTATCCATGCACCATGATAGAGGTGATGACAATACGCAAGGTAAGCCAGAAATTATCAACTTTTATAATACCACTAAAGATGGCGTTGATATGACTGATGAAAAATGTAGTGTATACCATTTTCTTTAGACTTTTGGACATTACATCAGTGAACTCTTTCATAATAAAGTCCAGAGCATGTTCAAACTTATCCCGACATGAATTTATAAAGGATGTGGCGTGGCGATGTGGCTATACCCCTGAATTAAAGCGCAGACGACAAAATACGCACGTTCGTCGTGAAATAAAAATGTGCATTAGCAGAATTTTTCAAGTACCAGAGCCCGTCGAAGCAGCAGAAGACAGTAGAAAAAACTGTAGAAGGTGCCCTGCAATCAAGAGACAAAAAACATCCCATTTCTGCATTCTGCGCAAAATTCCAATTTGTATGCAGTGTTCGAGGAGGGTTTGCATAGACCGCTCAGTCTGAAAATATGTGCCAAAATGACCTTGTGCAGGTTTTTTGCATATGGAAGCAAATTATGTTCCATTATTTTTTATATGTTTATAATAATCTGCTCTTATATTTTTTCGAATTAGAATTATTGTTTTTGTTGTTCTATGGGTTCTATTATATATAACTACGCTAATAATAACCGTTTAAAAAATACACCTTTCTATTTTACTGCTTTGTGTTTGATATTAATCTAAAAAACTGTAAAACAAGTATTACAATATAATATTACCAATTCATAAAATTTCATAAATATTAAAATCTTTGGTGTTAGTTAGATGTCTGTGGTTACGGGTTAAAACGTGTGCATAAAGTGCAGACTCTAAAGTATCTATCAAAAAAGTCACCAAATGCTTCGAAAGACGAAATGTTTTGATAAAAGACACTTTGTTAATTGTTGTGGACAGTCTCTGATACCTTTTCTTTCTTCACCGAGCCACTCCAGAACCTTGTCCCTGCACTTTATTGAACAATTTTTCAGTTGGATATTTGCTACTTAGCTTAGCGTTGCGTTGAGTTTGGCCAAATAGTAACTGTCTTTTAAGATCGAGTATTTCGCAAATATACAGTATATTGTAAGGGATTGAAAATACAACAGCATTCAAAATAAAGTTTAAATCTATTAAAAAACTTAGGAGCAACTGAATTTGATGAAAAGTATTGATGATTATAAGCATTAAGGATTGTTATCATGAAATAATTTAATAGTAAAATTCCTATGTATGATTTATTATAAAGTAACTGATAATACTTACAGTTTATACTAGGTACAATTGTCAAAATTATCTTTTCATATTTTAAAAAAATATTATTTGATGAGAATAGTGAGAAAAAAGGGTGAAAACACATTATTTGGAGTCTTCTCATAAATTACTGAAACAATTCAAAGTCTAAGAAGTCCTACCTCCACCAAGACTTCAGTTGTGAACCTAAAAAATCAAACTATAGTAACACTTGTAAATGAAAAAGAAACACATAAACTGCAACTAAATGGTGCAAGGACATGTTATAAAGCGTTTTGAATAACCAAAATGCTTTAATTTTCAAAAATTCAAAAGAAATCATTTTGACAATGAGAAATTTTTAAAGTGTGATTTCTATGTCTAGAACAGGTTTCAAGATGTAAGATTTGTGTATTTATTATTATGTTTTATGTAGATTATAATTATATGTGTGGAAAAGGTGTGCGTAAGAAAATCAAAAATACGAAAATAACTTTTGACCATCCTCGTATATCAGTTTTTACAAAAATTATATTGAAAATTTTAACATAGTGACCTGTGACTTGTGTATTTAATAAAAGTAGAAACTCCAAGAGGATGGCTCATTCCAGTTGTTTCACTTGCACAATAAAGTCTAAGAAAAAGTAGTTCCAATATCGATAAACTAGGGAGTCAACTTACCTTGACTTTTGACAGGTGGACATTTTGAAGTTTAAGAGTGTGGTAAATTTAAAATTCCTCTCGTGCTGAGGAATCAACAAGATTTCTTTTAAAAATCTCACCAATTTGAATAAATACGACAAATTTTTCTTACTGAAGTGAAAAGGAAAGAAAATAGATTGGAATCCGATGCTATTTCCCTGAGCATCTAAATAAGAAGGACTAACAAGAATAAAAATAAGGTACCTAATTCTTTCTTCCTACAATATAAAGGAAGAAGAAAGTTAATTATTAAATAATAACAATAATATTCTAAAAAGATTTGCTATAGCTAAAAGAAAATACTTCTAGATAGAGACTTGAAGGCCATAATAATAATAATGAAGACAAACAAAAACAATAAATGCATTTAAATTAAAAAAAGCAATTAAAGAAGATTTGACATATTCATTATTTACTGTAGTATTTATAATTTTATCTATTATTATTAGATTGTAAACATCTATCTATTTTTTCCTTTCGCTTATAGACTAAACAAGTTTCTATTGTTCCTTTATAAATAAATACTTTACTAAAATTAATTTCCACTTACCTTGTTGGTCGATAAGCTGTTTTTCATCAATGATTTTGTACTTATATGATAATTGATAACCATTGTTTTTTGTACAACACTTCTCACTTGCAAACTGATTTCTTGAATTTAGCAATTATTTTACTATTCTTCAAGTATGGAAGGGATGGTAATACATCATACATAATTTGCCACTGTGTTAGATTTTGTTTCTCAATAAAAAATAAGATATTTCTTCGTTTAATTCAACAACTTGTCTATTATTGAACAGCCATTTTGAAGATAATTAATAAGAGTGCGTAGAGCTTCGACTCCAAACACAACTAACGAATCCGACTGAGATAGGTAGTTTCGTGCTTTATCAGAGTAAGTTACAGGGTTGTACTGAGGTGGAATTATATAAAGAAATAAAAAGATCATTAACTGTATTCAATACTTCATATTTATTTTATTTTAAAATGAATATTGGCGCCCAACTGTACAACACAATAAAATCACAATTCAAAAATCAATTTATTAAATAAAAAATAATAATAAACCCCATTACCCCATTCACACACGTGACAATATGTTTCACTTTCACATTATAAAAGTAGGCTTCTTACATTTTGCAAATTCAGTTACCTCCTCTAACAGCGGACCTACAAAATATTACGTCATTTTGACTGGCAGGACTTACGAAATACTACGTTATTTTCTCTGGCAAATAAATCTAGTTTGGTTGTTTTGTAGGTATTATTTAACCAAAGTCGTTCTTTTCCGTTGTCAGTAAATCAAATACCCTACCACATTATTTGATTCAAATCGGAATGTAACGCCGACTTCCTTAACAACATGTTTTAGCATGCCATGATAAACCAAAATATTCAGTTTCCGTGCCTTGTACAACAGTGTATTCAATTAAAATTATCTAAATACACGAAAACTTGACAATGAAATATCACCTGACGAATTTTAGTAAACAAGCTCAACCTTTTCAAATAGGAATTAGTTATATTTGCTTTGATCTTATAGTTTGGCAAGTCTATCTGAAGCTACGCGGCATCGGTAAGGGGCGAGGAAACATATATCGCCGATATCTGTCATAAACGTACCAATGGCGTACAGTACCTATTTTATAAAAGTATTAAAAATAATTATTTTTCACTACTAGCCTCCAAACCTAACTTTATTGACTTTTGTTGAGGTAGTGAAGTTGTTCATTATTAACCAATGTAGAAAAATACAGAGCCTACTTGATAATAACTAAATCTCAATCCATTTAATAGAATGTGAGGTTAACTTGCGCACAGCTGTCATGTCATGTGAAACGGGAGTCGACAAACTAATATTTAAAAAAATAAAATGCTAGTAGTGAAGTAGTGAAAAAAATGCTATATGAGCCACGGTAGAAAAGTGTATTAAGGTCTCGGATCGATTAAAGACATCGAAGCTCCACTTCTCGGTCTTTAATGGACCTCGACAATAATACCTCATTTTTCTACCTTGGCGCATAATTACTATTATTATTATATAATAATAATTATATATAGAAACTGATTAATGTTTTGCTTTAAAGGTAAGGTATTTTTCAATATGGATACGAAATAATAAGATACCAAGTAAAACTGAAAATACGAAGGTAAATTCTGACAATTTAAACGCCACTGGATAATCAATATCAGTCAATTGTCGAAGTGAGAGGGAAGAACACACCAACGCGCTCGCCAATAGGAAGTCAGGTGGTTACTTAGCAACGGCGGGTTCGATAAATATTCACCAATTGAGTTAGTCGGGAGGGCGTGGTAATTATGATTTTCGCACGACGTTGCCGGCTTGAAGGAAACCCATAACATCTTTGGAAAATTGTTCATCTTATAATATTCAGAAATTGTAAAAATAATGTTAATAGACAAAATCCAATGAAACAAGCACATTGAAGAACTAACGTTTAATCATTATTGACATATTTTATTGTCAATACTAAAAAGTCCATTTTCTTATTATTATCACTACATACTTAGCACTTTAGTTTTTCCATAGTTGAACGTGGCAATATCGATTGTTTTCGGCCGCATTCCTTTCACAGCTTCAGTTATGTTCGCCAAACTATACATATACATTTTTCATGAAATCAATGACAAAGCTCATAGTTTACCAAATCTAGGTCTGAGAGTCGCCTGGTTTATCAATGCGCAGTAGTAGGGATCAGTACAAATACACTGGACTGCATGGGTCATTTCTACAGTATCGGTCGATCTAAGCACGAGCACTTCCCGGCCACACTGAACAAGACATAGATAAGTATTTTCTCTGATGTACCACCCTCCTCTCGATCCTTTTTGAATACTAACAAGCAAAAGTTTGTTCCCTCGCTCGCTAGCCTGCATTCACTGAAGTATAAAACAAAAACCGACAACACGGTTCTTATTGGTCGATTTTGTACATCGATTCAGTAGCATGTGGCAAATACCGGCGATAGTTTCGCTAGGGGCGCATTTTGTTTTCCATCGCGGTACATATCGCGCGCGATTTAGGTCGTCTCTGATTTGACTAGACTTTAGATGATGGTTAATGCGGGATGCTCGCTCGTTCTTGTACGTATAGTATAACTAAACCTAATGTAATAACCCATATTTTTAATTCCATTGAAGGCAGATGCCGCTTAATGGCGTGCATATAAATTTTTCATAAATTTTAATATGGTAGATTGAAATTAACCTGCACACAAAACTCATGAAATTTGTGATATAACTTTCTATAAATGATGCTCTTTAAGAAGACAATCTGAACTCGATTACCTAACTTCTTATATTTAAATCCTCAATTTAACTCTGCGTTGGTTGGGTGGGGTGTGAGAAAGTACCTCAACGACCACCAGCTCTCCATCAATTTAGAGCAATATGGCTGTGGCAGACGGACATACAGACATACTAGTGATTGTTTCTATGATCATGTAAGCGAAAGTGATCATAATACAGATACTGAAAAAGAAATTACAGAAGATGAAGAAGAAGCTACCAGAAAAAATATAAACAATGAACAAGAAGAGAAACAAAGTAAGACGGAAGAGGAAATAAGTGTTACATAAGATCAAGAAGAAAGTACAGAAGCCCGCGGTAAAAGAATAAAAAGATTTTTCATTGCAAAAGACGGTACCAAATGGAGCAAAACAGTGCCAAATACTCGGGTGCGAACCAGAAAAGAAAACTAAGTAAGTCACTTACCCTGCGTTGAATCCTATGCAAAAAATGCTGAAAGCGCATACGAATGTTGGAACCTTTTTTTTAGCAATAGGATGCTAGACGATATTACCAAATTTACAAATATCAAAATAGCGCAAAAATCCGAAAATTTTAAAGATAAGTTTTTTGGTCAACCAACCAATCGTCAGAACCTAAATGACTTGTGGCAGACCGATGGCACAGGTTTCCAATTTTTGCTATGCTGTTTGCGCTTTGACATTATTGAAAACAGACAAGAAAGGCTGCAGAGCGATAAGTTGGCGCCAATTAGAGGACTTTTTGATGAATTTGTTGATAACTGTAACTCCTTCCCAATATCTTAACATTGGAAAAATTGGAATCTTTTACAGTTAGGTCTCGTTCAAACAGTATATACCAAAAAAAACCTCCAAATATCAAGTCACCCTAGCCCTGGTCGATGCACGTTCCTATTATGTAATACATTTTGAAATTTACGCTGGAAAGCAGCGTGAAGGCCCTTAAGATGTTCCCAATACTCCATCAGTTATTGTAGAACGACTTATACAACCTGTATCTGGAATTCACAGAAATGTGACCTTTGACAACTGGTATACGAACTATGACCTGATGATGACACTCCTCCAAAAGCACAAATTAACATCTGTTGGTACAATTCAAAAAAATTAAAGGTGTATTCCAGCTTATTTTTTGTCAGTAGAGGACAGAGAGTTGACGTCTACGAACCAGCACCAAAAAGGTCGAAACCTGTGATCTTTGCTTAGAACATGCTGTTCGTGTGCGAAGAATGCGCAAATTCAAAGACTGAATAAAAAAAGTTTAATGTTTTATTTTGATAAAAATAAATGTATCAGTGTTTAATGAGTTTACTTTTAACATTTCTTTTAGTCGTTTCAGTTTTTTTAATGGATTTTTTTGTAGAAAAGGAAAATAATAAAAGTTATGTGCACCAAAAATGCAAGCTTTTGCATTTTATTCCAGGAAGCCGCCTCCCAATAGCAACCTCGATAGAAAGTATAAATACGTTAGGATACACATTTATTACACTTCTATTACAACTTCTGTCAAAATAACTGTTAGTATTTCTGTTTTCAATTATTTAAAAGTTTGATATTAATTGTATTGTACTAAGTGAATAAATTATAAGTTCAATTGTATCTTTTTAAAAATCACTTTTACAATTCAAAAGTTATATCTGGCGCAGTCAGTAGGATACGTGCGGGTTGTGGAAAGACTTTCGCATAGTGTCGGTTGAACTATCCGTAATCTTGGTGTTTTAACATCGAAGTGCGGATCCTTAAGAACCTACCCTTTAGAGGAGTCAACGAGAGCAGCTTTGAAGAAGTCGTAGGAAGTCGAGAAGAAACTCCAGTGCTTCAGACTTTACTGTAAGTGCCAAGCTCCTTTTGCCTTCCCTAACCTTTTATTTAGAGTATAGGAGAGATATTTTGTTAAGCACTTACTCAATATTTTGAGAATTTCGTTATATTCTCATTGTAATTTATGAAATAATATTTATATGGTTATTCGCATTAATTACATGAATGAATTAGAAAGCTTATTGAAGCAGATTAGCGATTTAAGCATTAAAGAGTCATCAATATCCAATAGTTTTGAGAATCTAGATTTATTTGATAATTCAAAAATGGCTACTACAAGTACTAAATCACCCATTGCAATCAATTGGGATCTTTTTAAATCAAAACTAGAAAATATCAAACCATACGATGGTAATTGTAATACTCTCAATAAATTTATTGCCCGCTGTGAACGACTAATTGAAACCTACGGTATATATAATGAACCTGAAATAGATAATCACATCTTAGAATGTATTCAAGAAAAATTAACGGGAAAAGCGGAAACTATGGTTGGTAATAGAATGGAACTTGATACATGGCCAAAAATTAAAGATGCATTAAGACAGTGTTTTTCTGATAGGAGAGATTTAGATTGTATATTACTGGAATTAACAAGAACTGGCCCTTTTGAAAATGAAAATTTGATTGATTTTGGTGCTAGGTTACATTTGTTGAAAAGCAAAGTCATTCAAAGAATCAATAATGATATAAGTTTTAATGAAAATGACATACGATGCCATATAAATCATCACGACAAAACAGCGTTTAATACGTTTATTGCTGGATGGACCGGCATCCTAAAAATTATATGCATCTTAAAAAGCCAAATTCTCTGGAAGATGCTATGGCATATGTTGATGAATATGAAAGCTTTGAAAGATTATATGGTCAATTAAATGAACCCAGACATAATTTTAAAGCTCAAACCTATCCAACGCAAGGTAATAGCTTTAACTATCCCAGAAATAATAATCAATTTCGATATAACATTAATAATAATAACAATTATCAAAGGCCACATGTTCCCAGTCAACCCATCAATATTCAACCACAGCCTCAGCCTCCACGAAATTACCCAACTAACGCTCAAGTATTTGGACGACCACGTAATGTGTTCAAACCAAACCCAATACCTGCTAACAAATTACCTAATTTCTCACATAATACTAAAACTACTCATAATAATAATTTCGTCCCTAGAAATAATACGAATAGATATCAAAACAATAATCAATATTTTCGAAACAAATTTTGTAGCTGAAGAATTGTACGAAAATGAAATCGACGAAAATGATCAAACCGACGATCATGAAGAAGTCAATGATAATAATTTTGCTCACAATGTAAAACGCGATACAGAATATAACGAAAATTGTCGGTTGAAGCCCTCGAAAAGGAATCGGAGATAGTAGAAATAAATATAATATCAAATAATCCACTCCCATACATAGAAATCAAACAACCAAATTTAAAACTTCTCGTTGATACCGGCAGTACAAAATCTTTAATTAGGCCATCAGTTGCAGAAAAATTATATTCTAATTGCATTTATCAGTCCAATGTAGATATTAAAACCTCGCTTGTCAGCAAACGCATTAGATATCAAGCATTCAAAGAATTCAATTTCAAGGGTAATATAGACTTTATCTTATATGATTTTCACGAATTTTTTTATGGAATCATAGGCGTAGAAGATATAGTTAGAATTAATTTTAACATAGATTTTACTAATAAACAATTAATTAGTAATGACGTGTCCATTCCCATAAAGTTAAATGACATAAAAGGTAAATCCAATCTAGCAGCTGATTCTTCATCACGAATCAAACCTTATTGTGATTTTAATGCATTCGAGACGGACTCATTAGACGTTAATGTTGACGGTTTTGACGAAATAATTGAAAGAGAAACTGAAAATTTAACTTCACAACAAAATCTAATTGAAAACATTGACATGCTACCCGACTTATCTGCAGACGACATAAACGATATTTTAGGAAACAATCCAAACGTAAACATAATGTCTGATATTCAATTAAAACCCCCAGACGCAATAAACCAACCTGACGATACTGACTTAGAAACTATTCATACATCAGCAGAAAATCCTATTCTAGGAATACTTATAACAGACAAAGCATTGAATTTATATAAAAATCAAATACTACTAACATGCGGCGAATCTAATGAGGTCAAACCAACACGAGAAAAAAGCATAATTCAACTTGTCAAAGAATTCATAGATCCAAAACGAACGTATGCTATTTATTTCAGAGCCCCTCTTATCCCTGAAATATTTGCTGTAACAGTACAAAGATTCTTTAAAAATTCCTCATACAATTGTACAAAAATATTAAGCGACATTTTAACTACAGAAGAACAAGCTGAAAAACTTAATTATTTTCTTGTCTATAAAAAAGGACACAGAGGAATAAATGAGCTCAAAGCCTCACTCAGCTCAAGATACTATTGGCCCAAAATGTCAGAAGACATCGAAAAGTTTGTAAATAATTGTGAAACATGTCTTAAAAATAAATATAACCGAAATCCCCCTGTGATAAAATTCAACCTAACTCCAACAGCTTCAAAACCATTTGACCATATACACATGGACGTATTCCGTTTCTCAAACCGTCCCTACCTCACCATTATTGATTTATTCTGAAGATATGGACAATCCTATCCCCTCTCTAGTGTCAAAAGCACATCAATATTAGATGGTGTCCTAAATTATACAACACATCATGGGCTACCATATAAGATTACCACCGATTGTAGTACCGAATTCAAAAACCACGATTTAGAGGACTTTTGCAAACTCCATAAAATTGAATTACATTACACTACTTCTAAAAATAGTAACTCTAATTTCCCTGTAAAGAGATTTCACTCCAATCTAATAGAACATCTCAGATGCTTAAGAGAAACCAATAAAGACTTAACCGTTGATCAATCAATGAAATATGCAATCCTGTCATATAATAATTCAATCCACTCTGTAACCAAATTCACACACCCTTCGAAATAATTAAAGGCCACATCAATAGCCCAGATCCTTTTGATCTTAATGATCATCTTGTGATATCCCATTACGTCCAAAATCATAAACAGGCAGCTAAAGATATCTATGAAAAAATTCATGAAAAAAATGCAGAAACAAAAGGAAAATTCATTACAAAAGCGAATGAAAAAAGATCAGAACCCCCCGATTATTCCCATCAAGAAACAGCCTATATTAGTACAAAATCATGGGATAAAAAATTACCAAAATTTAAGAAAACCAAAATTATTAAAGACAAGGGAATAATCTTAAAAACAGACAAAGGTACTTATCATAAAAGTATCGCCCGAAAACCTAAAAAAAAATTCTAATAATATTTTACAGGAACAGCAAGGTCATGAACCCGATGGTGATTCTGACGTTGTACCTGGTGTTCAACCTACCGAAGACACAATGCAATGACGACACTCGTGTCACACCCCTCGAAAATCTTATACCACCCATTAAATTAGGAACCTGTAGATTAGTTTACACTAAACTTACTTTTATTCATTATTTAGATTTAAGTGAAATAGTTAAACAAACTAGTATTTTAAAGGACAACTTTTTAGTTATAAGAAATAGGATTACAAAAACTAACGGTTTAAATCCAATATCTTATCATGCCCCAGCTGAAAATATGCTAGAAAGAACAGAATTTTTGATAAACAAACTCGAAAAAAAGGTTGAAAATATACAGCCCCATATTAAAACAAAAAAAGGACTTGTAAATGGACTAGTGAAAGTCAATAAATGGTTATTCGGAAATCTTGACACTGACAACGGTGTCAAATACGATAATGCTATTCAGATTTTAGAACAAAATCAAAAACAACTCATTCACGGAACTAATTTACAAATATCACTACATAAAAAACTAATAGATCATTACAATAAATCCCTTACAACAATGTGGCAAAATCAAGTGAAGCTTCAATCATTTTTGGAGATATTTCAAGACGCAATATACAAACAAATTAACAATTTGGAAGACTACATCACTTTTCAAGGTACCATAAGCCAAATAAATCTAGACTGCCAAAATATGATAACATTCATTGAAAATATTGAAAACGCAATTATATTTTTAAAATTAAAGAGTGATCAGACAACTCAATAATATTTAGCAAAGAAATCATAGACATGATTAATTACTGGAATAAAATATATAATCCTGACGAGGTTCCCAAATTTGAGAATGTCTTAACGTACTATTTAGTTCTCGCAGCTCAAGTAACCTTTTCAAAATCCGAACTCATCTTTGCCATACATATTCCTATCCCAGTCCGAATACCTAGAGTTTTACCATATCTATCCAATAATCCAGAACTTCAAATTATTCACACCCATCTATCCTCACTTGGCAAGAAATACAAGCACAAAAAAAAGAATGCCCAAAGTTAGAAGACGTATATTATTGTAAAAAAGACTTCACGTCAAGAGACAACTGCACCCTGCCACTTAATCGAACAAATAACGAACAATGACATCCTTATCATTCCAGACAACCCAGAAAAAATAATTTCCAAGTACGAAAGGGATATATTTCTCGAAATACATACATAGCCCATCCCTCGTAACCGTTCCAGAAAAATGCAAAATCACTATCAAAGAAATGAAATTTAGCAACAATCCACAAATCCAAGTTGGAAAACCGTTAATATTACCAAAAATTAAGATTTCATCACTTCAAACAAGAAAAATATTCCAAAATTCAAATATAACCAAAATCAATTTCTAAAACCTTTATGAAATCGATCAAATGGCCAAACAACTAGAACCGCTCAACGAAATCAAAAATATTTCATACATCGTACCATCAACAGTTGGGGTCATAATTAGCAAAACAATCATAATCATTATAATAATAACTTTCATAATAATCAAGAAGAAGAAGAAGAATAAACGACCCACCGGAATCGAGATGGAAGACTTGGAAGATAATAGATAAAATAACTCCATTATTCTTTCAACTTAGGGATGGAGGAGTTATGTGCACCAAAAATGCAAGCTTTTGCATTTTATTCCAGGAAGCCGCCTCCCAATAGCAACCTCGATAGAAAGTATGAATACGTTAGGATAAACATTTCATAACACTACTATTACAACTTCTGTCATAATAACTGTTAGTATTTCTGTTCTCAATTATTTAAAAGTTTGTTATTAATTGTATTGTACTAAGTGAATTATTTATAAGTTTAATTGTATCTTTTTAAAAATCACTTTTACAATTCAAAAGTTATATCTTAAATAACGTTTTTTTCCTGAAACACATTAGAAACATTTAAAATAATTCTTGTTACTTTTTGAAATAAACCATTTTATTAAAATCAACTGTGTTTTATTTTCATCTTAGAACTCAGAAAACCCAAAAATAAAACAAAACACGAAATATCTGCCTCTAAAGTATTTTTTTAAGACCCATTACGTTACAGGGTACACTTAACCCCACCATACCGATAACGTTAGGATATTCCACCTGACCAACGCCGGGTTAACAAAACCGCGCGCAGTGTTCCCAAACATTGATAATTATATTCAGGAATATCCCGCAATTTAGCACGAACCAGTTCTAAAGTTGGTACTTTCTATATTGTCCTTGTAAAACCCGTAACCAATTCGTTGGATAACATTTTTCGTAGCATCGTCAGCTTTATTCAGTTTTTGATTTGGTCGTTTCCGCTTTATAGAATGATCCGTAACAGTGCCTAGTTTAATTACTTTATAAATCGTTGTAAACCCGATTTTCGTGAATTCTCGCGATTACCGCATTATCAGAAATTTCAGAATTTTCTTTATTCAAACACGCGTACATATTTAAAACATCGCGTTGACACTGCACATGTGAAACTTTGTTTTTAAATTCGGCCCTATCATCAGTCATTTGTGTGTGTTGCCAAATTATTAGATTCCTGCGATACATCATCTTGATCTGTCGTTTTAAATGGTCTCCAAAATGCCATTCTAATTAATTACCAATAAATTATATTTGTAAATAAATATTATAATAATAACAATTCACTAGCGCCACTTAATCAACTAAACTCACCAACAAAAAACCAACCAACAAATGGATATTATATTAATAATACTTTTCTACCCTAGATTAACTACACTTTTCTATAACGAGTACGGTCCTGCGTTTAATGAAGTGAGGTTGTTTGCAAATCGTGTCTTTTATAATGGCAAATTTGTGGTGTTGTTATAAAAGTTAAAAAATTTTTTGAAAAATGGTCAAAATTGTCAAAAATTATCAATAATGGTCAAAACTGTCAAAATTGGTCAATAGTTGTCAAAAACGGCCAATAATTGTTAAAATTTGAAAAAATGGTCTAAAATGGTCAAAATTGTCAAAAATGATCAATAATTGGTCAATAATTGTCAAAAATGGTCAAAAATTGTTGAAATTTGAAAAAATGGTCAAAAATTGTCAAAATTTTTGAGAAATTGTCAAAAATGATCAATAATTGTCAATAATTGTTAAAATTTGGAAAAATGGTCTAAAATGGTCAAATTTTTTGAAAAATTGTCAAAAATGATCAATAATTGTCAAAAGTGTCAAAATTGGTCAATAATTGTCAAAAATTGTTGAAATTTGCAAAAATTGTCAAAAATTGTCAAAAATGATCAATAATTGGTCAATAATTGTCAAAAATGATCAATAATTGTTAAAATTTGAAAAAATGGTCATTTTATCGTGCATAAGAAGCTTCTGTCGGCGCTCCGACCACCGCTCACCTTGCATTTTCGCAACTCGTGCGCAAAAGTATCACTTCACGCACTTGTACCATAAATAACTATTTCAAAATGCAAAAGGATATGAAGAAGGATATAAGTGACATTAAAAAATAAATTTTGGAGGATATTAGGGAAATTAATCAAGTTTCTGAAAAGAAATGAGTAACATGAAGCAAGAAATGAGTAACATGAAGCAAGAAGTGAAAACCCTTAATGAAAACTGGGCAAAAAAAAGAGAGGATCTATGTAGTTACAAGAAAAGAAAAAGCCGAAAGAGGAATCGAAAGTATAGTGAAAAACAAAATAATAGTCTAGTAATTACTGGTATTGATACTAATGGCTGTAATGATGGGTAAATCAAGCAAACCGTTGAAAGAATGTTAGAGGAGGAACTGAAAATACAAACAAGAATCTGAAAAGCATACAATATATAGGCCGTAACAGATGTGTAGTTAAAATGTTCGATTGGGCTGAAAAAATGGAGAAAATTAAAGAAAAATGGAATTTAAAAGGAAAAAATATCTATATTGGGTCAGAACTTACGTTAAAAGAAAGGCATATTCAGAAAGTTATTAGGTATTTCGCAAAGGCAGAGAGAAAAACTGGATCAAATGTCAAGGTGTGGTACCAAAAGAAGTAAACGGAAGGTTGTTAATGTGTGAAGAAAACCTAGTATAATCACGTAGGTGCAGTAGTCCAAAAAACCGGGAACGATAAAAGGCGAGAACTCGGAAATATTCAGAAACCAGCCCCTGTTTAGTGAAGTGTCTCTTTATAAACGGTATAATGCATCTAGCCTATATATAATCTTTTGGAATGCAAATGGCATACACATCAATAATAGTATATTGGCAGACGCAGTACATGTATTCTTTTGACCTATTTTGCATTTGTGAAACATAGGTCACCAGTGATATGGAGGTGCCTGATGATTCAGCAGATACATTTAATGTGGTATTTTATCCAGCGATCAGGGAAAAATCTCGGGGATGTGCGAGTGGTGGTATTGCAATGTTTTATAGAAAATGTATGAATGTGAAAGTGCTTGAGACATCTCCTTGGTGGCTGAAATATTTAGCTAGAAATGCTAGCTTCAGTTTTATAGTTTGCTGCACTTATTTTAACCAGTCGCTGGAATTTGAAGAGCTATTGAGAGTTATTTCAATTATCAATTGATGGCGTAGTTAGAAAATATTGTAACGTTTATTCTAATTTATATTTACAATTAATTTATATTTACAGATTTATATGTAATTCAGTCCTTATTTAATAATTTATGTCATACACTAAACACACTAATTATAATTTATATGAGAGTCACTTAATAATCACTTTATCGAGGCGCGATTACTTTCCTTCGGTATCAACACTGACTGATTGACTAATTCCTGCAACGATGCTCGTGGCTTATTTATACTCGTGCGCCGTAATTCTAGAAGTGTCTCGGCGTTCTCGCGGGTGCATTGGATATTCTCGATATTCTGGCGGATGCACCCGGGTGTTCTGGATGTTTCTCGAAGTTTGGGCGGAGGAGCCATAGTCGTCTCATACGGGGATTTCACTGGGGGCACTAAGTGAGAATATTATTGCAGTAGCTCGCGTAACATTGCCCCCTCCTTAAGAGACAGTTCCTCCTGGAACTAGCTAGGAAACTGGAACGAGATGACTGTATCGGCAACTGGTCCCCTTGTTGCATTTTCCAGTTGTATGGAAGTAACATGCGACCGTCTTCTTTGTTGGCTGTGTCTCCCGAGCATGGCCGCAAACCAGTACCTGCACTTCGGTGTCTCGGAAGATTACTTCTACCATGTTACGGATTATTCGCCAATCTAAATGCCTACATTCAATCTTGGGCATGGCTAGCCTGTACACGTTCAATTCAAGCACATGCTCCCTCAGGCTTCGTAATGCTTCCCAGACATCCTCGTACGTTGGTCTTTCGTCGAATATGTTCCTCGTCACTAGGTGGAAATTGTAGCGGGAGCCATTTTGCAGCTTCAGAGCTTTACCTGGTACTGGTAACTGGTTTACCAAAGGTCGTGCGCCACTCTTCTTTATAAACAGAGATGCCAGTCCGCGCGCATCGATTACGCTGGCAGGGATGTTTATTGCCAGTGAGTATTCCTCCGGTACGGTAAGCAGGTCTTGTCGTCTCTCAGTGGTGACGCCGAATCTTGCTTTTCCGGTACCACCATAAGCACCCATGAACTCTACAAAAGCAGGATCGGCTACTTCCTGAAGCTGGTTTACTTCCTCTCGTGGTCACCCTCGAATGGCGCTAATCGGTTACGGTGTACTACCTTTGGCTTTCCATTTGGGATCTTGCTGATACGATAGATGACATCGTTGATTCTTTTCTTTGCGAGGTACGGACCGTCCCAAGCTTTCTGCAACTTTGGAGAAAAACCCTTTTGTCTTCTTGGGTTATGCAGCCAGACTTTGTCTCATTCGTGTAAACCTCCTTCCGTAGCTTGCGTATCGTACCTTTTCTTCATCCTATCGCTAGCGATCTGGAGATTCGATCGAACCAGCTCGTGTACGTCGTCCATTCTTTTTCTCAGCTGGGTCACGTAATCTTCACCAGCTATGTCTTCTCCGGGTCGGCATCCAAATTCAAGGTCGCAGGGTAATCTCATTTCGCGTCCGAACAGAACTCTTGCTGGTGTTTGGCCGGTGGACTCATTGATGGCGGATCTGTAGGCCATCGCGAATAGCGAGAGATATTGGTCCCAATCTCGCTGATGGTTAGATACTACTTTAGACAGGTATTTGCCAAGAGCTCTGTTCATTCGCTCTACCATCCCGTCCGACTGAGGGTGCAAAGCCGTAGTTCTCGTTTTCTTCATGCCGAGCTTTTCACAAACTTCCTGGAACAGCTGGCTTTCGAAGTTTCTGCCCTGGTCGCTGTGTATTTCCAGGGGCACTCCATATCGGCAAATGAACTCATTCACAAGCACGTCGGCAACCGTTGCGGCTTCTTGGTTTGGAATGGCATACGCTTCTACCCATTTTGTGAAGTAGTCCATCACCACCAAAATGTACCTGCTGCCATTTGCTGTCGGTGGAAACGGTCCGGCAACGTCCAGGGCAATGCGTTCAAAAGGGCTTCCGACATTGTACTGCTTCATAGGAGCCTTTCTTCTCCTGTGCGGTCCATTGGTCGTAGCACAGGTAGTGCACTTCTTACACCAGTCCTTCACATCTTCGGAACTGTGCATCCAATAAAACCGTTCTCGCACTTTCTAAAGGGTCTTCTTCACACCTAGATGTCCTCCTGGCGGACTGTCGTGTAATTTCCGCAGTACTGCTGCTATCCTTGTTCTTGGAATCACCAACTGTCTTCTACTTTCGGAACCCTCATCGTTCTCAATTACTCGCTGTAGCAAACCGTTTTCCAAAACCAGCGAGTCCCACTGGGCCCAATACGATTTCATCGTTGGCGAGTACCTTGAAATCTCCTGCCAAGTAGGTCGACAGTTCTCCTTTTTCCGATGTCGGATATTCTTCAATTCGGGATCGTTCTCTTGTTCCTCTTCCAACTTTTCTGGTGTCCATTCGTCGGTGGTCACCGTGGTTCTTCGAATCGCAGCTTCCTTAGCTTCTGTTTTGCTGCAGTGAGAGCACTCTGCAGGGCATGGTCTTCTAGAGAGGGAGTCTGCATTTCTGTGGCTTATTCCGGCTCTATGTCAATAGTGAAATTATATTCTTGGAGCCGCTCGATCCATCTAGCGATTTGACCTTCAGGGTTCTTGAATTGCATAAGCCACTTAAGTGCTGCATGATCGGTTCTGATCACAAATTTCTTCCCATACAGATACTGATAGAAGTGCTCCACGGACTTCACTACTGCTAGGAGCTCTCTTCTTGTGACGCAGTAGTTTTGTTCTGGTTTGGAAAGGACTTTACTAAAATATCCCAGAACTTTCTCTTGTCCTCCTTGAACCTGTGATAGCACTCCTCCAATTCCAACATTGCTAGCATCAGTATCTAGTATGAATTCTCCCTCTGGTAGTGGATAGCTGAGTATAGGTGCAGTAGTCAAGTGCTTCTTCAAGGTTTCGAACGAAGTTTGGCAATCTTCGTCCCAGCGAAACTCCCTTGCTTCCTCTGTAAGTCGTGTCAATGGCTTAGCGATATCTGCAAACTTCTTTATAAATCGCCTGTAGTATGTACAGAGTCCAAGGATGCTTCTAACTTGGTGCTTGTCGGTGGGTCTTGGCCACTTTCGTACGGCAGCAGCTTTTTCTTCGTCTACAGCTACACCATCCTTGCTGACTACATGGCCTAGGTAATTGACTTTGTTTTGAAATAGTTGACATTTCTTGGGGCTGAGCATCAGTTGGGCAGCTTGCAACCTTTTGAAGACACCTTCCAAATTCTTTCGATGTTCTTCGAATGTCCTTCCCAAGACTATGATGTCATCAAGGTACACTAAGCATGTCTTCCAGGACAACCCTCGCAATACGTTTTCCATCAGTCTTTCGAACGTTGCGGGGGCATTGCACAGCCCAAATGGCATAACGGTGAAATGCCATAGTCCAGATCCGGTGGTAAACGCTGTCTTTTCTCTATCGGCTGGATCCATTTCTACCTGCCAATATCCAGACTTCAGGTCCAAGGTAGAAAACAATTTGCTACCGGCCAGCGTATCCAGAGTGTCGTCGATTCTCGGCAGGGGATAGCTGTCTTTCTTTGTAATATTGTTCAACTGCCAGTAGTCCACGCAAAACCTCGTGGTTCCATCCTTCTTCTTTACCAGAACTACCGGAGAGACCCAAGGGCTGGTAGAAGGTTCTATTACCTTGTCCTTTTCCATCTCGCGAACAATTCTCTCCGCTTCCTCTCTTTTGGCCTGTCCAGTTGTTTGCCTTCGATGCCGCCTCGAATTGCTTAAGATAGTTCGGCCATGACGTTTTACCATCGAATGTTGGCAGTTTCACTCGGCTGTTAATATCGTTTTCCATTTTCGGTTTCAACTCTACTATCTCTGCCAGTTCGTCGTTATTCGGGGCTTGCCTAGTTGTAATATCCGGTTTATTACTAGTCTTCCTTTCGATTTCTTTGATTTTTTGTTTCATTTCTTGCTCCATACTTTTAATCTTTTCTTCCACGGCAGAAATATCAGTCTTCATGGATGTCATTTCATTCTTCATGTCCGTCGAAATTTTGTTTTCCATGTCCGACATTTTGTTTTCCATGTCCGACATTTTGTTTTCCATGTCCGCCGAAAGTTTACTTTCCATGGATGAAATTTCGTTTTTTATATCCGTCGAAATTTTATTTTCCATGTCCGACATTTTGTTTTCAATGTCCTACATTTTGTTTTCCATGGATGAAATTTCCTTTTTTATATCCGTCGAAATTTTATTTTCCATGTCCGACATTTTGTTTACCATGTCCGACATTTTGTTTTCCATCGAAGACAATTCGTTTTTTATGGAAGAGGTTATAGAGGCGGACGCTTCATCGGTGAATTCAAACGTTTCCGGGTCCAATCCATTGTTAATCATAGCTTTTTTTAGTCGTTCCACTAACACTGACTTGACCCCACTTGTGTCCAGTTCGTAATCCTCCAACTCTCTTCGAAGCTCTGAAACTTTTAATTCACAAAGTTTCTTCGCCATCTTCCTGTATATTTATTTATTTATTTTTTTAATCCCACTTCTGACACCAATGTAACGTTTATTCTAATTTATATTTACAATTAATTTATATTTACAGATTTATATGTAATTCAGTCCTTATTTAATAATTTATGTCATACACTAAACACACTAATTATAATTTATATGAGAGTCACTTAATAATCACTTTATCGAGGCGCGATTACTTTCCTTCGGTATCAACACTGACTGATTGACTAATTCCTGCAACGATGCTCGTGGCTTATTTATACTCGTGCGCCGTAATTCTAGAAGTGTCTCGGCGTTCTCGCGGGTGCATTGGATATTCTCGATATTCTGGCGGATGCACCCGGGTGTTCTGGATGTTTCTCGAAGTTTGGGCGAAGAAGCCATAGTCGTCTCATACGGGGATTTCACTGGGGGCACTAAGTGAGAATATTATTGCAGTAGCTCGCGTAACAATATAAAGATATTCTAATTGTTATTGTGGGTGATTTCAATTCCAGAATTGGTGAACTGAGTGTTATACCGCTGGAACTTTCACCAGGCACCATAATATGTTCACCAGATATGTCTAGTAACGATAAGAAGCACAACGTTAGGGGTGAAGAGCTGCTACATTTTGTTATCTAATAATTTGTCACTTATTATTGGACACATAGATACATATAGACCAGCCCAATTTTCCTTTTTTGGTTCACAAGGTCAAAGTGTCATTGATCTGTGCTTCTGTAGTTCTGACAGCCTTGACCTATTAAAATCTTCTAAGGTACTGAAAGACAAATACATTTTTCAATAAGCATAGAATTAAATGATGAGGTTGAAAAATCTTCACCTATAAAAGGATCCGTTTCAAAGCATGAGATCCTCAGATGGGAAAACGAAAAAATAGTTGATTACCAGTTATTAATGCAGCTATCCTTCTCCGCCTCACCGACATTGATAGATCTTATGAAAATATATGTAATACGATTTTTAATACTGCTAAAAGCATTGGTAGTGTTTCACTAGTGCCTTTGGAATATAATCATAATAAAAATAGACCTTGGTTTGATTCAACTTGTCGGAATGCTAAAGCAGACTTGAAAAACAAGTTAAAAAAAAACGTAGAACCACATCGAACTGATTATCTGGTACTTAGAAAAAACTAAGAAAAACTACTTGGGTATAAAAAAGCTGACTATCAGAAACATATTCTGTTTACATCATCTGAAACAAAAAATCAACAACAATTCTGGAAAATGATCAAGTCTTTTAAACTGTCCTATTAACATTTCGCAGTCTTTTATGATACTATCTATAAAGAAAGGATACCTACTCCTTTGGAGTTTTACGATACCACATTTAAATATATTTGGATTCTGAAATTTCTTTTGAGGAATTGTGCAATGCTTTGGAAGTTTTCAAAAATGGTAAGTCATCAGGCAAAGATCAAATTGTATATGAACATTTAAAGAATCTCCCACAAAATGGGTTACTATATATCTGCAATTTGTTTAATAGAATTTTTTTATTCGGAGAAGTTCCCTTCAGCCTGGTACGACATATTATTAATAATGCTTCATAAAAAATGTTCTCTTGATGACCCTAATAATTATCGTGGTATTGTTAATTGTACGGGAAAAGTATTTACACTAATTCTGCTAAATCTTTTATCAAGTTGGTGTGAAGAGTACTCGGTCTTACCAGATTTAGGAAAAATAGAAGTTGTATGGATAATATATTGATTTTGAATTCAATTCTACAGATTCATTTTAGATTACCAAAACGTAAGATTTTTGCCGTTTTTGTTGACTTAAGGCGTGCTCTTGACAGTATAAATCAGGATCTCTTGTGGTTTATACAACTTGGGTGTTAGCTCTAAAATAATTAGAGTAATAAAAACATCTATGACAATGCTAAAATTTCTGTTAAAGTTAATAATTTAGTAAGAACTTCGACATTTCGGAAGGAGTACTTCAGGGAGAGTCACTAAGTCCCTTATTATTCAGTCTATTCATGGCCGACATGGAAGAATATTTTAAGAATACGGGGCATATGGGTGTACATGTCAATGGTCATCGGGATGTGTTTCTTTTGTTATATGCAGATTATTTGGATTCTCCAATAGATATTTCAAGGAAATTTAGTACTCTAGAAAAATATTCGCTGGAAAATAAAATTGCGGTAAACTTACAAAAAACAAAAATGATGATTTTTAGTAAAGGGGGGTGCAGTAGTAATTATCGTTAAAACTTTTCTCTCAGTAACGAACCAATTGAAATAGTTACAGCTTTCAATTATTTAGGTGTAACATTTTCGTCATCATCTTTGTATTTGGAAATGACGAAACAAACTATTATATTGAAGCAAAACCAGCAATAGGTGTTGGTAATGAATATTATGTGCGAATCTAACGTTAATGGGGTCATTTTCGATAATTTTTTTATTTTAGTTTTAAAAAGTTCTTTACTCGAAAAGACCATTGCCAAAAAATCACAATTTTATCCAACCGATTTCACCCTCAAATTCAGTGTTAAAATATGGCCAGCTTTGAAACGGGGCGTGTCCAAGCTGTGACGTCAAATCAGCCCACTGGCGACGAGCCCGGCGGCGGCGGCTTGCGGCTTTATAGGCCGAGTACATTTAACGTGTGAATGTTGGTTTAATTCGGTATTTTCGGCGAATTTTGCATGTTAGTTGACGTTTATGTTTGTTTTTAATCAATAATAATTACAAAATGAGTGACAAAAAGAGCAAATACAAGTATTGCTTAGTACCAGATTGTCAAAGTACAACCGTAAAAACTCCTGAAAAACTTTTTATTTCGTTACCTAACGATTTGAAGGTTATAAAACTTTGGCAGAAAGCTATGCGACGTACTACATTTGTTTCTAATAAGGGATCAAAGTATTGTTGTGAAGATCATTTTGATGTAAGTATAGTTCTTTTTAATGTAAGACAATTTTTTTTCTCACCCTGTTATTCTTAAAATAGTTTTCGTTTCAAGTAAAATAAATTAAATCATGGGTACACCCTAATATTTCAGAAATGCATTTCTCG
The DNA here is from genome assembly GCA_947563755.1 of Lochmaea crataegi. Lineage (NCBI taxonomy): Eukaryota > Metazoa > Arthropoda > Insecta > Coleoptera > Chrysomelidae > Lochmaea > Lochmaea crataegi. Next base: position 30,300,481 of record OX387423.1, on the reverse strand, counting down.
ACAATTATCTGAAACAGATAAGTAAAATATCAAAATGTCACGTAGTCTTCGAGGCCACGAAAGGGGAAAGAAAGGTTTTAAGAACGATTTGGGTTTTAGTTGCTAGAAGATAACTAAAGTGTTCACTTGAGCCAGATAAATTTAAATATATAAAATATAGTGTGTATTGTGGTGCAGTCTATCTCACAGAGTAATTCAGTTTTGCCTGTTATTTGATATTTGATTTTAAAAGATATTTTATCACATAGAGTATATATATTTGCTAAATATTTTTAATAATAACTTTGTTTAAAGTTCTTTAATATTCAACGTTATTTAGAACATTAATTTGTTGTTGCATTTCCTATTCATCCAATCCTACTGCACTGTGGAGAGTTTGTGCCACTTGCAGTTCAACTCACATACCTATACTGTACTGTGGAGAGTTTGCGCCACTTGCGGTTTGTCCATTCCTGATACAGGGTGACTTCTCACGTCACCCATATCTCATTCCACCCCCCCTGTATTGTGGAGAGCTTGAGCCACTTGCAGTGTAACCTTATTTAGCTGTACTGTGGAGAGTTTGTGCCACTTGCAGTTTAACTCACATACCTATACTGTACTGTGGAGAGTTTGCGCCACTTGCGGTTTGTCCATTCCTGATACAGGGTGACTTCTTACGTCACCTATATCTCCTTCCACCCCCCTGTATTGTGGAGAGCTTGAGCCACTTGCAGTGTAACCTTATTTTGCTGTACTGTGGAGAGTTTGTGCCACTTGCAGTGTTTTATTATTTTGCTGCACTGTGGAGAGTTTGTGCCACTTGCAGTGTATTATTATTTTGCTGTTCTGTGGAGAGTTTGTGCCACTTGCAGTGTTTTATTATTTTGCTGTACTGTGGAGAGTTTGTGCCACTTGCAGTGTATTATTATTTTGCTGTACTGTGGAGAGTTTGTGCCACTTGCAGTGTTTTATTATTTTGCTGTACTGTGGAGAGTTTGTGCCACTTACAGTAGTTATAATATTGTTTGTGGAGAGTTTGTGCCACATATTCCTTACATGCATTGGGGAGAGTTTGCGCCCCTTGCACCTTTCCTAATAACCCTAAATACTTACTATTAGGCATTTATTTTTGATCAAGTGAAGTTTTAACTTTACTTTAGTACTGATATGCATAATCACAGTTCAAACACATAAGATGCACCTTGTATATTATTAATACTTTCATTAATTTTGGGGATTTCAACTATACTAATCGTTAGTTAAATAATTAATCATTATTTATGGCAAATTGAATACTCAGAGTGTTTTTCTATCTAATTCCAGGTACGTCATCTCGGTTGTTCAACCTACTTGGACCATGTCCACATGGACTGTTCAATTAAATCCAGGCATCACGTCCAGTGTCTTGTAAATAGTTATTTTCAACATTTAGATTTGTTTTATTATCTATATTATAAACAATTGAATGTAAGTACACAGTAAGTAATTAAAAGTTAAATTCTAATTAAATATATCAATCTTTACAAATTACTCATTCTCCTCAAGTCAAGTTTTTCCCTCCTTACATTAATACCTATATTATGAAAAAATAAGAGAATATCAAATACATTTCGTAAATCATCGAACGAATCTAACTTAGGTACGAATATTTTATACCGGTAGGTAGGTATCTGATAAAATCGAAAAAACTAACCAAATTTGAACCTTAATTTCTTTTTACAAAATTATAATAATTTAATAAATTTTAATAGATACATTAAATCAATGGGTTAAACCTTAGGGGAAACCGCGAAGTAATTTTGGTGTACAAGTGCTGGGAATATCTTGTAATTTTGGGTTACCTATTTTCTCAAATACCTGTATTCTGAAAGATTTTTCTCACTTATAGAAATTTCAGTATACAGGTTTGCCCATCGGGCTTAACTGATAGCAATAACACACTATAGATAGATTAATTTAATATTTATAAAAGCTTTTTTTTATTTTTAGCTTGAAAATGATTTGGAAAACTACATGTACATCAAATTAATGGGATCTGGAAAAATTAAATTGAAGTCAGGGGTTGTGCCACACATTTTTGAGTGCCAAAAGAAAGAAACCACTAATCACCCAAGGCTTTCGACTGTCAATCGACAAGCTAAAAATCTAGTCGATATATTATTAACTTCTACGGAAGGAAATAACGTCGGAGTCGTATCAGAACTAAACATATTTAGTTTTTCCGAAAATAATGTGTTACCTACGCATAAAGACAAATCTACTCAGGTTCACATAATTTCAAATAAAAGATCAAAAGGTGTTCAGTGCAATTTACTTGATAAAAAGGACTTGAAACGGAAGCATGCTGAGGAAAATCAGGTTGGTCATCAGAATTCATTCAACTCGCCCACGCCTCCCAAGAAAAAAATATGCGTTTCCGAGGAATTTTCTACGTCAGAGTCTTCATCATATCCAAGCTTATCAGGATCAAGCTTCTCTGGACACCTTTCAGTTAATAATTTTTGGGATGAGAAAGAATATATTGAAAAAAGAGCTATGTCTCTTATCGCAAAAAAACCCAAACTATATATAGGAATATCCAATCACTCCATGTTTATTATTGACATGTTATGCGATAAATGCAACTTACCGCGGCTAGATGTTTTAATCACGCTCAAAAAATCAAAACTTAATTTATCATATCAAAATTGGCGGACGACTTTGGTGTATCAGCTAGTGCAGTGTGTAATAAAATACAAAATGTCCTTCCAAAACTTGCAATTGTTCTTGGACCTTTTGTACATTGGAAGGGCGCAGAAGAATGTAAAAAACTTCTTCCAATACCGTTTCGCCAACGGTATAAAAATGTTGTTTGCATAATTGATTGCTTTGAAGTGTCCATCCAAAAACCGACTGATCCGATATTACAATCCTTTACTTGGTCGGAATATAAAGGCTGCAATACTATAAAATACCTTATTGGTTGCACCCCAGATGGTTTTATTTCTTTTATCTCTGATGGTTTCGGAGGCCGTATAACTGACAAGATGATAGTTGAAGAATCCAATTTTTTAAACCTACTTGAACCAGAAACGCAGATAATGGCTGATCGTGGTTTTAAACATCTAGAGGAACAGCTGAGAAGGTGTAAGAGCACATTAGTAAGACCACCTTCTGTGTCAACTGGTCAAAAGTGTTCTAAAGAAGAGGTCAAAGAAGCAAAGAGAATAGCCAGTTTACGAATACATATTGAACGTATAATTTCCAGAGTTAGAGAGTATGCGATTTTAGAGCCACACTCTTGTGTTCATTCTAGTTTAATAAAGTATCTAGATTTAGCAGCAGAAATAGTATGTGGTTCAATCAACATTCAAAATTATATTGTTAAATAGTATCAAGGTCTTTTAATAGACAAAAGGAAACGTTTTTACATTATAAGTTATATGACAAGCTGTTATACATTTTCAATAAAAATCATATGCAATAAAAAAAAGTAGTACAAATTAGTGACATTGAGTTTTCATTGTCTGTATTATATATCGCAATGGTACCTGATCTAAAAATATGTTATAAAAAATTCACTATAAACTAGGAAATATATTTTTACACCAAAAGTAATGTACAGATTCTAATCCGTCTTGGAATATTCGCTGGTCAAACTCACAATATTTTATAGTTATTTCTTTGTCAGTTTTAAAATTCGGTCGAGCTTCAGCAAATATTGCTTTGCTTTTTTTCGCTAGGAACATTTGAAAATGCATTTGATAAATAAATTTCATTTTTATGTTTCCATCGCTGTCAATATAATTTAAAAATGTGTCTTCATTCATTGGGCTTTTAATTTCCACAACAAATTCCTTACTTATGGCATCTGGCGATGCACCGATAAAAGGAAATTCACTTGACAGAAACATTCCAGCTTTTTGGAACTTTATGGACGTTTTCTTTGATAGTACCGCTAATATCTCGCTTTCCATCTCAAGGCCTCGAGTCATAGCAGAGGTCTGGAAAATCTTGGCACCAAATATATTTTCAACTAATGTTCTATCATTTTTTTTACACCTTGTGACTTCATAGGCTTTTGAAGCGGTTATTCGTCCATATCGCATTTCCTGCCAAAGGACGTTTTCACTTTGATTTTTGGTTTCCTGTTCAACTTCTTTAAGTAAATCAGACTTCATTTCACTTGAACAAAATTGTAAAAAAGTCTTGGGTTCCTTGGAAAGGTCTGTTTTAATAAACTGGTAAATTAAGAAATTCAAAGACAGCGATGAATATCTTGGCGAAACATAATAACGCATCAAAGTATTAGTTGTTTTTCTTTTTCTTGCTTCTGTGATATATTCATCAAGGAATGATTTGTCCCTATTTTCTGGGAAAGATCTTTTACCAAAGTCTGAAACTTTAACGAATTTTCTCGTTGTTGATGCTGCAGCCAAGTTAGACTTTTTCCAGTAGCAAGCTTTTTTCGTAGGAGAAGGATCCTCTGTTCTTCGGTGTAGCCACATTAAGAATGCCACAGCATGCTTGCAGCCCCCCTCAGACGCAGGACAATCGTGGCATAAAACCTCTTCCACACAATTTTTAATCGTATGAATTTTACACGAAACATTATAATTTTTAGATTTTATTTTATGTTCTGGAGTGATCTTTGCTTTAACAAAACAATAAGATTGGTCTTGTTTCACTTGAACATAACCAATAGCGTTATCACCATAAGTCGTTCTTGCAGATCTGAAATGAAATTGAGCCTACTATATCCATGTACATAAAAAAAATCGCATAACATGAATTGATAAGACTGATTTTTGTGTTTGTTTATTCTTAGAAAAACCCTGAGTTTACGCCAAAAAAGCAGTGATATGGACAACCAAATGATAACTCCAACTCCAACCTGTATACGACCTCACGTGTTTATTTTTTAGATTTTATTCGCCTGCTAATAATTTGTACCAATTTACGTTTACGAAAACGATTGCGAACACTTACTTTTCCATTTTCACACCTCTTAATTCTGCACTGATATAGTCCTTATTTTGGTTAAAATACTGCATAACCATTATTACATCCACCATCGGCAAATTGCCAGAATAAATGACCGCTTACTTCGTTATAATATGCCAAATACTGGAGTTGGATTATTCGATTCACCATTGTACTGTTGCTATGTTGCCAGCTATTCAAAATCTTCTCAAATATAGTGACATACATAAAGTGGTTTTAATTAATTTTTCTTTTTCCAGCAATTTTACGACTTATTTTAACGTTTACTAATAAATTTATAATATGTATTTTTTTTTAAATATTTCCAAACTATCACAAACTAACGAACTAACAGTTTACTGAAGTAAGGAGATCATTTGTATAGTGAGCCTAACAATTTTAAAATATAACTGACAGCATTGCTTTATTTTAATGTCATTACACTTACTTTAGTCTATTGCTCACTTTTTTGTGGGGCATTTTCCATAAAGTGTGATTTATAGGGTTTTCCATTCAACGGAGATGGTTGTTGCAGCTGTCTGCTTTTGCGCTCAGCTCCTGCTTTCCACAGTATCCACTAGAATCTAAAACTTTTTTCTGGAACTGCAGACATGAGAACTTTTCAATTTTATATATAAAATGATATAAAGGATATAATTGTGATGGTCCTGTATGGAGTATCTTATGAATCGTTTTCATTTCAAACAAAAATATAACTTTGAGGCTACATTTTGTATAAGTGCATCAGTTTTTCCATTCGTTTCATTTTAATTCAAAAGTATCCTACTTTGAAGTTCATTACTTCATAGAATAAATATAATTTCGTTGAATCAACAGTTTGTAATCCAATTAAAAGTAAATTACATAGATTCAAGTAAAAATTCATGCCGGAAACAAATATCTCGAAAATAAATCTATTATGCGACTGAAAACAGAATAGTCATTTATTTATATTTCCTTCTTTAATTAAAATTTAATGTATCTGTTGGTATTTATCAATGCTCCAAGGAAAAAAATATAAAATATTGGATGTAAAGGAAGCGAGATTGAAAAAAATTCAAATACAATTTTTTGAAGTAGTTTCTCAAATAAAAATAGTAAATATCAAATTCCACAACAAAAATTTAACATTACTCCGGTTTTATAAATCACAAGATTTGCATCATCAGGAGTATAAATTTTAAAAGCTGATATAAGCAAAAACATTAAACAAGTTACTAAACTAATAAAAACTTCCAGACCAAAGGCGTACGATAAAATTATTGAAGAGGGCTAATTTCTTTGTACAGTATTTGGAAAAAGAAGAGAGCAATAAACCCTTGTAAAATTACCATTCCAAGGGCGTACCTGCTTGTTATTCTAAAAATCTCAATAATCGCAATATCCTAAAATCATTTCAAGTTCTTTTCGCGGAAAATGGTTCTGACAATAATAGCTTATTTGGGTTTCGCCATAATTTCAGAAATTGGAAGAGATAAATAAATTGTGGAAAATTCTGCGAGAGATGAATTTTAGACGTAAAAAAGTAAACAGTAGGTCGGTTCTAATAGAAAAAGATGAAATTGTATGCTGGAGACGGCATTATTTACGATCAATGAGGGATCTTCGCAATGAAAATAGAAAAATCTACTATTTGGACGAGACATGGCTAAACGAAGATTACACCGTCGAGTTAATATGGGCTTAGGTGGAAGGATTGGTGGCAAGGAAAAATACCACATATAAAATGAAAGATGTCCGTGATAATTTTGAAGAAGCTCTGCAACAAATTAATGCAGAGAGATGGCGAAAATGCATAGAACATGTAATCAAAGAAGAACAGCAAATGTGGAAATCAGACAATTGGTTGGGCCAAACCATAGAGCCAATAGTTATAAAGTTCGGACCAGATGAAAATTCATCAGATTTTTCATTTTCCGATAACTTATATTTCGTGTTCGAATAATATTAATAACCCGGTGTTGTAAATAAGTTCTAAAAATGATTGATTAATATAAATATCATTATAATTGACTATGTAATGAACGTATTATTATTAATTGCTATTGTATTATATGACTAGTCTTTGTCGAAATAATGCTTTTCATTTAATATCATACCTACTGACAGCCCTACCTAAAGGTACGGCTATGTCAGCAATTACAAGCGACACGAAGATCGGATTCATACATTGCTTCAAGTATTCCGAAAAAAGTGGCAAAATAAAATAAAACAGGTCTGCATTCTGAATCAAATGAATGTGTTTATATTAATTTGAACTAACCTTTTCTAGCGTCTCCGTGAGAATAAACATGTCCGTCATAGTGAATGTCAGTAATGTGCCAAAAATATCCTGAAAACAAAAAAAAACATTATTAATAACCTACCTACTACCAACGTATTTATCACATTTTTTACAACAAATAAATCTAAATAGGGCGTTAGTAGTCCTTCTGGAATCAATATTGTCAGGCTTTGTTGATAACATAATGATATATACAGATGGATCTGAAACGAAAGATGGAGTAGGATGTGGGATTTTCATCCAGACTTTGGACTTATCATATAGTTACAAATTACCAGATATATAGAGTGAGTTTAAAGTATGAAACGCCTCAATTATTTCAGAAACGGACCGATATTTTGGTGGTATTTACATTGTTGTCAGATTTTCCCTTTTTCCGGAATAATAATGAACTTCGTTATTTTAAATGGATCACCCTGTATATTTTTTGCCTTTTGAAATCTTTGAAAAATATTGAATATTTTTCATGTTTCCTATACCTAAATGCCATAATTTTATACATTAATACATAAAAGAATCAGTTTTTCAAGACAAAAAATATACAGGGTAATTGATTTGAAATAACAAACTTCATTATTATTCCGGAAAAATGAAAGATCCCACAACAATGTAAACACCATCATATTATCGGCCATATCACAAAAGCCTCAATTGGTTGATTACAAAAACCAATTATGTAATGCTGTGAATTTTTCTGATTCTAAATCTGCTCTCGACTCAATAAAAGATACTTCTATCAGATTTATTGGATGTCTTGTACAATGTAGTAGATATCCAGCATTTGCTTTCAGGATTAGGGGCGATGGTAATATAACTGGGAACGAAAGGGCCGACCTGTTAGCGAAGGATGCAGTTATAAATGGATAAGTTTGCAATATTTTCACATCAGCACTATAAGTCATAGAATAAATGGAAACAGGAGTGGATAAATAGATAAATATATAGATCCTCTACAAACCAGTACTTTCAAATTCATCGTATATTACTTCCTCCTCCCGAATATATTATAACGTATGTGGGTGTTGTTGATATATTTAATTTATAATTTTATAATGATTCCTTTCAATGATATGAAGAAAGCTTTTTGTATCTCTCCCGTACAGTTATAAATAAATTAATATATCTCAGTTGGGTTGGGTTCTTTCAAGATGAACTTACCTACCTTCAACGATGGATATTCAAATAAAATGAACTCAAACAAATTTCTAATTTTAATTTTAATAAAATGTAAATATATTTTTTTAGTATTGGAATTAGTATTTTTATCTCAAAAACTAATTAACAATGTTCTCCTCGTATTTCTAAATTTTTATAGATTATGAACATGAAGTTAATAACAAGTCACTATTAAAACTTTTCAAATATATTATGCATCACTACGCATACGCAAACTATAATGTTCGACTCTCCTCGCTTCCGACTTTAAACGATTTATCAATGTATCAGCAAACGCTGTTAAACTTATTTCTTTAGTTTGTATCAAAATGAATATGTCGTTTACCTATTGGAAACTAAATACTGAATTATTGTATTGTTATTTGTTCATAAAGGTAAGCTTCCTTTTCGTAATATTTCATTTATATTAGCTAAATTATTCACAACCTACGCCTAAGTTAAAATCGTTTACCTACATCTGTTATTGTTCAAAATTGCGGATTTATACAAAGGTTGTATCCATATTTAAGGTACTATATGAGGAAAATATTGATTCTAATCCTCCTTCCGATGAGATTACTTAATACTGAAGATATTATGTGCCAGTGAAAATATCAAATAGTTTTTATATGACAATAATCAGGAACATATCTGAGATTATCTCCGGGACTTCTTTTGTGAAATCCATTTGAATAATGGATGTTTCTTACCGAATTACGACTCAGAAGATCTTACGAATATGAAACGTAAGGTTAGTCAGCAATCAAACATATTTTCAAACAAATTTTATACTTTTTGAAAATTTAAATTCTTAATAATTTTTGGATGTGTCCTTCCATAAACTTTCTTCCCCTTCTTTTTTTAAATAATCAACAACTATTTCATTCACCTGCACATATGATTTCCAGCAAATGTCACGACTGTCATTGGCCGTTTTTGATTACGTTTCAAATGTCGCGCACTTATCACCAATCACATCTTTTCAATCACTGACGGGTACCGACTTAAATTAATTCATCTACCTGTATAAATTGTTCGTTTTATATTTTCTTTACTATATTATTCATAACAATACATTAATTCTTAAGTAAAATTTTTTGTTCCAGTATTATTCAAGTTTATGTCAAATTAAAATCAAATTTCTTTATAATGTCATTTTAAATGAATTGATGTTTATACAAGGATCATCCAAAATTATATCCGCGTTATACGAGGTCGCCTCAATATATTCAATTATACAACACCCAAATTCTATTCATCAGCTATATTTAGACTTAAAAGCAATCACGACAATTTCTGGCACAACCAGGAAAACTTGGTATATTATTAGATCATCATCCTGTAACTGTAAGGATTATCCTTATTGTGATCTGAATCACATCTTTTTGGTTGCTCAATTAACGTCTTGACATCCAAATGTTTAATTGAGTAGCTTATGAAGTTGGATTATAACTTTCCTTGATAATGCTAATAGAATCATTTATGATTTATTAATAAATTTCTTGAAATAGTTCAACGTTAATATCTAAATTGAGCAAAGCAATTTTCAAAATTCTGTGGCAATTGGATTAATTTCCGTGCCATTTTTCAAACAAACACAGGGCGTTATTATTAGTTGCAACGTCTATTTTTCCCATTTTATAAAATAATGTGCATAGTTTTTGTTGAGTCCGCATCCTATCGCCAACATCAGTAATCATTAAAATTTGAATTCTCTCACTTTTATACTGTTTCGACTAATAATGAATTCATTTGTTTTTTCATGGACGAACTGTATAATTAACACTATATCTCGAAAAATTTACGAAACAAAGAGGATAACAACTTTTTCGGTACAATGTACAAATCTTTCTCAAGTTCTTTTGTCTTATACAAGAATTACTGTGTTCTGGAAACTTTTTAACTACAATTTAAGACAAAAACTGTGATAAAGGACAAGATATCGCATTGAAACATTTCCTTTAGCATTTCAGACACAGAAAATAAACGAGAACTAGATCTCTTTTGCAGATAAAGCATTGAGTAAAAGAGAAAACATTAAAGGAGTTTGCATTAAAAATCGTTCGTAAAGAACCTACTGTGGTCCTTTATCTCACAGAGGATTTTGATATCGAACTAGAGATTGATGCAAAGGAGATTATCTTTACTCCTAGCTACCGTTTATTAAACGGTGTACAGTGCGCGTTATTATTCGAAAGTAGTGTTTTTCTAGCTGTGTTAATGAATATTTTAAAAAGTGTCAATGCTAAACTAATTGTTATGGTATAATTTCTAGAACTGCGATGCCAGCTCAATAAAGGGGTAAGTTGAAGAAATGATAAAATTAAATTCTGTGAAGCAATAAAACGAGGTGTAAAAAATAAGAATTTATCATAACATTTATACAAAAAGACTAACTAGCTTAAATTTAAAAATAGTTTGATATTTTAATGAATTCATGAATATTACATTGTTACTGGTTCGAATATTTTTTAAAATAGAAGATGGGTGGTTCATTTGATGACTGACTTAAAAAAAGGTGGGAAAAGGATCAAACTGTTGTTAAAAAAATAGGAAAGGAAGACCAGATTGAACTAGAATAGACCTAGACAAAGCTAAATGAGTTATTTAAAGGAAAATATCTTTAATACGGCAAGTCTTGCAAAAGCTGCGGTAAACTTCAATGCTTCAGTAACAACAGCAGTTAAAACTGCAATTTCTTCAGTTTCGTAGAGTCCACTAATAAGGGTATGGATAGATCGTTGATAAATAAACGACCAAATCTACTTCCAAAGGATTAACTTATATTCAAATTTCGCATGTGATATACAAAATTATCTAAACTTAAACGTCAATATTAAATCATTTATCTGATGTCAAAAAATATATAATTCCACAAGGTGTTTTTCAACACTAATTGCGAAAGAAGAAAAGCTGTTGTTTCGGTTTCAGCTTTATCTGTGCCCGTTGATTATACAAGGTACTATAAGTATTTTGTAAAATTTAGGAAAATTGTCAACATGATTGCGTGGATCAAGCGATTTGTCAACAACTGCAGGATGCAACATAAGCAGAACGATAAACTTCTGACTGCAAAGGTGCTAGAAGCATCACGAAAATTGATCATTCGTTATATACAAGAGGAGAGTTTTGAGTCAGATCAAGATCCCAAACTTTTATCCTTGTGCACTTTATTAGATGACAGAAGATTAATCAGATTGCTGATCAAAAGAGCAGATAGAGACGATACAGAACATTTCCGAATGCCATGTGTTTTACCCTCAAATAATGAAGTTGCGAAACGTTTGATTTTCGAAGAACACGTTAGAAATAACCATGTTGGAGCTCAAGGTTTGATGAGTATACTCAGAGAAAATTACTGAATTCTTCAATGTTAGATCTGTAATTAGTAAATGCATAATTTGCAGAGGATTTAAAAAAAACTGATACAAACTCCTTTCATATGTCTACCAGAAAATAGAGTTCGTGACGCTGCTGTGATCGAAATTGTAGGCATAGATTTAACGGTCCCATTGTACGTTAAATCAAATGAAAAGGTATGGATCGTACTGTATACTTGTGCTATTTATCGAGCTGTGCACCTTGAATTGGCATCATCCCTGTCAAGCAATGCATTTCTGCAGACATTGAGAAGATTCATTGCCCGTAGAGGCTCACCTTCAACAATATATACCTATTGTGGTACAAATTTCGTTGGATGTGCAAACGCTTTAAAAAATTTAAATTGGATAGAAGTTGCAGAAAGATGCACAACAATTCACCGAATAGATTAGAAAATGAATCCTCCATCAGCTGCATGGTGGGGACGTTGGTGGGAGCGCCACATGAGACTGATGAAAGAGTTGTTACGGAAAACCCTTGGAAAATCAATCCTTGATTTTGAAGAATTATAGACGGTTCTCTGTGATTGTGAAGCTGTTTTGAACGCCCGCCCTCTTACTTACATGTCTGGAGATCCAAATGACTGTATAGCTCTCACACCTGCGATGTTCCTACAAGATATAAAAGAAGGTGGAGTGACTGATCTTGATTTAGTTGAATCCAAAGATCTATATAAGCGCCTAAAGTATCGTCTAAAACTGAGAAAATATTTAAACAATAGATTCAAGTGCGAATATTTAGGCCAACTCACTCTCTTCTCAAAGAAAAGGTCCAATGAGACAATCAGAGAGTAAGATATTGTTTTGATATCAGATTTTAATAAAAAAAAAGTCGAATGGCCTATGGGTTGTGTGGTCGAAACACTTCCTGGACGTGATGGAATAGTCAGATTGGTCAAACTGAAGACTGCTACCGGAGAATTGCTGAGACCCATACAACGAGTTACTTTACTGGAAATGAACATTTTTAAGGACTTACCGAAAAGCAGCCAACAGACCGAAAAAATTGTTTATACAGAAAACGAAGAAGATAAGCTAAATAAGGAGCCAATTTCTCGAGAGCCTGTCGTTACCACAACAAGATCTGGAAGACACATAAAGGTTCCTGAGTGATATGGACATTAGTTGTGTCAAAATTTTCAAGAAATAATGACACAAGGTGGGAGTATGTTGAAAAACACCTTGTTGAATGATATATGTTTTGACATTATAGATAAATAATTTTTAATATTGACGTTCAAGTTTAGATAATTTTGTATATCACATGCGAAAGTTGAATATAAGTTAATCCTTTGGAAGTAGATTTGGTCGTTTCTTTATCAACGGTATATCCATATCCTTATTAGTGGACTCTACGAAACTGAAGAAATTACAGTTTTAACAAAAATAGCAACAAAATTTCACTAGAAAAGAAAAAAGTTTACAATTAAACAAAATTTGGACACCAGTTCCACGTAATTAAAAACTAAAGCAGTCCAAACAAATAAACTAACAAATAGATTATAGACTATGGCCGCAGAAATAGACCGACGTCAAATAAAAACCAACAAAACAAATTCCGGCCATTCATTCATTTACATTCAATAATTAATAACGCGTCATAGCTCCATTATTATTGATAATAATCTTGTAGGCATTGAGTCAATTGAACTTAATACTACATTTTCTGTAAAGCTTTCCCAGGTTTCTTCTATTAGGGTCCATAAGTGTTCTTCGTTTTGTGGAATTATATTTAATTTTTGCACTATAAGCCCCAAACATTCCCTATTGGATTATTATCTGGACTTTTAGCGACCTATGGAAGCGTTTCAATGCTATTTTCAGCAATATAATTGCGTATACAGCGAGCAGTGTGCACTGAGAAATAGTCATGCTGGAAGATAAAACTATCGTTGGGGGAGATTTCTCTAACCGATGGCAACATTACCCCATCTAAGGCACACAGTGAAGGCACACATAATTGACCAAGCAGAACCTTTGGTTTTTCGGGCTCTGCATAAAACAAAATCCAACTTTGCTCCAGTTATGCAGTCTGCCATTAAGGTAAACATTGCAGCCCAAGTCATGAGCCATACAGTAGCAGATTTTGTGTATGCACTTTTATCTCGAGGTATGTTAACTGTAGCAAACGTAATCCATATTTATGTATGGAGAACTATAGCAGAGAGCAATGACAACCGCTACTTTTGTGCAGCAGGTTGATGAACTGTTTGACAGTTTTAATGGAAGCAGCGCTGTACCACCAGAAGGAAAGGAGTTGAAGTGTTGTGTTTCCGAACAATCCAAACACTTTTCATACTGGAAAGCTGCGTTCCAGATGTTTAAAGATTCGCAATTTCAACGCTGGACAAAAGCCGGCACTCTAAAAAAGAGCAAACCTCATTCGCAGGTTGGTTGGCTTACTACACTGAATGCAATTGGTGAAATTTGGTCTTATCTTCATCAGTCAAAAGGAGTGTCTTCTATGAGACCTAGGGCATCAAATCAGGATGCCCTGGAAAATTTATTTGGCGCTGTTCGTGGTGGCTGCGGGAGTGGAGACAATCTAACACCAATACAATTTATAGACAGCTTAAAAACACAAATCTAACACGTCAAACTGTAGGTTCCAATTGGGAAGAGGATGAGAATGACCTCTTGACCAACCTGAACCGTTTTCTAGTTGTGGAGGATAAATAAGAGTCTTCATCTATCACAATTCCAACATTGCAGCAGCCACTGTTGCAGCCTCTGTTCCCTGCAAGAATGGCTGATGATATTGCAGATGCCGTAGAACAGGGTACAACTGCAACCCTATCGGTCGCTTATGTTAGTGGCTTTATGGCAAAATAATTTTGGAGCACTGTGTGATGCTTGCCGAAACCTGCTTCTGCCCACTCCAGATGCTCCCCACAACCTTTTTATTGGCTATAAGGAATGGTCACAAAGTTCAGAACATCTAAACTAACCGTCTGAACCACTTGTTGTAGCAGTTGGTTATTCTGTTACAATGTTGGAAATAATAATAGGCCAGCATTGTAACGAAAACTATCTAACAAATGTAGTCTCGCAATATATTCGTGAAAATGTGTCTTTTTCTTGGCTGACATGCTCCAACCATGAAGATAGTGTCACCAGGGAAATAATTTTGGCTGTGTGTAGAATAGGAATTCCTTGGTGAAAAATGATAAATGATTCAAAATAATAATCCAAAATAATAATTTACACACTCTCTTGTATTACAAATGAAGAACATTAGTTCTATCTCTTTTCTACTTTCAAAATGAACATGTTGGTAATACCCCCAATTAACAAAACTTCTAATAAAATCTCAATAGCTCAACTTATGGATTGCAATTTTTTTTTCAAATACTGTAATTTAATTATAATAATATAACTGTATTATGTTTACACTTTCATATTTGTCGCTATATTTATTAATAAACAATTCTTTGTGTTGATTTGTCTTATTATTTTTCAAACAACTCTGTAGTACGAACGCATTTTTAAACCGCACCGTAGTTCACGCTCTTTTTAAACAGTTCCGAGATCTAGGAACCATCTTTACCTCTGTCTCAACATGCGCGCCACCTACCCACACCTTGCAACAGAATGGACCAGCGAACTAAAATTTTGCATGCACTTGGGCGTCTCAGGGTTGTCTCTGGATGGGCTCAACGGTTGCGTTCAGACGGAATGCTGCCTTTCAACTGTTGAGCATCAGACGCAGCTGCAATTATTTGCGCTGTGTTTTGTCAACGCTGTCACGGATGACAGAAAATAAATTTTCTCATCTTTGGTGCTGTCAAAGTGTTCGGTTGAGATAAGTTATGTTTTTTAGTTAGGTTATGTTCCATCGCTAACTTGTAGCAATGCGTTCATACGGAGCTCAGCTGCTGACGGCCAGTATACTCAACATGTTTTGTCCTTAGTTACAACCGTTGAGCCTGGCTTGATGCGTCCATTATTACGGCTTTAAACTGACAGTGGCTGTCAAATTTATTACTTTGTAGGATCAACTCGGGGACTACAATTTATGAACAACAACTATTGGGATCGTTTACCATTTGGTGCACCAATGCTCAATGAACAAGGATAGTCTCCCAGCTGCTAAGTAATGATACAAAACATGTAATATTCAACCAAACCGTCCTCTTTTGCATGCAGGATTATAAAGCTTGAGCACTCGCCTGTATTCTTGTACCGTATATCTTACCATGTTTTTCTCATCTGCCCAGAGAAAACACGTCCAAATAAAAAAAGTTTCCAGAAAAAAATCACTTGCTGCAAATAAATTTTTATTAGTGGTAGAAACATTATTCAATAGTAGTTGAAAAAACAGATAGCTAGTTTTGTCCGTTAAAGCGATCGACAAACCTTAGTCACCAGGTTTTTGTACTTAATAAAAAAAATTTCCAGAATTGAATCATTTACACTTAACTATCTATCGTTTATTCTAAGTGAGCTCAATATTAATCATTAGCTATTTAAGTACTCGAAATCACGTCTTCGACACATTCCGGTAACATCTCGGGTTGTTCGGCTGTCCGTTAAGTTGATTTCAGACAAAAAAGTGCATCATTTAATTTTTGAAATTGGGGAAGAGAGCACGCAAACAGCACGTGTGGAGTGTAGTGAACGTTTCTTTGTGCGGTGTGGTATATGAGTGGTTTCACTATTCGGACTACAATGGAATACAAGCAAAGGTTAACCGAATGGGGTTTAGGCGATTTTATCCCATTATTTGAAGGTAAGACCCAAAATTCACTGGTTTAGGACAACCTGCAAAGGTAAAATTGTGGTCGAGGTATGTTAATATGGTATGTTAATATGGCCAACAGAAAGACATTCCACAATAAGGCCATCGAAGTCAGCCATGTTGAAGAAGATATTGTGGAAGCTGATTTAATATTTTTAAAGTCTGCCATCGAGCCACATGTACGCATTACAAAAGCTTGGGAAACTACTTTTCCATTTCGACACAAGCATTATAAGAATACCGCATTAGATCAAATTTTTAGTGATTTTTAGTGACCAGTTCCGAAATATTGCTCGTCTAAATCGTATTTACTATGTCCATAGTATAAGGTTGATGAATAATCACTTTTTTGTTTGGTTTAGGAAAAATGAAGATTTTAAAATGTCCTACAGTTTGCAGCCGTTGAAAAGTCGATTAGAGAGATCTCTAAAACCAATTTTCAGATTTGAAATCCTTTTGGATTTCAAGATTTCTCTAAGCGACGGTTTTATCGGCCGCAACATGTATAGGATTTTTTTTGTATTTATAAACTGAAAGTGTTCCTTATTATTTTTATTTTGTATAGTTTAAAAAAATTAATAATTTTAAAACATACGTGTCTATATGATTTGTACTGTACTTAGACTGAAAACGTTCCTTACTATTTTTAAGTTATACTTTTATTATTTTCGTATTTTATGTTAAGAAAATGATCATTTTCAAACCTAAATGTTTTTGTATGATTTGTATTGTACTTACACTGAAAACGTTCCTTATTATTTTTAACTCACTTTTATTTTTGGTTACTTTAAGAAAATTGTATATTTTGAAAAGTTATTTATTAATTACTTAAAAAATAGAAATGTTCATTTTTTATAAGTTTAAAATGAATGTTTTTTCATACATTTGCTTTTTTTAAACCCATTTTTGAGTGTTTCGCAAATATGGAAAACTAATGATGGAAAAAATATGAAATTTGAAGTTTGTATTCCATTCTGTTAATTTATAATTATATTTTATAATATAAATTTGACATACCTGGTATATAAAATTTCAACTTTTGTATTAGTTTTCAGTAACGGGTGCCCACTTATAAATTCTAAACGGTGCAGGATAGAAATATGCGGTTTTTACTGAAATGTTTCATTTTAGTACAAGTTTTGGTCGAATAAATTGAATTTATCTACGACCAGCATTAAAATTAAAGCATTTACAAACAAATATAAATACGTGAAAAAATTTTATACATACCTACGTCTAAAGCGTGCGGAAAAGAGCAATGCTTTTTAAATGGAAGTTTCATTATAACACCCAAAAGAGTGCGAAAAAGTACAATGCTTTTTAAATGGGATAATCATCATAACACTCTTTTTTATTTGTATATTTATCAAGTTACCTTAGATAGTTTTGTGTTTTGTGTTCTGTCAAAGGTTCTGTAATTGTAATAATTTTGTACTGTCATTAAGAAGTGTGAAACGTGAATGTTCAATAATAGGGATGATGACAGTTGCTAAGAATTACTGAAATAATGATTAGAAATCATTGCATAGATTACAAAGATTCTATAGCAATCACTTATTTTTACATTACAATTCTGATTATATTTATTTTAGTAAAAATATGAATACAAAATATGACAATCCGCCATCTTAGCTAAAACACCGATCACAAACGTGTGACGTCAACCTTTTGTGTATCGTTCAAACTTTTATCGTATTTTCTGGTTTTGCACCGTTTAAATAATATTTAGCCATTATATAATTCATGATTATCACACAAAATAATTCAAATTAGTAATCAAATAAATTTTTAATTTGCAAACTGTGAAATATTGTTGAAGTATTTACAGATGTGTGATGTCATAGATACGCCATTACTATTCTAGCGTTTTGGCGCTAAATTTGAATTGTATTTTAAAAACGTGAATTTCTCCTTTAAAACCCTTATTTTTTCAAAAAACAATATTTTTTTTGGATAAAGCTTATGCGTTCAAACATCGTGGAGCAGTTTTTCAAAATCAGTCATCATGCCTATTGTCAGAATCTGTCAAAAATTGTCAAAAATTGTTTAAAATGGTCAAAAATTGTTAAATATTTTAAAAAATGGTCAGAAATAGTCAATAATTGTCAAATTTCTTGAAAGTTGAAAATGTTCTTATTGCATATTTCTCGGAAAAGTCAATGGAAATTATCAACGTTATGGTCCCAATATTCAATGTTGAAAACTACCATAAATTTAAACATTGATATAAGTAAATTTCATAAATTTATTACCTTAATAAAACGACAATCAGAGAGCCACAAACCAAAAAAATTTTCACAAGGGAAAAGATTTGGATTTTATAAATGGAGCACCAGATAATGAATTTCTTATGATGAAAGTAGGTAATAATTCAAACACAATGATTAAAAAGAGAGGTTATGTAATATATAATTAAAGGAAAGTACTTTTAATGTGGTCGTAGATAAAACATTGTATGATACTCATGCGTGAATTACTTTTGCGCACTCGTTGCGAAAAAAGGCACTAGCTACGCTTCATTTTCGCAACTGGTGCGCAAAAGTATCACTTCACGCACTTGTATCATAAATAACTATTTTTCCATCGCTTCCAATTACGTCAAAACAAAAATGGCGGATTTTTACAAGTTGCTAACCGATTTTGAAAAGTTCCCATCGCTGGATAGGTGAAGATCACTTAAAAAACTACAAAAAATATACTGGTAGATCCATTAACAAAGGCAATAAAAAATTGTCAAAAATGCGCCATTTTTGTTGTGACGTAATCGAAAACGATAGAAGAAAATAAATCTATTCAAATGAAACTTGAAGCTTGAGACAATTTCGTGAAAACCGCATACCTATCTCCTGAACCGTTTAGAATTTATAGGCAGTTTAAATAGGGGAAATATAAGTGGACACCCTGTATAAGACATATTTACTAAACATAAATAAATCAATCACTAAGTATTGGTGTACAATATGTCAGATTTAATAATAGCTATTTGTGTATCAAGAGCAGGAAGTGTGTTGTTATTAACAATTGTGAACATTCGGCTCTGCTTTGTTTTCGAATCTGGAATATGAACAATCAAAAGGGATTCTTTGTCTTGAATATCATCTAATTCTATTTTCCTCAATTCATCTCTCCTACACGCACCAGCAATACCCATAATTAAGACAACCTATGAAAAAATTAAAAAAATTAAATTTAATATTTTTTGGAGACATAGAAATAATAATTTATTACCTTTTTCAATAAATAGTCTTCATCGGGTGCAATGCGAATAAATTCCTCCACCTGCTCCTTGGATAAAGTTATAGCTATTTGTGTATCAAGAGCAGAAAGTAGTACTTTGGCAGTCGAGACAGAAAGTTGCCGCGCGACGCGTCAGCGGAGCGCGGCAATCTGATGAGACTACCAAAGGACTTTCTGCTCGAAATACACACAAGATTTTTTCTACGATCACACCAAAATAAAATTAATTTTTTATTAAAAACGTGTTACTTTCATCACAATATTGGAAGTTTATTTGACATATTAAGCCTACTATTCGAAGACAAAAGATTAATTGTGTATGTTGTGTTGCCTACTTATGACAATAGACTTTATGATTTAAAGATTTATGATTTTATGGTTGTATGAATATTATAGTTCATTAAATAAATTACAACTTTTTTAAATTTTATTTGAACGGAATACAGAACGATAATAAACAAACATACCTTTTACTTATTAACTAAATTAAAATTAAAGATACAATTTTGGCAATTTTTTATGTTTATACCTGAGGTAGATGTCTCTGAAAGGTTAGAAAATGTCAAATCTTTCTGGTGATTGCAAGTATGTTGTGTTGCCTACCTATTGCCATTGTTTGTTCTTAGCAGTTTCGTGTACCTATGTACGTAGGCAACACTTATCACATTAATGTCAGATATTTATTACTTTAATGTCAGATATCTTTTAGATTTCCCTATTTCTCATTATATTATTACGGAAAATACTGTTGGATGCTTTAACATATTAGAAAATCAACTAAAATATTTATTTATTCTACAGTTTATATTAAAATATCTACTAGCTCTCTTTTATCTATAAATAAAATTAGGCGTGCGCCAAAGTTACTTTCTGCTTAAGAGCGCCAATAATGTCAAATTATGACAGCTCGCGGAAAACATCAACTTTGCGGTTAGATTTGAGTGTGCAAAAGCCTACTTTCAGTAGTGATCGTAGGAAAAAGATTTTTTTGCTTTATAACTGACAGATTTTTTTTTAATAATGCAATTAATTTTGCATATAGACTAATGTCAATGTCGTTTTTTATTTTCAATGTTTGCCTTAGCATTGAATACTTGGACCACAGGGTTGATGACTTTAATGTTGTTGCTTTTTCCCCAAAATATGTTAATAACACATTTTCTGAATATCTTTTAATTTTTTTGGATCTGCACCAACTTATAAATAGACTATATTCATTTTCGTACTTTAATTTGGATTTCTCTGGAAGTAGATTTAAAGTGACTTTTTTGGCCACCTCGACAATATCTGGCGGTGTATTTGAAAAATCAGTATCACTTGTATCCATTTTTCTTGTTTTTTCAAGTACTTACTGACTCATAGAAAATATTAATACAATTAATTACACAGCACAGAACTATCTCAAAAAACATTTCAGTGACAATGCACTAGGTTCTTTCTTTGACATAAACATACTTGATTCTTACTCGTATAATCCGTAAGTTATTTGCAAGTATGTTGTGTTGCCTACCTATTGCCATTGTTTGTACTTAGCAGTTTCCAGATTGCAGTTTCGTGTACCTATGTACGTAGGCAACACTTATTACATTGATGTCAGATATTTTTTAAATTTCCCTATTTCTCATCAAATTATTACGGAAAATACCGTTGGCTGCTTTAACATATTAGAAAATCAACTAAAATATTTATTTATCCTACAGTTTTTATTAAAATAACTACTAGCTCTCTTTTATCTATGAATAAAATTAGGCGTGCGCCAAAGTTACTTTCTGCTTAAAAGCGCCAATAATGTCAAATTATGACAGCTCGCGGAAAACATCAACTTTGCGGTTAGATTTGAGTGTGCAAAAGCCTACTTTGGGTAGTGATCGTAGGAAAACGATATTTTAGCGAAAAGGTTTTTTCTGTGGTAAATGAATAAGTCATTTGTCCCCTATTTAATCGAATTTTTTTGCTACTGCAAGTGAATATTCGCTAATGTCTAGCGAATTTTTTTCTCTGTGTGGCCTTTGCTAAGAATCCACGTCTTATCCAAAACCTTTGGTTTATATAAGCTGGTACCTTCATCTTCTGAATATTTTGCGAGAAACTGTAAACTCTTGGATAGTACCGCAGGGTGGTCTATTTCAAAACATTTTCAAAACCTTTTTTTTCTGTATTTGTCACTAGTGTAACCTGGAGGAGTTCAGATCCAACAACTTTACAATCTATCAGATGCAAAGATCTCGTTACTAATATGTCCCGGTCTGTCTGGAATTAAATTTGTTTTAACAATAAGAAATCCACTGAAGGAACTTTACAACCTTTTAAAAGATTCTGAATTGGGCTCATAACATACATTTTATAATCATTCGTTCCACCGATTGTAATCAATGAAAAAACAATAGCCAACTTGGATATAATGTCCTTTATTCCGTTTAAGTTATCGAGTAGCATAAATACAAAATATTGACAAACAAAATAAATCTGGGATTATTATTTATCCTATTCCCACCGAACGCGTTAGATACGACCCCATTGTGTTGTTCCATTTGTCGTCTCGTTGATGTTAACGTTGTTGACGCAGTTGATCGGGGACAATTAGGGGAAAGGAAATTTCATAGTTTGCGGGTAATAGAATCAAGCTTTGATCTAGAACAATGCTTCTTCGCTAATGGAAAGATGACGATGGGATTTTCGACTTACACAATCAGGGGGTTATCAAGGCTAATACTAATGGAATTGATATAGCAACAAGTTTCAGATTAGATGTATCGAAATTTTGCTGATATAATCATCAATAACAGCTGGAAGTCGAGTTAACTCACTTTATTTGTTACCAGTGTCTGCTTTCATTTATTAATTTGCTCAAGTGTATCCAAGACTGTCACTTTTAATCACAATTATATACGAGTCTTCTCCCATTACTTGTTTATAACTTTTTTATACAGGAAAAGGGAAATGTATGTTTGTGATTAGTAAACTGAACAATGCTTGCACTTATAGAAGGTTACATTAGTAGTGAAAAGCACACATTTGCAGGAAATGAGGGTTTCCCACGAAAATTACAGTAATTTGCTCATAATAGTATGAGTTGCGAAAAATAGGGCTCGGTCTGAGTGGTCTTACTGTCTGATGTTTATCCACATAGTTGTATATTTGTCTTATGTGGGATGTGCTTTGTGCTGCCTCCAAAAGAGGCAAATTCTTATGAGTCGATGAACTGCTACTAAATATGATCTTATAAAGTGGCTCCACTCATTATAGCTGTCCCTAGTTTAAATCCCGACTCATATTTTCATGGATATGCCGAGCATTCGCCCGAATGGGCTTTCTCCTCTTCTTGAGTTCTCTACTCCACGGACTTGTCACCCGTTCGAGAATCTGCTGCTTTGTCGGGGTGGTCGTCATCGTGGCTTCGTTTCTTTTTAGATTGACTTCGGTTTCTTCCTTGTCGTCCTGTTGTTTGGGACTCGGGGATATCCTCTGTAGTTTGCTTGGTGTTCTCCCTGGCATATCACGCAGATCGCTGGTTTGTCTCTCGGTTTTGTACACTCTTTGGAACGGTGTGGTCCTCCGCACTTGCTGCTTACTCGTCTGTCCGTGGTGGAATTCCTTGCAATTGTAGCATTGTGGCTCTATTTCCATTTCATCCTCACGTGTTGAATGTCTTGGAGCTACCTCATCTTTTTTTCCTTCTACATCCAGATCCACGATGTAGCTGGATAGTGGATCTAGCTGACTTCGCCCATCCGGACTTTTTGATGTCCTCTTGTAGTCTTCGATGTTCGTCAGTTCGTCATCCATGATCACAATTATATTAGAATAAACCTTCCAGCCAGAATTCCACACTAGAGCTCGCAGCTTATGTGGTCGCAAATGACACGAAGTATTTGAGGTTCAATTCAATTACACCATTACGCTATAATTATTTATGGATTCCACCGTGTTCAATGCTGTCATCAGAACGATTATTATGGATCATTTATATTATACAGATAATAATGATAATGAACTGATATTTGTATAAATATACCAAATTATGGGCGGTAGTTGTATTAAAGTGCGAATAATAATATTATTACACGATCGATCGATGCTGAATAAATCACGTCGTTATAACGAATTATTTTAATTACTGAATAAAAAAAAATACCATGGATGGAATGAAAATGTGTGTGTGTATAGAGGGGACGAAAGTTGATATATTTCTAAATATTGGTTGAAAATTGAGAATTCTGATTTTATTAAAAATTGTTTCATGCGCCGATTGTATATTATATAATTCAAATAAATTGTATATATTCGGTGGTTGACTCTGGTCAACATAAGCTGACTTTATTCGAATCAGTTCGCTAAAAATATTTCATCGTAGTCGATATAAACTTTTCTTTTGCTTACGAATCACTTTTGGTAAAAGCGTCCCTTTAGCCAGATTTAAAGGGTACCCCAGTCTGGGCTCCAGGCCAACGACTAACCTCTTTTTCTGGCAAGTTGATCCACCACTTCATTACCCAGGATTCCTATATCAAGACATCCTTATTGACTGATCAATCAAGAAGTTGTCTAGTATTCTAAACCAGTTTTGCAACTTCTGGTGCGTTATTTCAGCCTGAAAAGATAATATTCCCACTGACCTGTTACAGTAACCGTTCTCCAGATCAATGGCATAAACTTGGAAGACCATTGCATGTTACTCAAGATTATCAACAAGTTCGTTCTTTAATTGGCTGCACCAGGCAACGAATCCAACTTGGGCGTTCATTTTGGATCCATCACAAGTCGCCACAGGTAGAAAGGATTGATTCCTTTCCCATTCTTCCACATTTGAAGGTCAGTTGCTGTGAATTTATAGTGGGAATGTGATCCGATGGCATGGTCAAGAGCTCCGTGGCGTCCAGCTATCTTAGCATAGCCCTTTGTCAATCACAACCCGTTAATTGGCTGCTTCCATTTTGTATATTCTGTAGGTGGTCAATATTGCCATTCTTTTAAGATGGAGATGAAAGGGTGTTATGTTGAGAAATATTTTCAGCGCCGCCGTGGGAGTGGTGCGAATTGTACCAGTAATCTTCCTTTCTAGTGAGATTTTGTTGTCACTTGCTTCACTAGACCACCGAGTCAACGAGGTGCTAGAGGAAGATTGGGAGAAGGAGATTATAGGGAAATTTTTCACAGGGGGAGTAGGAGGAGTGGAGGGCAGCATTCGAGAAATCCAGGATACTAGGGAGTAGGGAAAATGAGGGGAATAAGGCCGGTAGAGAAGTGTGAAGTAGAGAAGGGGGGGATAAACAATAAAGATGGCCTGAGGGGTGATATGATGAAGAGGATGTTGGATGACAATGGGGAGTACTTCTGGGAACCATTCAACAGGGTGCTGAGGAAGGAAGAGTTCCCGAAAGGATGGAAGGTGGCTAGGGTGATACTGATGAAGAAGGTGGGTGGAGAGAGGAAGCGGGCGGGGGACTACAGGCCTAACAGCCTGCTGTATGGTATGGGTAAATTGATGGAGGGGGTAATAATAATCTTGCTTCTCGGTACTGGACAGGGTGATGGGCTTGGTGGAAAGAGCTAGGAAGGGCAGCTGGAGGAACAGGAAATTGACCCTACCCGTGTTTTTCGACGTCGGGAACGCGTTCAACAGTGTCAGCAAACGGTCAGTGTTGAGTGCGTTGCTGAGGCTTGGAGTTGGGCTGGGGTTGGTTTACCTTGTGGAGGACTAACTAAAGGGGCGTGTGATTGTAGACTCCAGAAGGGGGGGGTATGAGACGGAGGCTGGAGTGCCTCAGTGCTCTGTTCTTGGACCGACGCTGTGGAAGTGTGTGTTTGATGATGTTTGTGGGATAGTATTTGAAGAGGGATGTGAGATTACGGTGTATGCGGACGTTGTGTGTCTGGTATGTACGGAAAAGGGAGGGGCGGAGATAGAAATAAAGGCGGAGATAATGTGTAGGAAGATTGTGGAGAAGATAGAGCGATGCGGACTGGAAGTGGCGGAAGATAAGACGATGGGGTTGCTAGTAAAGGGACGGAGCAAGACGAGTGAAGTGGGGGTGATAATGAAGGGGAGGAGAATTCGTATGGAGGAGTCTATGAAATATCTAGGGGTGTGGATGGATAGTCAATCCTTCAAAACTCACATGTTAAAGGTGGCAGCATGGCTGGGAAGATTGATGTGTAATGTGAAAGGTTCGGGAGAGTTGAAGAGGAGGGTAATTGGTGGGACGGTAAGGCAGAGTATGCTGAACGGTGCGGAAGTGTGGGGTGAAAGAACGGGGGTGAATGCGAGGGTTAGGCTACTCCTGCGGATGCAGAGAGAGATACTGCCGAGAATGATGCAAGGGAACAGGACAGTGAGTGGACTGGCAGCAGCGGTGCTGGCAAGTTCCTACCCATTGGACGTGATGGCTAGAGCTAGGAACAAACGCTGGAGGGGTGCGACCAGAGAAGAAGTACAGGAATGGGTGGAGGAGGAAATGGAGAGAAGGTGCGAGGAGGATGGGGGCACGCTAAAAAAAGTGATTGGGAATAGGGGAGATTGGATGGACCGGAAATTCGGGAAGGTGAACTACTTCTAGACACAGGTCTGGACATGGGTCGAGGGTACCTTCACAAGATTAAGAAAAGAGAGACTGGAGTGTGCGAGAGGTGTGAAGTGGAGGATGATGTGGGGCATGTGTTTAGATGCTGGAGGAACGAGGAAGTGCTGAAGAAGTTGGAGAGGAAACTAGGGGAGACGGTGTATTGGGGGAAAATGGTGGAGATAATGTTAAGGGGTGAGGAGGAATGGATGGAGGTGAGAGGAGTAGTAGAGAGCATGATTAGGGGGAGAGATGGCTTCGATATGGGATGAGAGGTAGGAGTGACGGTAGGGAGAAGACGACGGTGTGAGCGGAGAGTGTGAGAGGGACCGCCACCCGTCTCGAAGTGTGCTAGGGTAGTGATACCGAGGCAGGGGTTACGGCGAGTTTGGGGTGGGTTTGGTTGGTAGGTATCCCGTTGGGGATGAGTCCAGCACTGTTTAAGCTTCCCATCTCGACCCGAAAAAAAATACCACCGAGCCGTATGTGATCATATACTTGACTGCCATCACCTAGAGCCTGTATATATGCCTGGATCTCACGCGCTAGTTTTTCCCACAACGTTTTTTGTAGGTTCAAATCCTAGACTACCTTTGGGGATTATTTTTCCTGAATGTGAGTTCTAATTTTTCGTTTTAAGCCTAAATATTTTGTCCTTCACAAATGAATTGTTGTGACTTTGAAAAATTCCCCTAATGAAAAATATAATCGAACCTTTGGGAAAATTGATAGTAATAGCCCTCTCCTTCTAGGGTGGAATAGATATCTATTTTTTTCAGTGAACTACATTTATTTTCCAAAATAATAAATACTAAATTTAAAATCACACATTTCTGTTACAAATGGTGGAAATTTCGGTGTGAATATAGATTTAACTGCTGAAAAAATGAAAATATATGTTTACTAATCAAAATCCGTGGCAAAACTGGTTTTCTGAAAGCCCGATTTTACAGAGCCTGGAAAATTCAAACGGGTATTTTAAAATTCTCCGATCGCAGTTTCGGGTTTCCAACGGCATCTTCACGTTGTAAGATTGCGAGGCGGAAGGAATTTATTTGTATCGATTTGGTATATCCAGAGTAATATTTTCTACTTTTATAACATGGGAGTGTCATACAATCATTCCAACAGGGATATTCGAATTGATCTAATCGTACAACAATAATATTATTCATATTTGTCAAAAAATGTTCTGGTTGACTTCCTCATCAAAAAAACAAATAAAATAATAAATATATTCCACAAAGAAGGTACAGAAGATAAATCCAAACAGTATAAATGTCGCCCTTTCATTCATTGTTAGTAACAAGGGTTCACTGTTAGAGTAGCCAACTGCCTCTAACAATTCTAAAATGATAAATCTATATCTGTCACCTTCACCTCTTTCAACCATTTATCGTGATAGTAACAAATGTCTTTCTCACAATGCAAGTCAGCCATCGTTTTGCTCGTTCCTGCCAATAGGTGCCGAAGGAATATATATGGATATGCAAAGTTCCAGAACAATTCCCCATCTACGTTTCTAATGAAAAATAAAGATTTTGCTCGGTGTAGTCGTTCTGAGTTTTATTCTGATTTAAAATATGTGCATAGAGTCCAATAACCCTTTGTAGTGAAGAGGTCGCAAGAAAAATGAAAAAATGGTAGTAGGATAGACGCCAGATGGAGTAACTGATTATATTATAAAATATTTATATTTTGGAAACTACATGAATGTCCAGACATTTTTGAAAATTTTCCCCAATTGCCATACAACTTCATATATAGGGTGCAGCATTAGTGCGTGTAATTAGATGTCTCCGTTATTGTAGAAGTTTAAATAATGAACAACTATTCGCCAATTCCTACTTGCATAACTGCTAAAACAAATTTTTTTTGCGTAAAAAAAATCAGAATAAAAAACGATGTGAGCTTGACGTATATTTACCGTCATCCACTTACTTCATTGAGAAAAATAAACTTACATTTCCATAATAAGGAAATTATGAATAGGAGCCGTTACTTTAATATTACTTTATATGTGAACCGAAGCTTCTTGCGGTCTTTTTCTGCTTTCTACTTCCCCCAACTTTCATAATCCGATAAGAGAGCTCAAATGGCTCTCGCTGAATCCTGTGCCCATATTTCTTAATGGAACCCCTTTCCGCCTCCATATTATTCTTGGATCAACAACTTTCAGGCATTGCAGTGTGTCAGGGAATCCCCTATAGTCAGTTCACACACAATTAACCGGTTGTTATTCTCGAAATTACTATCCTAATTTAGTCACATTCGAGTTGAATCGTGTGCCGCAACCTGCTTAATTATTCACTCCCGAAGATTGAGGAAAATGGGAAATCAATGTAATGAAGGTCTTGTGTATTTCAGGGCTGGTTCACCCGTATATGTGTATTTTTTATGAGCATTTTCAATCCACCTTTTAATAAAAAAAACCTCACTAATCAGTCGTTCCTATAATAATGGGTTTCTCATTATATTTTCCGGTATTTCCAGAGTTTATATTATCTTTCATTTTCAAAACCACTTCTTCCATTGTAAAAGGTCTTATCCATAACTCTCATTGGTTAAGTTTGCTCTTGGTATTTTATCTCCTCCATTTAGTTGAAGTGTGTGTTCTGTTGGCTTTTACTTTCATCTGCATGTTTGATTGGTGGCCTCTACAAGATAGCCGTTTTTTAATCTCTTGATGGCTTTTCACAGCAAGTAATCTTTCTTACCGTGTAAGATTATATTAAATCTCAATGGGATCGGCTTTACGACACTGCGACCTATAAGATCTTCCTTGTATACTCCACATCTATTCTTCAGTACAAGAGATCTAAGCTGCTGAGAAAGCCTATTATTCGTTTTGGAGCTAGCTGGCTGGCTGATCAGTCTTTAAGTAGACCTGTTAGAGGTGTTTAAGCCGTTGGTGTACAACTGCTCCACTATTGCGGATAATGTGTTCCGCTTTCTCATCATCGCAGAATCTGCACTGTCCACTGTCCACTTTGCCAAACTTACAGAGATGGTATCTGAGTGAGCAGTGTCCAGTTAGAATCCCTGTGATTTCTCTGAGATCATATTTCTGAAGCTCCAATAGCAATTGCGCATAGTAAGCAGAAGTGATGATATACCTCTACATTCATTGGTTATTAAATTGTTCACTAATGGAACCTTCCTGTCCATTAATATTCCTCTTGTGTCCCAGCAATTATTTGTAAGTACCACATTTACATATAATACAGACGAAGCCAGTCCATTGCAAACGCGAGCTTAAGCTTCCGTTCCTCACTACTACTGAATCTAGACAAGCAAGAAGCGACAGTAACTTGTACTGTGTGAAAAATCCATTAGCACCAGTGAATTCATGATATTTTTCATGTTATTTATTTAGTTTTCTTATAGTGTATTCTCTGAATTCTTCTCTTATTTCAAATTATTCGCCCTTTCCATTTATTCGTGTATTTTAAATACCGAGCTTGCTAACGCCCTGTCAAATTGCTTTCTTCTTTCAGTATCTTTCAACAGTGTGTTCAAAAAAATGTTTACACGCATTGAATAAAAAAATTACGAATTTGAATTTTATGTTATGGTGACTCGACTTTCCGATTGAAATATCATGAATACCGTCCTAACTGCAGCATGGAATCTCGGTTAAGGATTACTCGGGTTTGGAGGCAACTGGTAAGGGTTTCAGAAGTTCAGATAGGTTAAAGCGTTTATAGATGGAGATTTACTCTTAAATAATTGTATTCGGTATATCTCTTTTATGAATAACTTTATCTTTACGACTGAAATATTATGATCTTCTCTTTGGATTTAGATTTTATTGTTCTACGTCAATTATCACAGAATCAAACAACCTTTGTGAATTGAAAGTTATAGGGGTGAGTGGGGGAGCATAAAGGTTCAACTACTCATAACTTTACTGTTGGGAATTATACAACGTGTATTGATTTGAAAAAATTGTCAAGGTATGTGGTTCGTACCTGAGTTTACAAGGATTGATTGATTGATTGATTGGTTCGGCACTACCAGTCAGAGGCTTCGAGACCTCGGCAACTAAACCTTTAGGCTTCTTGTGCTCTGGGTTATACTGTTTATGTGAAAAGACCAGGAGCTATTATCAGGCTCAACAGTCATTCTTTAGGAAATCCTCCCTTGGGTGATCTAGTCCTAGGAGTCTATATCTCCAATTAGATAGTGCTTCACATTCGAAGCAAAGTGCGTTTATGGCGTTTATAAAACGTTGAAACAAAATATCCTTTGTATGACATTCTAACAATATTATACTTAGTCCACTTGGAATGGGATCTAGTAAAATGCACGCTCCAGGAACGGTTTGATTAAGGATATCGCTTTTTTGCTTATTTCGGAAATGTCAATAAAACTTTTTTTGTGATATCCCTTGAATGCGCAATTTTTTAAGTTTAAATGAAAAATTAGTATTTTATGTCTTTTTAACTCTAAATTCTCGCAAAAATCATGAAAAAATTTAAACTCAAAATGAAAATGTGTTTTTGAATTTTTTTTGAGTGTAGCATATACTCGACAATGCGCATTCGGATTAGATTCTACGAGGAATAAAAAAACGTGGACTGTTTATAATTTTCATTAAAACTTAAAATATACAGAGAAACTCAAAGTGAAAACTGCTAAAACAGTTTTTAGATTTATTGAAACAAAGTGCATTGGAACATTTATCACAGTGCAACCTTCATATTTTGGATATTTGCATCGAAGACGTTTGTCCATCCACACCGGCCAGTGGGAGTTTGCATCAGTTCTAACTTCTTCACTAGGGATAAAGCACTGCTTAGATCTTCTTTTTTCATTGAGCTGCTTTTCAAAATTTGATTTTCGGCTTCTTAAGCCACTCTGACGAGTACCCATCATACAAAACGTTTCACCTACCTCAGTTCGAAATTCAGCAAGTGCACGTCCTTCTTTGATGCCTCACTTTCTGAAGAATCGTTGAGTTTCCTTCGGTTTATTATTAGTTGTTTTTGATTCTGTTCCTTTCTCTCATTTTGTTCCGAATCGCTGTTTACTAGTTGCCGCTTGACAAGCTTAACTTTCTCCTTTTGTGACTCCTTTTCAGTTAAACTAACTTCCAATTCCTCTGAATGGCATGCTTGTCAGTTCTTCCGCTCGTTGGGTCTTTCTTCCACTTTTTCTTTCTTTTGAAGTTGTGGGTTTGGGAGAAATTAATTCAATGGCCTCTGCAAATGTTGCATTCTCTTTAGAGCAACCTGGTTTTGGCTCAGGTTCTTAAGAGCAACTTGGTGTTGGCTCATGTTCTCTAGAGCAACTTGGTATTGGCTCAGGTTCTTTAGAGAAACTTGGTATTGGCTCAGGTTCTTCAGAGCAGCTTGGTGTGGGCCCATGGAGAATAGAATCTTCCGGTAGTTGAGCATTTTTCTCATTTGGCAAGTGTTCGCTTGTTTCAATCAGAAATACAACGTTGGTATCATTTGGTGTCCGATGGGCATGCTGTTCAACAATAGTACCTTCAGCAGGGAAAAAGTTTTGGTCATTGAATATACCAGCGTTAAATGGCCATATACCTGCTACCTCAAATCCCCCAATGGCTTTTCCCATACTTGAAATATGTGCAAATGCTTTTGCAAATATCTCCACAACGTCATAAATTGTGAGACGTTGACCAGGAAGATTTGTATGCCAGACATCACATTCTCTGGCATATTGTGCCTTTAACGGTCCAAATATGCAACAAACGAGGGTCTGCAATCTTTGACTTGTATATGGAGGGAGCGATATCAGGACTAAGCTGTTTTCTTTGGCTTTGATAATAGCTTCAAGTGTTCCATGACTGGTGTGTTTATCTAATACTAGAAAAATTTTTCGGTCGTCTGTTGGTCTTACGACACCTATAAAGTGATCAAGGAACTTCAAGAAATGTATCCATCCTGAAGTATTAGCATACCCAACTGACCCTGCAGGACAACCTTGCATCAACAATGGATTCATTCTTTGCCTTGGGGGAAAAGGAAAAAGGGGGGTGAATAATATCCCGAAGCAGATATTCCCCATACAGCGGTAATGTTGAAGCCTCTTTCGGCACTAACAATGCGACCAATCTGCTTTTTTCCTTTCTTCGCCAAAATTCTTCTTGGAACAGGGACAGTATTTACACCACACTCATCGACATTAAAAATCTGATCAGCCTGAAATCCGTATTTTTTAAAACAAGATTCTAATAAATTGTGGAATCTTTCCACTTGAGGCCTATTGAATCCTACTGCCCTAGCTAAACTTGTAGCCTCAGAAGCACGAATGCAGATTTAATAATTTCTTTCCCTGAATATCGCTAACCAGTCGATACCAGCTAGTTTAGCTTAATTGTTGGAAGTATGCGTCAGTTTTAATTTTTCTGCTAAATCAAAAGCTAATTTCCGGCAGACCATGGTTGTTATTCCATAAAATTGGGTTTCCAAGTCGAGTATGTGATCAACCAACTGTTTTTCCTGTTCAGCAATAAAAACTTGTTTGTAAGTATCATTTCTTGGTCCCATGTGAGTGACAACATTGTGAATTCGGCGAAGTAAGCAAGTTTTCGGGATACTGAACTGTTGGCTTGCTCTTCTAATTGATAAAGAATTTTCATTTATGGCATGCAGAGCTGCCTCCATATCTGGAGAACTCCACGGCGCCACTCCGTGTTTTTTTTTACGATCTACACATCTGTAAATAAACAATAAATCAATAAATTGTTAACGGATACATCAATAAAAAATTTTATTACCTCTCATTCATATGGTCCTATTCGTACCAAATGATAATAATACAATAATATTTGTCCCGCCATTTTGCTTAAGGGTTATGTTTCAGCGAAGACTACTAAAATTGTACCAAAATCATGTAGTTATTACCACACGAACTCGAAAATTATGAACTAATATTTACAAAAGCATACGGGCATTTGAAAAATCAAATATTTTCTTTGATTTTTCGTCTTTTACTATTGGGCTCTTTCAATATTATGTGCGCTGAATCCCATTGAAAATGATGCCCCAAACCAAAAAATGAAGAACAATCTTCAAAAAGCTGCATATATCAGATATATTGTGAATGCGACAAATTTTATTTAGGTAAAACATCTAGACCAATAAAAATCCGAATAAATGAACACAAAAAGTATATTTGATAGGGAGTTCTTTAAGTCAGGTATATGCAAACATGCTTGGGAAGAGGGGCATCATATTCAATAGGATTCAGCACACTTCACTGGATCCCATTCCTAGTGGACTATAATATTGTTGTCATACAATAGATATTTTGTTTCACATTTTATCAGGGACCACTACTGTGAATGGACCTCACAAATTTTTCAACGAATTTTTTGCAGTCTTACTCTTCAAAATATTATTGATTGTCTAGTTGTCGATAGGGACCAGAATTTAAAAAACTTAGTTGTTCTTGATAACGGTAGCTGGAACGATACCGAAACGTTGAATTGAAAAATATAAAAAAGATTTCCTAAAATAAATAACAAAAAGGATAATGAATGCACCACAAGAAACATACAGAAGATATTATGAAAATATCTAGAACATTCAAGAAAATAATACCTACCATGTAGTTTTGTGACACGTTTGAACATGAGACTTTATTAAAAATCAAGCAGTAAACAAAAAATGTGTGTCCTTGTTGAGAAGATTGTACAAAGCTGATACTTACAGAGTATTAAAAAATCTCCTTTAAAGCGTTGAAGATTACGAGACTTAAGACTGAATTACGACTGGGGTAAAAAGAAGTGTCTCTAGATTACAAAAATGCTTTCGTGGAGTATCTTAACTATAAAGATAAAAAATTTTCATTAAAAATTGAGTACATAAATCAGTTACGATTCAGATTATTTTGAAATTGTTTAAAAAATTTTATTTTGGAACTAGTTGAATGGAATTAATAAATGTTTGTGTTGTTGAAAACTGCAATGTACAATCAGTGCTTTGTTCATAAGTTTGCATTCCTGGCTTTTCGATAATATCCTTCTGGCTAAGTCTCTACTTGAAAATTGGTAACGAAGAAAAAATTTTCTGTAAATAATTTTATAGAATCTTGTCATGTTAAAATTCTTAGAGCAGGCCCAACACAAAAAAGTTTTTTAATAATGTTAGAGAGATTGTCAATAGCTCAAATTATGTTTCCAATGATTATGAGGATAAATACAAGATAAATAAGTATCCCACAATTATATGGAACCGTTAAATTACATAAAGTATCGGAAACAATTATTAGACGTGTAGTTTTCTGAGTTAATACTTCTAATATTAGGTTGGCTAGAAAACTGAGCAATATACTTAATAGCTATGGAAGTGTATCTAAATTCTCAATTGAAAATTCAATAGAACTAATCAAACAATTAAAAACATACAACTAACAAGATAACTCTAAACTCATTTCATTTGATGCTATTATTATGTTCTCT
Organism: Lochmaea crataegi; assembly: GCA_947563755.1. Taxonomy (NCBI): domain Eukaryota; kingdom Metazoa; phylum Arthropoda; class Insecta; order Coleoptera; family Chrysomelidae; genus Lochmaea; species Lochmaea crataegi. The sequence goes on along the minus strand of OX387423.1, from coordinate 30,265,749 downwards.
AAAATTCCTCCAAAAGAGGGCATAACACTTGTAAAAAAATACTAGGTGATAAAAATATTAATCCAGGAATAATATCAAATATACTTAATTTGTTTCATGTATGTATTAATCAGAACTATCTTACTTTTGATAATAAGGCTTACGAATGGGAAGCTCTATATCACCAAATCAACTATTTTTATGGACAGTTTAGGAAGAAAAATCTTTAAATGTGGCATTTCAAAAAATATCTTATTTTGGTATGGGTATGTAGATGACATATTAGCTTGTTTTGTAGGTAGTGAACGACAATAAGATATATATCATATTGATAATTCACACCCAAAAATCAAATTTACATTAGTTAATGGAAGTAACTAAATTATTTTTTTCAATTTACAAATTCAAAGAGTCATTAATAAATTTGATTTTTCAATTTACAGATAACCAACACTATGCCACGAATCATCCCAAGTCACATAAATAAGCAGAATATAATTCAATGATACATAGAGTATTTTCAGTTCCTATGAACAAATATAATTTTGATAAAGAAATTAATACAATTGAACAAATAGCCCCATTCAACGGTTATTCATTACATGTGAAAAATGAATGAATCAATAAAAAAGAGAAAGAAGTGGCAGTACAACTAATATTTCCTGAAAAAATAAAGACATACATAATTACAAAACCATCACATATTATTTCTAATAATATTTCAAAGATTATATCTTTAGCAAAAAATACAACAATTTCTTTCAAAACATTGTTAAATGTGAAAACAAAAATATCCCCATTAGAAAAGTCTGGGATATAGAAACTTGAATGTCCAGAATGTAATGCTGTCCATATTGGTCAAACCAGTAGAAATTTTGAAATTAGACACGATGAACACCTACGAGCATACAGATTGAAACAACCCGATAAATCTCATTACGCAAAACATCTACTTGACACCAAACATTCATTAACACCTAACACAGAAGTAGAAGTACTACATATTTGTGATAAGAAAAAAGAACTAGAAATCGGGAGACACTTAAGAGACCCACAATATGAACTCGTCAATTAACAGATACGTCTAGGGAGCTCTCCACTATCAAACTGTCTTCTTAAGTAACAATTGTAAAGATCAGCAGATTTAGTTTTCCTTGAATTCCTAATTCATCGCACAGTTATACTGATCTTATCCCTCAATTACTAGCGCTGGTGTATTTTGTACTCCAGCGCCAAACTTCTTGCCTTTATTAAACTTACGATTGTTTTGGTGGCGCCAGACCCCCACCTAACCTATGTCTAACATATCTGACATATATAATAGATCAGTAATACGCTAAACGCCCGAGTGACCTTTGCGTTCTTTCTTATATTTTAATGCGCTGTCACGTTAGTGTCTAGAATACACCGCGCGGGAAACTGAGAAAATTATGTAAGTATTAATACTTTGTATAAAAACGTTTATTTTATTATGTTATGGTGTTATATACCTATGATTATTTTTTTGTCATTCGTGTTTTGGCTTCTAGTCATACTAAATGTGTATTTTTCTACTATTTATTTGATTTTTATGGTTTTAGGTCTTCTGTTCAAATAAAAAATCACCAATGCCTAACGGAGGAAGAAATTCTTGGAGGCTGGGAGTTCAGATGAGGAAATTCTAGGCGATGAGGAGGATGACTTTAAACAGCGAGTATTTACTCAGAGTGACCATTGGAAGGCATTGATAATGAAAATGGAATTTCTAATGAAGGTGACGATATTGCTGATGTAGAGTTTTTCTTTGGAAAAAATAAAGCTATCAAATGGCAGAAGACACCAGTTGTTAGTAAGTTTGCCAAAACATCCAGCAAAAATATAATAAAAATATTTACGCATCCAAATCGTTGTGCAATAGAAATAAATTTGACGCTTTCCAACATTTTTTTTTTTCATAAAATGATCCATGGTATTGTTTTGAACACGAATACATTTATTGAGAGCCAACAACCAAATTATTCCAGAGAATGAGATGCTAAATTGATTACCAGCAATGAACTCTTGGCTCTTATTGGGCTATTGTTTTTGAACGGATTGAAAAAAGTTGATCATACTAATGACAGGACTTGATCTATTCGCAGCGTGCATGAGTTACAATCGTTTTCTTTTTATTTTGTCTAGAATTAGATTCATGGATAAAGAAACTAGAGATGAAAGGAGAAAACCGGATAAAATGGCAGCTGTTCGGGATCTGTTCACTGAATTTGTAACCTATTGTAAAAAAAATATTGTCACAGCGAGTTCTTGACTATTGATGGAACGCTAGTGCCATTTCGGGGAAGCTGCAGTTCAATACAATACATACCCAGTAATTCGGCTAAGAATGGACTCAAACTATTTACACTATGTGATGCCAAGATATATTGTACTTCTAATTTAGAAATATATTGTGGGCAGCAACCAGATGGACTTTACAAAGTATCTTATTTTCCACACGATATTATAGTCAGACTTCCAGATCATGTAGAAGGAAAGAACTGTAATTTGACATGTGATAACTGGTACCAGTTGTCCACTTGCAATGGAACTTTAGCAAAAAAAGATCACACTTGTGGGAACTCTCAGAAAAAACAAGGCTGATATTCAGCCGCATTAAACTAGAGCTATAAAATCAGCTGTTTTTGGTTTCCAAAAAAACTTGATGATTATGTCTTTTGCACCGAAGAAAAATAAGTCAGTCATATTGATTTCGACCATGCACAATGATGCTGCCGTAAACCCAAATTCATAGAAGTCGGAAGTAATCCATTTTTACAATGAGACTAAAGGAAGTGTTGACACAGTTGATCAGCTTTGTGGGAATTATTCATTTTCGCGTAGAACTAATAGATGGCCCATGTACATTTTTTTTCATTTACTAAACATATCAGGAGTTAACGCACAAATTCTATATAACGGAACACATCCTGATAACCCGGCAAAAAATCGAAGAACGTTTTTGAAATCCATGACCATGCTTCTAATGGAAAAACATCTTAGCGAGAGATGAAAATTGAAAAATTCACCACCGAGAATCAAGCTTCTTTTGTCAAAGTATAGCCAAGAAAATAAAAACGTAACTGCAGAACCCCCACAAAAAATATATTGCGTAATATGTGGACGCGCTAAAAATAGAGTGACTACAATGAGGTGTACCTACATCGTGTCAAAATTTTGCTAGCAAAGAACATGCTACAACTCTAATAAAATGTCAAACTTGCCATAGACGATTTTTAAAACTAATTTTGTTTTTTGTTCGTTGATATGTCTCTATATATTTTAAAAATGTTTAATTTGTTCGTAAAAACTACTTATTATTTCTAATGTTCAATATAAATTACCATTAACAAAAAAATGCGTTTTTCACCTAAAAACAAGCTAAATAAAGGGTGGTGTATAAAGTACACCACGGGGGAAATCGGTCGAATAATTTGGCGCGAGTAACTAAAGGTTAAATGGAAAAATTAAGATATCCAGGATATCCCCATAGGGCTAATTATACCTAAGCTTAAATATTTGCAATATGATATCTTCTTTTTTTTATTCATATATAAGTATTACATCAATCACAAGATAGGTTCCTATTTGGTCTAGACAAAATATTAAACATCAGGTAGGCATCTCATCAAATGTAACTTCTGTCATTCTGACGATGATTTCGAAATTATTATTATTTGTAAAACTGTGTGACATATATTATTCAATTATGACACTGACAACTTGACAACTAGAACTTCTGACAACTTATTATACTGGATCAAAGCTAATAAAATTATTTCAAATTAATTGCAACACCCTCCCTATTTGAAATAAGTCCCTGACTTTTGATACAATTCAGAAACTTTACTCTATTCGGAGTCTTTGTAAAAGAGTCAGCTACCATAGACTGTGTAGGAACGTATTTCAGCCACAAAAGTCCCAAACTAATTTTCTCCTTCAAAATATGATGACGAACGTCAATATGTTTGGTTCAGGAGGACTGGATCCGAGCTTAATGACAGTTATTGGCTCAATCCTCGTAGTCATAGAGCTTCTTGAGCCGCTGCTGACATGGCCATATACTCGGCTTCCGTAGTCGACAGAGCAACTGTGGGCTGCTTCTTAGTATTCCATAAAATCGGGAAACTGTTCTCAAAGAAGAAGTAGCCAGAAATAGAGCGCCTATCATCTTGATCACTCGCCCAATCTGCGTCACAGTAACCAACGACATCAGCTTCAGGAATCTTCTTTCCATTGAACTCGAGCTTCCAATCCATGGTTCCTCGCAAGTATCTGAAGATGCGCTTTACGGCTGCCCAATGTGTAGGTCCAGGATTGTGATTGAACCGACTTACACAACTCACAGCGTAACAGATATCAGGTCGGGAAATCTGTGAAGCAAACAGCAAATTTCCAACGGCTTCCTGATAAGGTACGGAATGCATTTTTCGGATTTCTTCTGGATCAGTCGGACATTGATCTCTGGATAATCTCTCCCCCGAAGTCAAAGGCGTGTAAACGGGTTTTGACTTATCCATATTGAACTTCTTCGAAATCTGTTCAATCTGTCTCTAGTGATTCTAAACCCTTGAACTGATTTGGCTTCTCCAATATCTTTCATTTTGAAGTTCTTCATCAGGTTCTGTTTAAAATCATCTCTTGCACGTTTCTTGTTTGACAGAAGAATCATATCGTTTACATAAATCGCCAAAATCAAAATTTCACTGCCGGTTATTCGGAAATAAATGCAGGAATCGGTTTGAGATTGCTTTAGACCAGTTTTCTTCAAAAAGGTATCATGTTTCTGGATCCAAACTCGACTAGCTTGCTTAAATCCATGAAGAGACTTCTTCAGGCGACAAACTTTATTATTCTTTTGTGCAAAAAATTCAGGCTGTACCATGTAAATTTCTTCGTTCAAATCTCCTTGTAGGAAAGCGGTGACAGCATCAAGTTGACAAATATCAAGATCATGTTCTGCTGCAAGGGCAAGTTAGTATCGGATTGAACTGTAGCGGCCGACCGGTGAGTAAGTTTCTTCAAAATCTATACCCTTTCGTTGAGCGCAACCCATTATTACTAAACGAGCTTTGTACTGTGCAGTGTTGTCATCTTTTCTTTTTGTCTTGAACACCCATTTACAATCCAGCGGTCTTCTTCCTGGAGGCAAATCTACAAGTTCCCAAGTACCGTTCTCCATCTGAGCCTGATATTCATTTTCCATGGCTTGAATCCGAAAATCCTTTTCGGGTCGACTAAGGGCCTGCTGGATGGTACAGGGATCTTCAGTAGTTTTCACAGTTGATGAGTAAGTAACATAATCGTTCAATTTGGCTGGTAATTTTCTTTGTCGTTGAGGTCTTAGAATCGGAGCTTCTTCTTCTTCTTCTTCTGATGGAACTTCTGGTGGTACGGCAACAGCTTCGGCTTTATCGAATGACGAAAGTTCACTGCTATCTTCAGGTATTTCATTTTCTTCTCTGAAACTTTCTTCTAAATTGGGTTTTGTATGTTCTTCTTCTTCAACAATGTCTTCAGGAAAATAGTAAAAATCGGTTTCTTCTTTTCTTCGAAATTCTTTAAAAAATGATACACCTCTCTCATTTTCGATAAATTGTAGATCTCGGGATACAAACACTCTGTTTTTCGCAAAATCATACATTCGGTAGGCTTTTGATTCCAAACTATAGCCTAAGAAAATACAGGGCGTTGCTTTTCTGTCAAGTTCTCTTCTCTTCTCATCTGGTATGTGTGCATATCCTTTACAACCAAAAATTCTTGCGTGGTTTGAGGTTGGCTTCTTTTCACTCCACATTTCTTCTGGGGTTTTTTCGACACATCTGCTGGGTAAACGGTTAAGGATGTATACTGACGTGTATACAGCTTCGGCACAAAATCTATTAGGTAATCCGGAGTCGATTAACAAACATCGAGCTTTTTCCATAATAGTTCAGTTGAGGCGCTCTGCTTTACCGTTTTGTTCGGAGCAGTACGGGACGGAAGTCTGATGCTGGATACCTGCAGACTTGAATAAATTGGAAATTTCGGCTCCACAGTATTCTCCTCCGTTGTTGGTTCTGAAGGATTTAATTTTCTGTCCAGTTTCGATTTCAACAAAATTTTTGAAAATTTTAAAATGTTCCAAAACTTGATTTTTAGATTTCAAAAAATAAACGAACGTTTTGTGGCTGAAATCATCAAGGAAAGTGAGTATATATCGTGAACCAGATAACGAATTTTCCTGCATCGGGCCACACAAATCGGAATGCACCAGCTCTAGCACTCTTGATGAACGTGAACTACTGTCTTTAAAAGGTAAACGGTGACTTTTTCCCAATAAACAAACCTCACAGGCAAAATCTTGTTTAAACGGTCAGGAAAATCAATACCATAGGCAAGTCCATTTTTCAGCTTACTGAGACTAGCTAAGTTCACATGAGCCAAGCGTTCATGCCACAAGTCAAATTTATTTTCTGTAGATACACCGAGCATTGCTGTGCCATTTTTAGCGGAAGGCACTGTATCCAAGATGAATAAGTTATTCTCATGACTAGCAGTAGGAATCAGTTCTTTACACGCGTTGAAAATCTTGGCACCATGGGAATTAAAAATTACAGAATTCCCTTTCTCAACAATCTGGTTAACTGAGAGTAAACTGACCTTAACCTGAGGTACAAAATGAACGTTATTTACAGTTACGTCTTCTTGGTTTTTGTCTTTCTTTGCATCTACTTCTTTGTATCTACTGCAGTACCAGTAACCGAATCCCATATCTCTTCATGCTCCAGATATCTTTGAACTGCGAACTTCCAAGTATAGTAGTTTTCTCTTCCTCGAAGCTTTTCTATCGGCGGCAGCTGATATCCTGACATCGTGCAGTGAAGAAAAAATTACAGTTCGTTCAAACCGATACCTCTGGCACTACTCAAAAATACCAAAAATGATTATCAGAGACTTCAGAAGCGTCTGGAACGTCTGGGCCCCATAACCTATTGTAAAACTTGTAGGATTTATAGTAAAAAGACGAAAGTTAAGGCAGAAAACTGTGTGACATATATTATGCAATAACGACACTGACTACTTGACAACTTATTAAACTGGATCAAAGCTAATAAAATTATTTCGAATTAATTGCAACAATTATCAATATCAATATCTTTTCATAGTTTTCAAAAAAATTTTATTAAGTACTGGAATTAATTAGAAACAGTGAGTTCCATTTATAACATTTATGAGTAGATTCCACAAAGTAAAGGTCCAAACAGTAAATTCAATTTGTTGTTACTAAACTGAATAGACACCAATACTTAGTAGTTAAAAGCTTCAAATGAAATTGTGGGAAAGTTCATATGAAATATCCAACTGAGGTCATTTATATTTCTGTTGATCACTTAGCTGTAGAAATTTTTAGTGGTTTCATACAAAAGCCAGTTTTCAATAGATGGGAAGCGGCCATATGTCGTCAATTTTATATAGTCAATAAACTCCGTAAGATTTTCTGGTTCATAATAAAAGATAATGTAGTGGATTCGACAAATCGAAAAGCATTCATGGCAAAAGATAGAAAAAAGATCGAAAAGTTTGATTAATTTTCGAATGTCGAGTAAATAACTTCGACTTATTTCAAGAATTTGTTCAAAACAAAAACGAATTTTATCAGAAATCAAATAAAGTAGTAGGTTCTGATCTATATACTTTTGACCTTGGCTTATAATTATGTCAGAACATTCCCCAAACCGTTGACTTTTCTGGCGAAAGAAAACAAACTTAATTTATGTTTCCCATATGAATATTTCTTATAAAACCCTATTCACATCGTAGAAGAGGTCAGGAAATAGGGGAAGGACCCGGCCCCGAAAGGTTACTACGAATTGCTCACTACGCTGAATTACTCTTGAAGCTTTGAACATCTGATCTCAGAGTAATCACAGGGATTATCAATCTAATTCAATATAACTTGTACATTTGTCTTTTCCAAACAGCTGGTTATCACTTTTAACGGACCACTTTTTTTACAGGGTGTTACAAATTAGCGAATAAATCGGGGAGTAACAGTCAAATACTTTCTTATTTTCTATTTCCCACAAGTAATTTCAAGTGTTTACTCACTCTAATCCATTACAAATCTTTTTCTCTTAATCAATCTTTTGCTCACAATTATTATTAGGTTACCTTTTTCGTCCAGATGTCATTAACCACCAGGTATCTAGAGCACGAAAACATAATGAATTACCGTTTCTCCTCAAAGTTTTATTGACAAAAACTATTAATTCCCTTAAAAGTACTCGGTCTACTCTGCAGTAATCTCTCTACTCAATTTATGCAACGAGTTCTCCTCCTCCCATACATCTCTACCCGCAGGCTTGTACTTAATATTGTTAGTGGAAGTCTCCGGTGATTTTTTCACAGCTGAATTAGCATGAAAGTATAATCTAATTTTGAGGGGTCGTATACAATGCTTGTCTTACCTGAATGAATAGAGTAAATTGAAAGAAATTTGTTATTATTAAAGATAATTGGGTATTCGAAAATTCTTATTTTCAACAGTTTCTATCTGCCGGTTTGAAGATTTATTGCATTTTAAAATTTTTTTCCATTCCATTGGAGAAAACTGATCGATTAGAAGAAGGGGAGAATTCCAGATCGTGGAAAATGATCCAATTGAATATCCCAGAACTACAACAACTTACAGTAGAAGTATTCGAAATGAAGCCATATTTGGGGAACATGGGCGTCCTCTTATGGACGTAGATACGAGGCTAAATATAAATTACCGAATAAGAGTCATTTATGATTCAAAAATACCACTAAATACAAATTGGTTATCAAATACCATAATTATCGTGTAGTTTTATACTTGTCCTTCAAGGGGACGATAGTCCAAGTTTCTCACTTAAGCAGAGCAAGTGAGTTTAGTTGACATTTTCAGCACATAGGTTTACTGAGCTTTTTCCAAAGTTACGAAACAGCGTAGGGTAAGATGTTGGTGAGATTCCAGTTTATCGCGTACAAAACTCACTCCCAAAAGCATTCTAATGAATCGAGTTACGCTAAAATAATAAATAACAAAATCAACGATAGAAACATTGGATTTCACGTGGTGAGACCAATGTTACCAACTAAAATATAAATTGTATTCATTAAGGAATGAACTGCAGTTTAATGGTGCCATATCAAGTGACGGCCATCATTATTCACGTTCAAACGTTTTAATAGGAACAGAACTTCCTGTATATTAATTTTCACAATAATTAAGAAATAAAGCTTAGAATTTTATATTTAAAGTGTCTTTTGTAGTAATTATACTAATGAATCTGGGAGTAATTAAAATTTCGGTGATTTGGGGTGTTGGTTAAATTAAGATCGGCAGTAATTTTCAAGGACAAAAGTTTTGAAAGTTTTGTAAGTTGTAAGGACAAAGCAACTAATTTTCAATTCCATAAGCTGAAGGAGTATTGATTTTCTGTGTTCTCGAGAGATCCTTTTGAATTGAGTTGAAGTGAAGTGAGTTTGTACAGAAAAGAAACTTTTGAAAGTTAATTACATAATTTTACTGACAAATATTAATTACAGGATACTTATTGAATTATTGTATAGATTTAAAGTGTAGTTAACGGATTATTTTATAATGCAACTGTCATAATAAATGAGCTTCTTAATTAATGAAGTGAAAATATGGGAAGGTTGTCAAAAATTCTCCTCACAAATATGTGAACGAACATTACTCAAATTACCACATAAATTTAATAGAAAGGTGAACATTAATGAAAATTCACGAAAAATCCAATAAAGTAACGAGCTACCGTGGAAAAATCGGGGACATATTCCGCACAGTTTCAAATCCTGTTCCTGACCTGCAACTGCGTCTTCTTCATTACACATTGAATCCAGACATCATTTGTCTTGGGAACAAATGAATTCCGGTTAATTGCACTTTCCACATTTTACGTTCTCTGAGGTACAATTTTGGATTTAAGTGTGACGGATTTTGCATTGATTTTCCGGAAACCAGAACTTTTCAGTTATAACAACAGACTCTCTTAATGAATTGTACTGTAGGTAATTTCTTTGTCTCCTGCTATGAACTTCATGTAAATAACTGAACAGAGGGATACTTAATTAACATTTGATTGGAGTCGAAAATGGTGTGAAATTCAAATGGTGTCATGGAATTTTCGAAAATCCACTTTCTAAAGCAGAAGATACTCATAACTCGACTTATTGGAAAAATATAACGTTCCAATTATCACCAATCTATTCAGGGGAAAATTTTACATATATGAGTGAATTTTGAGTCGATATTTTCAAGCATTAAAAGACTTGACTTAAATCGCGAAATATTTCCATACCGACCCATTTGTTTAAAATTTACAAGAAAAAACGATTTTTGTGATATAAAAACGCTGAAAATTCGTGACACGAGGTTTTTTGGGACAAAGAAATCGACTGGCATAGTTAGTTTTTTGATAAAAATATTCTTTCGCCTTCAAATAGTGTCATGAAACTTTCAAAAATCCACTTTCTAAGCCAAAAGATACTCATAACTCGACTAATAGGAAAGCTGAAACGTTCCAATGATCACCAATCTATTCATGGGAAAATTTTACATATATGAGTGAATTTTGAGTCGATATTTTCAAGCATTAAAAGACTTGACCCAAATCGCGAAATATTTACATGCCGACCCATTCGTTTAAAATTTACAAGAAAAAAAAAATTTTGTGATATAAAAATGCTGAAAATTCGTGGAACGAGGTTTTTTTGGATAAAAAATTGACTGGCACAGTTAGTGTTTTGATAAAATTATTCTTTCGCCTTCAAATAGTGACATGAAATTTTCGAAAATCCACTTTCTAAACCAAAAGATACTCATAACTCGACTAATAAGAAAGCTGGAACGTTCCAATGATCAACAATCTATTCAGAAAAAATTATATATATATTTTCAAGCATTAAAAGACTTTACTTAAATCGCGAAATATTTTCATACCGACTCATTTCTTTAAAATTTTTATAAGAAAACAAGATTTTTCTGATATAAAAATACTGAAAATTCGTAAAACGAGGTTTTTTTGGGACAAAAAATCGACTGACAAATATAGTTTTTTGATAAAATTATTCTTTCGCCTTCAAATAGTGTCATGAAATTTTCGAAATTCCACTTTCTAAACCAAAAGATACTCCCCAGCAAACAATGCGTTGACGGCAAAAGTCCGGGCCAATGACGGGATTACCGGGAAAATGCATGTAATGGCAGACCATTCAAAGGCTGTAAATGGCCTATTATACGTGGGCCGGTACCAACTTACTTTGTGATGGGCCAGTAACGTCCAGCCATTATTAAACCATATCAACTAATATTTAGTCATGGCCTATAGCCGGCCTGCTGCAAACGGGCCGATAATGGTCAGACCCCTGATGGACCAGTAAAGCCAATCCGTTATTCATCCTTACCAACGCATATATTGACCAAAATTCAGCAATCCCATAGTCGAGAAATCTATTAACACGAGACAGTGCCGACCAATATATTTTGTTTTGTTTTGAATTTATTAAAATAACTGTGAAGTTCAAAATAAATATATCTTTATGGATGAACGGCTTAAAAATTTAGGACCCAATCTAACGAGAGAAACAGAAGAAGAAACTCCGAACTCGTGTTATGAACAGAGGTTATGTCATGAGATATTTTTATTGCTTTATTGATGATTTTGTACAGAGCAAGCGTTCTATTAATTTTAATTCTTATAGTATTGGCGAAGAGTAGTTTTAACTTTATTAATAACAAGTAAGTACAATGTAATAAAACTTTGTTACGTAGATGTCACAGATTGTTGAATTTGATATTTTTTACTCAACCATTGCAGTTAATCTTTATTTAAACTACAATCTTTTAGTGTCTTAGTTAGATTCTTTTACAGCTACAATAGGTATCTTATTTTTTTAGTACCTATTACACTTTCTAAAATTGATGTTTTTGTTATATACTCATCCATTTTATGTATTTATTTTAGAAATAGTACCAGAAATGAAATTTAAAAAAAGACATGCAGTTTATTACCCAACTAATTCAGCTTCAGATACAACCAGATGCCAAGAAGGTCCAAGTTGAAAGTGATTTGGAAACACAATTGCTGTTGAATACTATTGAAGCAATAACAATATTTAACTGCTTAAAGATGACAATTTGTTGAAGTAAGTTTAAAATACTCACCTTTATCTACACTACAATTTTATTATTTGTATTTTCCAATGCTTGTTAAAAATCAATTTAAAAATTTAGGTCCTACTCAACAAAACTGTAATTCAATTATTATATATGTTTTCACATTTTTAATCGAAGTACTATTGTTTGCAACCTGAGCTATTGAAAAGAGCTTGTATAAGAGCAAAATGTCATTGTCCCTACTAACTCTTATTATTTTAGTGCGATTGGATGACAATTCCACCAATTAGTGCTGATGACAAGGAAACAGTGAGAATGCTTGTGTAAAAGATGATGAGCCATGCATTTGCACTGCCTATGGATAAATAGCAAGCCAACATTCCAAGATTACAATAAAGTGATCGAGCTGATAATAAATTGGTAATTATCTTCCTCTAATATTGTAACTTTTTAATTATTCTTATTGAAGTTATATTTACTGGGTAGTAGGATAACAACAAAAAGATACATTTGTCAAACAGTGTATTAGCTATGCCCTGTTACTGTACTTGAATGATTATAATTTAGTCGATAATAGTTATAGGTCACAAGCAATATACTTTTTCTACTCGTATGTTTAGATTTTATCATTAAATATTTAGGAACTGTACTTTGATGATATCCATCAAGATACGGATTTTTTATTTAGATACAAGTTTGCATCCAATAGATACAATAAATAAATAAATAAAATAAGAACACATCATTCTAATATTCAGCCAATATCTGATATAGCTATATATATCTGGCAGATCATAATTTAATTAAATTTGACAGCTGTCTTAAAATTTGTGCATATCTAACGATGAAATTGAAGTATGGGAGTAGTAAAAATAGTGATGTAACTCACATTTAATACAAATTTAATGGCAAACCCCTTACGCAATGTTCATATTTCTGTCTAAATAGCCATCATTAAATACTCATTGCATAAAATATACTATTTTATGAAATATATTTTAGGGGTAACAAGCAAATAAGCATGGGAAGTTATAACCTCATTGGAAATAGAGCAGAGAGAGGCAGAGAAAAAATTAATTAGATATAATTTTTTTATTGATAAATGTACAGAACGTTTTGATGTTTAGTTTGTATTAAAAGTTTTATTTCAACTATTTATGAATTTTACTACAATACACCTTTCAGTGTCAATTAAATTACGTTAGGCTGGAAACGGCCCGTCATAAAAATAATTCACGGCCTACTGACGGGCCTTTATAGGCAACGCGAACATAAACGTCATTGGGCCGGCTGTCGGCCAGAGTGTGCAAAAATTTACTGGCCCGGACCGGGGGGTAGGCATTAGGCCAATGTAGTTGAGCACTGGGGTGCTTTAATGGGCCCCCAGTGACCCACCATTACATTGTTTGTTGGGTCATAACTCGACTAATAAGAAAGCTGGAACGTTCCAATTTTGAGTCGACATTTTCAAGCATTAAAAGAGTTGACTTAAATCGCGAAATATTTCCATGCCGACCCATTGGTTTAAAATTTACAAGAAAAAAAAATTTGTGATATAAAAATGCTTAAAATTCGTGAAGCGAGGTTTTTGGGACAAAAAATCGACCGACAAAGTTAGTTTTTTGATAAAAATATTCTTTCGCCTTCAAATAGTGTCATGAAACTTTCGAAAATCCACTTTCTAAACCAAAAGATACTCATAACTCGACTAATTGGAAAAATAGAACGTTCCAATGAGCACCAATCTATTCAGGGAAAACTTTTACATATAGATGAGTTAATTTTAAGTCGATATTTTCAAGCATTGAAAGACTTGACTTAAATCGCAAAATATTTTCATACTGACTCATTTGGTTAAAATTTACAAGAAAAAAAGATTTTTCTGATATAAAAATGCTTAAAATTCGTGAAACGAGGTTTTTTGGGACAAAAAATCGACTGACAAAGTTAGTTTTTTGATAAAATTATTCTTTCGTCTTCAAATAGTGTCAAGAAATTTTCGAAAATCCACTTTCTTAACCAAAAGATACCAAAGGATAGAACGTTCCAATGATCACCAATCTATTGAGGGGAAAATTTTACATATATGAGTGAATTTTGAGGCGATACTTCCAAGCATTAAAAGACTTGAAATGCGAAATATTTCCATACCTCCCTTTGTTCAAAATTTACAAGAAAAAAAATTTTGGTGACATAAAAATTGCCATGAGCTTAAAAACTCGGAAAAGGAGCAGGGAACAAAAATGGATCTGTTGAAGTTGTTGCTAAAAAAGATGCTGAAAATTCTCAAGAAAAGATGAACGGAGACCTATTTGAGAAATGGTTTCCAGATACTTCAATGCCGAGTCTCCCAAAAAATAAAAATGATGTGATTGTTATTAACAATGCTTCTAATCATTTTGGAAAGTGAGCGTTTCCAAAAATATTGGGTGTAACGTCAAATTCAGGAGTGATTGTATGGAAAGGATGCCACTTGAAAAATAAACTTCTTGAAACTGGTGATCAATTGGAAAACATTTATGACAAATAAATAATTGAGTATTCATGTTCACATCTTAAGACTTCTGCCTTATCACTGTAAACTGAACCCAATAGAAATGATGTGCAGCGACGTCAAACGGTACGTGTTCTATAAGAACTTGAAACGTGAAACGATCTTAATTTTACAATACTATTACTAGGAATTTACAACAAAAAAATGATCCTCCACGTTATTGTCGCTAAGTACGCCCCCTTGTAGTGAAGTAGAGAACTTGGTGACACTTTGCAACTTTGTCACGTATTTTTTTCCCAAACTCTCCGATAAATAGTTAATGGGATACGGAAGACAAACGTTGACATTGAAAAATTCGGTAATGGAAAAATTTATGCTAGCACTAAAAGGTTAATTAGGGTACAAGTAATTATGTAGAACCAAAATCGATTTATTCCTCTGTTTGCAGAAAGTTTAGGATTAGCTTTTGCCGAACGACCAACACCGACAGCGAAACGACCGACTGATCTCACAATCTCGCACGTTTCAGTTAAAACCGTACAAGATGGATAAGAGGCAATAAAGTGGGTCAGAACTGGACGTGACTACGAATTAAATCTTGCAACGGAATGGGACTAAATCGTAGAGAGAAGGTAAGAGAACAAGGGAATATAAACAGTTTGTGGTCACCGACGACTTACTTTGACGAAATTCGCCAGCGAATGTAAGACCCTTTTTAATTTCGTGTTTGACATCAATAAAACCTTGAATTTTTCGTGAACGTTATTAAGTACATTATTTAATTTGACAGACTGTGTCTAATGATAAGGATTCTTACCATGAAATACAAATATATATTCATATAATACACTTAGTGTAGTTGATTATAAGAACTTCCGTCTGGACACTGTTTTCGAAGGACTTCGACAGCCCTTTTGGTAGATACTGGTGGAGATTTCCTGACACTGAGGAGACTCGATGAGTGGAAGTCATAATTTAGGGCGTTATCTGGACAACACCATGTCAAATAAAAATATAACAGTGAATACAATTTAACCAATAAATCCTGTGACATCAGACTCAAACATTTCTTCCAATATGGTTGTACAAAAATTTGGACAGCTCAAACAATTGGCGACAAATATTCATTAACTGTCCTAATTACATTTATGAACTAGGCGAGAACAACATCGTCACCTTACTGTGGATTCCAGGACACACTGGAATAGAAGAAAATGAAATAGCAAAGTGAGGGGCTGAAACACCCTTTTGAAGTCGAAAACATTTTGCGGTATCAGCTCCAATGTAATGTTGGAAGAAATGAGCAAAGAGAAGATCTGACTATTGGAAAGATCTAGTAGGGCTTAGACAATCAAAGATACTTCTGGGTGACTACAAACTACAAACAAATGATTGTCTAGGTCAGAGTAAAATTGCACTAAAAGTTTTAACAGGTGATCTAACGGGACACTGTATCCTAAATGGGCACCTGAAAAATATTAAAATAGTGGAGCAGGGTAAATGTGGCATCTGTGGTATGGGAGAAGAAACCATCTACATAGATACTTGCGGATTGCATAGAAATTCAGAATCCACGGCAAAACACCTAGTAGTCTACTGGATAGAAGTGGGACCGTTACCTAAACTATAGCCTGGTCTCTGAGACTTTCCTCTGGAACTAAGTAGAAGAAATATAGATCTCTTACCGCATTCGCCTATTCAAAAATCTTGTTCCGAAGTGAAAATCCTTGAACATTCAATGATCATGACATAATCTAATTTATATCCGAAATCGGCAATTGAAAATTATCTTATTTCTTAAAAACTTATCTCGAATTAAAATTCCACTCATAATATTCTTTTATCAAATTGTCTTTAACTTAATTAAAAGCTGACTAGATAATAAATTCAATCGTGGAGCTTGTAAGACGTATCGCGTTGATTATCGGGCTGTATCGAAATCGACTCGCTGTAATTCCATAATTCTGCAACGGCCATAAATATTGGCTCCTTGCTGGTGCGGAAACACCACAAAACGAAAACTAGGTTAGGGAGTAAACGGTAGTTGTATATTATTTAGCCGCTCCAACCTCCTTTTACGCCTCCCGCCTTCTCGTTCCACAGCCACAAATATAAATTTAAGGCTACCGATACAAAAATAGTGAATCATTGATTTTAAATTTAACTATAACAGTAAAAAAATTGTTTCCCTAAATACAGAGTGTCCAAACGCAAACTACGAAAACTAGAAATGATTTTAGGTCTATATAACCTTTATCCAAAAGTGTCTAAGTACTTAGGGAAGGTTCCTTAACAGCGACATCTTCAAAGGGCGCTAGCTCCCTTCGGAATACAATTGAATTAGATTAGATGATAATAAAGTCACATCCAGTATCTGTAGTTTGTCTTTGGTTGGAGAGTTTCTGGTCAGCCTGTATCTATCATCGTTGATGTGACTACTTTCAATACTCAGATTCTAATTTCCTCGAAAATATTAGATTAAAGAGACCAGGAATGTAATAAACCTACAGCAAACAGAAACTCGAAGACTGGCAAATATTTATATTCAGTAGGAGTGAAAATTTGCAGAGGCTTATTCAAAGGTAATATATAACAAGACCTTTATAAATAGTCGAATATCTTTATTGCATCTGAATTTCAAAATCAATTAGTCCAGACAAAATTTTGTTAATAATCGGAGCCTGAGAGATTTATCCAAGAGAAATTTTGTACTTCTCAAAGACGTGTTATATTTCTTCATGTGTGTAAGAAAATATTTATTTATCAAACAATGAGTTCTCCCTGTGGGATGTATCAGGTTTTGAAGCGGGTGTCTACTAGAATCAAACTGCTTTTCCATCTTTTCCAAATAAATTTTTTCAATCCTACATCACGTTGAAAGAGGAGAAACACTATATCGGAACATGTTTTTATTAAATTCAACACAAAACACTTCAGTGCTAATTTTGTGGGTTCCTCTAGGTTGGGTTTGAATTTGGTTTTCAACCATTTTCCAAAATCTAAGTCTACACCTTAATCTTCAACAAAACCATCATTTCCTTCTGCATGCACGATTATACGAAGTCTTAAGACAAAGGTGAAAAATCATCGAAC
The DNA here is from genome assembly GCA_947563755.1 of Lochmaea crataegi. Taxonomy (NCBI): domain Eukaryota; kingdom Metazoa; phylum Arthropoda; class Insecta; order Coleoptera; family Chrysomelidae; genus Lochmaea; species Lochmaea crataegi. The sequence continues at coordinate 30,248,020 of OX387423.1, read as the reverse complement.
CCGTCAATTTTTATTTTAATCGAGGTGTTTTATAACATACAATGAATGGTCACCTCTTTTACCCCCTACACTTGACGTCTACCCTCTCATATTTTGTTAATAGCAAGAAAGGACGTGGGATACTTCGTTGAGTTTCGTATGAAGCAGTTAATTACCTAATAAAAATTATCAAAAAATAATGAATTACAATAATATCTTCAAAAGTAAAGGGACTGAAGAAATCTAGAGAAAACTTGATGTACTATAGGTGATGCTCGAAATGTTCTCTATTTACTTCTTGGCAGAAGTAGATCCTTTGTTTTGTTACCTTCCTAACCCTTTGTAGGGTCTGAATATCAATCCTATTACATTTTTCGAATATTCCATGACGGAGTTCAGTAAGTGTTTGTAACCTTAACAATTGAGCTCGAGCCCAAATATGAATTTATTTATAAATTTAAATACTGATGAAAAAAAGTGCAATAACTTTCTCTACTCGGTCACATAAGTTTCGGTGGCTCCGGTGACAACCTTAGGCCTTCGACGTCGCTCAGAACTCAGTTAGGGGTGGATCCCTCTTCTTGATCTTCCGGACAAAAAAAGTAGACAACTTGTAAGGGCGCCAACTGAGTTTTCCACTTTGGCCTAGCACGACTAATTTCCCCTGATAACTCAGTAAAACAAGGGATGAAAATAAAAGGCAAACCTCAGCTTATGTTCCTTATAATTACTAAATGAAAACATTTAATACCCTTAAGGGGGTGGGGGGTGTTTTATAATTAATAACTACCTGAAAACTCTAGTAAATGCCCCCCACTTAAGAAAAATAGCATGAAGATCTGTCACACATCAAAAGTCGAATAATTAACGATAAAATTTCAAAACCTCTATACCAAAGTTAATCGAGTGTGAAATTAATATGGCTGTTCAAATGAACCAGTAGCGATTAAATACGAACGCATTAATTATATCTTCTATAAACGAACTTGGAAAGTAATGTAAATTTATAAAAGAAATTCCATACAAGACGACACCGTATTCAAGGCGTTGGTACCAAGGCAAAGACGCATGCGCAAGTGGATTTAATTATGAAAATTTGATTGTGAAAATTTACTGCAAAATATTAATTTCCACCATTACAATTACATGAAAAGAAACATTAGTAAGAAACTACCTATCTAATATATATACATAGTGGCGTAAAGCCTATTCAACATCAAACCATTCTGTGGTTAGGAAAACATAAATAAAAATAAGTAAATAAATTAGGTTAACCCCGATACCGGGTTACCCTCACTATGGTCTTATTCAAGAAGTTGTGGAAAAGTAGCAGCAAACTCGTCACAGCAGAAGACAACATTATCTATCTACCAGGTAGACTTCAAACATCCCGAAGGTCCCCACGGGAGAAGTGTGTATCCGGAGGGTGGTGAGTAACCAGGTATCAGCTAAAAACTGAGCCTATACAGGAACAAATCCTACTTGTCGGACTACACATTCCCAACACCTCAACAAGTTAAGCTTGTCTTGGCCTGTGCCCGAAGTTAATTTATGAGAATTTACAAGTGATGTACAGATCAAAGTCAACCCCAAATTCACTGAATCCTGCCCCCAAAGCAGTCATAAGGCCTACTTACAATCAACAGTGTCAGCAACAGTATACTACACTGAATTTAAATCAGATAATAAGAATATGATAAGCATCTAAAATAAATTGTTTTTGGTCATAGCCAGGGTAAGTTTGAAGAACCACCCACGAATTATAGTATTCGCTAGACTAAAGCGGGCAAAGAAAAACAAAGTATACACAGGGTAACAGAATAGACTGCTTTACAGCCTTCTCAATCAAAAGTTTGCAATCAACAGGTAGTATTTTACCACCAACTGTTCTACCTACAAAATACTACAAATCTATGAGACATACCTTTTCCAAAAAGGGTCCAGTACTCAAAATTTTCCTTACTGGATGGCAACCAACAAATAATGAACCAACATCAACAAGATATGTAGCACACCTCCAATGCCAAAACTTCACCGTTGGCGGTTTCCTTTAAATGGTGATAAATACATAGTAATGCGAAATCAGAAAGTAAAGAAAATACTTACAATCGTTTGAGTGCAATATACAGGACGAAACAGGGAACAGAACGGTATTCTCCAACAATGCGAACTCCTGTAGAACAAAACACTAAACCTATAGAACCCAACAGGGGATGACTTCCCAGTCATTAACAAAATTCAGATTCTCGTTCGATACACTTTTGGGAACCAAACCATCTAGTAGAAAGCACACACCGGAAAAAGAAGTGACTGACACTTCCTCAACTACAGTACAGAATACTACCATAGAGAAACCTACCCGAAACATATATCCGAAGTACACTGCTCACTATACCGAGCGTGTTTCGCACAGATCAAGTCATAAAGTGCTAGACTTCCCTCTTTGTAAGCCAGCGTTACTACTTCACGGCATGACAAACGAACGCTTTTATCTAAGACACGACTGTCACGGCCAATTGACAATGTCATCCAACAAATAATTCCACTTTGTAAACAACGGACAGAAATAATAAAATGTGTATTAAGGATTATTCAAATAAATTTGAGCAATAGATAGTTCCACAATACCCCTGCCAACGTAAACAAAGCAATTTCAAACATTCGGATTTAACACACAAAACACATGTCAACAAACAGCTAATATATTATGAGTGGATGTTCAGAATATATTCGAATGTCATCCTACACAGAAGATTTCTAACTAGTATGTACTTGCTCAAGCCAAAATATGGTAGATTAATGAAGAAATTATACCTCTAACTCAAAAGTAAAGTATATCTCCATAGATCAGTAAGTTTTATCAAACCCAATTACTGCTTTGAATGTTTCAGACATGGAGGCTATACAAGAGATCGAACTCCATGTATTCCAATTTCTGATCATAAGTTGCGATACCAAAAAATCTGACGGCAGCCAATCATAAAACTTGAGTTCATGATGTTTTATTGGTTGCTAGCTTCTTTGACAGTTCGCTGTTCACGTGTGAGGTAAGTGAGGATAGGTCACAGAAATGGAAAATATTGTGAATAAGAAATCCGTCTTTTGTCGTCGTTTTCAAAAATATCGAAAATTGTAATCGTTTGGTGGTAAAATAATTAGCTGAGTGTATTTATATTTTTACTAAGGAATATAATTTAAGTCTATCACAATAAATAATCTTTCCTACTTCATTTATCTTTGAATATTTTTAATTTCCTTTGGTACTTTAAGAAATCGTGGATTTTTAAAATTCAGCTCACGTCTTCGTCTTATATCATCAGCACTACCACTTAAGCAATTTTTAACAACGCACACCCCGCATATGATAAATTTTTATTATAACAATTTCAATTTTCTAGTTTTTAAAGTAATGTTTACTATTTACTTACTGTCAAATTGGTAGAATATAAAAAGTAAGGTTATTGTCGTGACAGTTTTAGAATGTCATCTTAGCTACAATGCGCGACGTCGCGGTGAAAAAACAAACTGCTTAGATAGACGATTTTGAGGACGGTTTTGTCAATTTTCCCGTATGAGTTCGATCTTCTTGTATAGCCTCCATGGTTTTAGCCTTCAAGTCAAGGAGTCAGTAATTTATAATTGAGCCCTAATAAACTTTAGCGTTTATCGAGCTGAAGCAGACAAAGTATTTGGACTGCTGTGGCCACACCCCAAAGGTGATATAATCAAAGTCAGAAAAAAATCAGTAGCCCCACGGTAACTAAAAACTACCTATAGTAAAATCCACAAGAGAGAAAACCCCTTACTATCCTTAATGATGAATGATCGTACGATAACAAAACTTTACATTATTTACACTACCTAGCGACAAAATATAAAATTGTTATCATGATGTGAAGACAGGTTTGGTTACAGCCTGCACCGCTTCGCCGGAAGGATGATAGCAGAGTAGTCCCTGAAACTCTGGGCTGACAGACATTTCTTAACAACTAAAGTCCTTTCGTAGTGAACAAATGATGTTAGGAACATAGAGACAAAATCCGTCTGGTAATTAATATATACAAACACTTACTATATACAATAGACATAGTGACAAATTCACACTTTGGATTTAAGGTAACCCCCATAGGTGAAAATCTACAGGAGTCAGATCTGGTGATCCTGGTGGCCATTCAATGAATCCACGACGCCCAATCCATCTTCTCAGATACAAATTTTTAAAAAAATTCGAACTCGAGCAGCGTTAAGAGGTAGAGCTCCATCTTGCTGGAAAACAGTATTTTGGAGGAATTTGCCTGGGCCTGGAGTGTTTCTAAGTACATCATCAATTGCAGGGACCATTTCTGTCACTAACAGGTTAAGATGGGTTTCTTCCGTTAAATTTATGTCGATTAAGAAAGGACCTATAATGATGATAATAATAATCGGTATAAGCGTTAAAGAATAAAAATTGAATATTTTTTTTTATAACGAGTGTCCCAAATTGAAGCAAAACCAGTGTAACTGATTTTGTATTGTTATATCGCAAAGTGTGAATATTAAACCAATAAATCGTTATTAACAAACATATTATTCAGATTAAGGCCAAGTGTGATACATTTTTCAGTTCTGATTTTCAAACCTTTCCAACGAAGTATAGCACGACCTCCTTTGCTATTTAAAAAATCTGATGGCGTAGCTGTCAAGTGTAGGGGTTTGGCTACAACCTGTTGAGATCAAATGTATTCCTAAGTCAAAGTAAAACTACACTAAGAGTTTTAACAGGGATCCTGACGGGACATTATCGCCTGAATGGGCACCAGAAAAAGCTCAAAATAGTGAAGGAAGAAGACTGTAGATTCTGTGGCATGGAGGAAGAAACCTCCATCCACATACTGGCGAATTGCACAGCAATCCAGAATCCTAGTGCACAATACCTAGGAGACTACTGGATAGAAGAGGGACACAAGTTAAAGCCTGCAGATATCCTGAAATTCCTCCGGGAAGTAGGTCTCAAGGAGCTACTAGTCTCTGAGACTTTACTAAGGAACTAAGTAGAAGTACAATATATATTTTATGACTCACCCCAATATTCATACATACATACATTGTTTGAATTTAAAACCAAATGTATTTATCCAATTGTCAATGGTTTTCTCGCTACATTTTACATCAGACATTGCTTCTCGGAAGGGCTCACAAATTGTTTCTGCCGATACATTCTTTTTTTTTGACCGTACATTCCATGCACCCCCTGTGAAACATTTTCATGAAAACTTGATTATACTAATATTTAATTATTCGCTGGTATGCTTTAAGGTTTGGTCCAATTACGATTTTCCCTTCAGTTGGCGGCACTGTTTTAATTTCAGTTTCCCCTATTCCTCACTTCCTGGTGAAACTGACTTCGTAATATTGCATAAGACTGTCTATGTATTAATTTATGCCTCGAAGTTTCCGAAGAAACAATGTTCGTGTACGAGGTCTCGATTTATATCGGTCGTGCCGCTGTTGGTGTACACAATATAGGTGATACCGAAGGCATCCTGAAATTGGTATTAGCTAGAAATTATTTATTTCGAAATATTTGTATTCGATTCTCAGAAATTGTCTCAAATTAATTGGCTCAGTAGCTCCAAGAAATAATTTTCACGATCAAATTGAATTGTGTCGTTACAAATAACAAACCCGATTCACCTCTTATTTGGAAAATTTTGAAACGTGAACCTTTGTGTAGATGATTTGACGACTGTGGTTGAACCCTTCAAAAAGGCATCTCTATAACCCACGTTGGCCCTAGTCTCATCTAGAAAAATGATGTAATAATGTAGCTGTATCTTTTAAAACAGGTCGACTGTCACTCTGACATGGCTCTTACAGAGTCAACACTGCATCATTGTACGTCATATTTGGAATACACTCTCTACGATTCTCAGTGTGTCTTCAACTATAGTTCTCAGTTACTGTTTTTCTTGAAAAAAGTTTGCCTAATTACACCAAATCTTCAGATAATTAATTCATGGCTAATTGCAATTATTATTCTCAATCCGAATAAGTTTCAAAATAACAAAAGGTTCGTGTGGCAGAATGCAATTGTTTTTTGTTTTTGATTCGTGTAATTACTGAAAGAAAATATTTTATAGCAGCGAGCGTTCAGCAGGTACAAAAGATTGCATGATACGTATTTTTCCTGAGTGGATGGGAGGAGGTGCTTAAATTATTTCGAACTGCAAGCAGTGTGGGTGGCAGGTTTATAATAGAAAAAGGGATAGAAAATAAAAACAAATTGAAAGTAAAGTGTTCTATATTAAGAATCTTATATACAAGACCAGTTTAATATCTCAGCGATTTTATTCTTCCAAGGATAATGATTTAGAGTGGCATGTACTTTTGAGGTACTTATTTGAAATGGCTTTTTCCTAGAACGTCGGACTGGCTCGAATGGTGGCTCCTCCTTGGGAATCCTAGGGGTTGTTCACACCACAACAGTTAATTTGAAGAAAAAAAAAGGGTACAAATAAAGATGATTCGATACAAGGTATGAAAAGGCAGCTTGTGGCGTTGGCGTCGCGAAATTGCGAAAGCCATTGACAGTTGACGATTGTCCAATGATGGGGTTTGGGAAATTGAGTAGCTAGTGAGACTTCAAGCAGAAATTAAAAAAGGATTGAAGGTAAAAATTCTAGGGAAAGACGGTACATGTTACAACATTTGGAAATGGGCAAGCTATCTACTCGATGGCTGCAGCGATTCCTTATACTCGACCTTAATGATAACTGTGTGGCCAATTTGCGATGTCCATCTGTAATAAGAAGTAGTTTTTTCGCCGTTTAGTAACCATGGGCGAAACATGGATCCATGAGACCAAGGAACAATGAAGATAGCTGTTTTGTCCAGGTAAACGTGCACCAAAGAAGACCAAAGTGGTAATACTATCAGTAGCAAATATTGTTCAGATTTGATTAGTGATGCCTACGAAACCAACGAGACGTCCAGTTTTGTCTCGCGAATGAAATAAGAAGTCTTGTATAGAGACCAAGGTATATAATAATACTCTTGAGGCTCCTGTATCCTTCGACAAGAGTGATATTTGATACATATAAGGATCTTCTCGTCATTTTCGGGAATCTCACACGATACTCGAAAAGAAACCAAAAAAACTCTCGTTTCTTGTTGTGTAAGTCTCTATCAAGACAATGCTAGACACGTGTGTAGGAATCCATTCTTTGAGCTAAGGACTGCTACTACAGATTCAACTCCCTGCGATATTCTTTGTTTTGATACTTGAAAAACGGTGAGAGATCGAGGGCAAAATTCACTTCTCCCCATTTTCGTTATAATTCAGGAGGTTGCCAGCTTTCAATTACTATTAAACAAAAACTTAAAGTCGCAGCAAGTTGAAAATGTCATAGTTGTTTTTAATGAATGGCAATTGACGGCAACATTCGAATTTACTGCGTGAGAAATTCAAAAAGTGACTGCCGAATTAATATATAATACTTATGAACAAACGGACGGAATGATTAATGTGTGGACATACCTATGGCTCGCATCAATGACAGTCGCATTGAAGTCATTTGAATTAATATCGAATAATTACATGATGCCCTAAATCTAAATACGTTTCAATCCGGATAATTATCGGTTTTGCTTTGAATTTGTAATTTATAAATTAAAGTTATAATTTAAATGGGACTTCAATGTTACAACAATTTAATCAATCAGTAAATGATAATGGATGTATCTCGTGACAAGGGGAAGCTTCCAATATGCAGAGAAAGAAAATATTCGGCTAGACTAGGATGGGATTTACCCAGACATTAGTAATGTTCTTTCGTACTGAAAGAAGTGATCTATGTAACTAAAATCAGGAAGATCAGTTAAAGCGATTGTTCTCTCGTTTTCAATCAGTTCCCCCTCTACACCTTAAAAGTGATCATAAGTGATTATTCTATACGCGGAATTTATTATATCAGTTAGATCACATTGGTAAAGTTAACCTCAAAATTTTAAGCTAGAAGTTTATAATATACATTTACGTTTTTACAGAGATGACCCTCTTTGGTGGAAATCCTAAAAATTAAAAACATAAATTGCACCTGAAGATAGCAAACCAAACTTTATCACCTTTTCAATTATACTAGAGCTTAAAAATTGGATGGGGTTTACAAGGGAATCTAATATAAATTTTCTTTCCATTTCGTTAGTTTTTCTTGTTCTACACAGCGTAACTCAATAAATAAATAAAAAATAACTACTTCCAAATGACAAAACGACATGTTAACTGTGGACATAGCCTCACAAAAACGTCTTTAAGGCTATGATGAAAATGAGCGCGTTCTTTCGGGCATTCAGAGAATGAATGTGTTCTGATTGCAAAATCACTTCCACTTCAATCACATAAGTTCCATCAGTTGATTCAGTACGAAAGAACATAGTTATTAATGCTTGATGATCACTAGCTAGATATTAAAATTTTTACAATGTTGTCAATATGTGCATGATCGCAGTAATATTGGGAATTTTTTATTATGATATTTAGAGAAATGAGTTTCAAATAATTGACACAACAATTTCATGATCAAAAGAATAAGGGAATGATTTTCGGTAAGGTTTATTATACAGTGTGTCCCAAAAAGTCTTATACAAATGGAGAAAAAAGTTTATCTTACATTTCACAAAAAAAATTATTCCCGATAAAAAGCTCTGCATGACCTGTAGATCCATGCTCAGGTCAAGATTTTTAAAATTTTATAGAATAGAAGGAAAACAAAAATAATGATTTGATTAAAATATAATATTTACCAAACAATGCCATTACAATACCATTAGGGGCTTTCATTTTGGAAGATCCTACTTGGAAAACTGGTGAGTATTCAACGTTTCTAAATACATATTTAAATAAGGCAATAATCATATGATTCTTATCTACTATTATTTTAGTATTTTGGATTATTTTTAATATAATAGTAACACATTCGACAAAATTACTTTTTTTATTTTATAAATAATAACAATATATTTAAAATATTACTGAAAATTCTGAAACAATAATAACATTAATGACTAGGTATAGTAGATATTATTAAATGAATGGGGTTTGAATAAATCTATAAAATGCCACAATTAAATAACACCAATTTAGGTATATCTACTCTTTTATTTTACAATTATTTCCTTACCTTTACAGTTTTTAATTTTAGTACAGTTCTGAAAAGAACTTTTCCATAAAATGAATAAAACTAAAATAATTGAACACTAATATGTCGTAAAATTGACGACGCTCGTTAAATTTCGTTCGAATTCGTTAACCTCCGAGAATACTTCAGGCACGCCGCTCACAGAAGCTTCCTGATCAGTCTTATCGATAAGAATGGTGAGAAGTGTTATTCGAAATGTGTTTATTTGATTTTATATTTGACACCTCGTCGTAAAATTTACAATATATTAGTAATTACGTTTGTTGACTTTTTTATACTTTTAGGTAAGAAATTTTGATTTTTGCTTTTTATGTGTTACTCAAATAAAAAATATTATAGGAAAATGTCGAAAAAACCGTTAACGGAGAAGGAGACTCAACATGATAGAGAAAAAATTATGAATGGTGACGATTCTTATGAAGATAGTGGAAGTGATTGGGAAGACAACTTAGAAGTGCAAAAGGATAGTGATGTGGATGAAGATTCAGATGATGACAATAATTTAGACAATAATTTAGACAATATTGAAGATGACGATAGAGATAAGGCAGAGGAAAATGAACCAGTACAAGAGGCAAATGAACAAACTTCTGAAAGCTCGTCTAATGGTGAACCGTTAATAAAAAATCGGCGTATAGACTCACACATTGCTTTACCAAACTTGAACAACTTAAGAGACAAAAGCGGTCATAAATGGTCAGCAACAGTCCCGATTAGTTCAAAAAGAACGGCTGCTCGAAATATTGTACACTTTATATCAGGAAGTCCATTTTTCATTCGGACAACTGTCCGGGACAACAAAAGAATCAATACATATTTTGCATGTACCTGTATGCTGTACAGAACTTAAACAATTCGTAAATTTTTAATACAAGGGCATACACAAAATGAGGGTGATTCTGTCCACTCCACAATAGAAAAGGAGATTAAAAAACAATTAAGAAGTGGACCGATGTACACTTCCGAAGCACTGGTGATCCCTATAATGTGGTGGAAATGATTTGGAATGATTTTATTGACCTTCATGACCTAAACAACCAAATGAGATTTCAGCTTAGGACTTCAGACTGTAACCAGTCAGTAAAAATTGCAGATATAAAAGTAGTTAAGGCGGAGAAGAATTCTCCCTCATCACTGTTTGTAAAAACGTCATACCAAGAACAAGAGTACCAGGAATGTCTCATCACTCGAAGTTCTTCAAGTGATTTATCTAATAACATTGCCATGAGGAAAGCATTCACTGTCAAACCTGAAATTCCTGTTCATAAGAAAAAAGACTTGCTGGACTTAGTGAAATGCAATGCGATTCCGCGTTACTATTCTGAATTTTATAACAGTTTATAATACAATAATGATAACATTTTGAAAGTTTTTTTACAGAATAAAATAATATTTCACCATAGTTAATAATAAATTACCTATGTTTGAACTTTTACTTTTCTGCAAAAACATTACTTTGTGTTTCAGCTTATTTCACCAAAACCATTCCTGTTTTACTGGAATAATGTAACATCTCAAAATTGAAGGGTTAAGTAATTAAATTTAACACAATTGGGCCACCTAGTTACTAATTTGGGTGGCCTCAGTTGGCCCATTTAGGGAGCTACATAATATATTACTTAGAAAAAGCAAGATTAATAGCATTCAGTAACCCCATAATCTAGTAAATTAGCTTAATGGTAAATAAGAAATTTCAAACTGTGTTTTCTCAAAACAATAATAGTTGAGATGTGACACTATTCCACGAAACCGACGAAACATTACTTGAAACATTTGGATCGTTTTGATTGTAACATTTCTCCATCATTATGTCTGCAAACTTTTCACGTCTACCGAAATCATCATCTGACAACTCTTGAACTAATCTTATTTTGTATGGATGGAGTTCATTTTCACGTAAAATTTTCATTGCGGATGTTTGCTTAATATCAATTTCCCCGTATATTTGTATAGTACTCAGGTGTGGATCGTCTCCAGTCAGGACACAAACATCTAAAGATTTGTCTTCAGTTGATGCAGTTTTTCTGCGCTCTAATTTAGATAAATCTTTCACTGAACCAGTTTCGTTAAAGTTTTTTACTAATTTACTGACAGTAGAACTTGTTATGGGATTTATATCACCATATCATAATATCATTAAAATCTCAATTCGTTTTTTTCCAGATAATACGATCTATTGTGGCTTCCAATAAACACCAACAATACTAATTGATTCAAACGTCAAAACTGTTATTGTAGTAGTCATTTATTAGTAAATGTATTATTTTCACTCCGACGGAGATAATATAAATATAACTCCGAAATTATGGCATTTAGGTATAGAAAACATCACATAAAAAATAATCAGTGTTTCTCAAGTATTCCAAGGGGCAAAAAATAAACATGGTGATCCATTTGAAATAGCAAAGCTCATTATTATTCCGGAAAAAGAAAAGATCCAACAACAATATAAAAAAAAGGTGAAGCTTGCTTCTTATGCACAATAGAATGAACATTTTTCGTGAATTTTTGACCATTTTTCAAAATTTTAACAATTATTGACAATTTATGACAATTATTGACCAATTTTGACAATTATTGATGATTTTGGACAATTTTTTGAAAATGTTAACCATTTTAGACCATTTTTCCAAATTTTAACAATTATTGACAATTTATGATAATTATTGACCAATTTTGACAATTTTTCAAAAATGTTGACCATTATAGACCATTTTTCCAAATTTTAACAATTATTGAGCATTTTTGACAGGTTCTGACAATTATTGACCATTTTTCAAAAATTTCGACCATTTTCCAAAATTTTTGACAGTTTTTAATAATTATTGACCATTTTTGACAATTTTTCAAAACTTTTAACAATTATTGACAATTTTTCAAAACTTTTAACAATTATTGACCATTTTTGACAGTTTTTGACGAATTTTGATTGTTTTTGACAATTATTGACCGTCTTTGACAATTATTGACCATTTTTGACAATTTTTCAAAAATTTTAACCATTTTTCGAAATGTTTGGACAATTATTGACCATTTTTGACAATTTTTGACAATTTTTGAAAATATTTGGCAATTATTAACCATTTTTCCAAAATTTTGACAGTTTGTTTTTGACAATTTTTGATCATCTTTCAAAATTTTTGACAATTTTTGACCATATTTGAAAATTTTTGACAATTGTTCGAAAATTTTAATATATTTGGCAATTATTACCCATTTTTTCAAAATCTTGACAATTTTTGACAATTTTTCACACCTATAGGTGTGCGAGCTCAGTGCGGCAAGAGAGATTGCGCACAGTCGCTTGAATGAGTTATCGCGTGACGAACGCTTTTTCCTAAAATCACACGTTTTACGAGTTCACTATCCTTCTCAAAAGTCCTATGTCGTGCAATAAAAAGCAAGCTTCAAAAACTACCATAATATCGACCATATCACAAGTCCCTTGCACACCAAAATCTATAAAAATCGTGCGATCCGTTTCCGAGATAATTTAGGTGTTCCATACTTAAAACCCACTTTGTATATTTTCTCAACGTGATTCACTTTTATTTTGCTTTCCGTACCAGAAAGTTTCTATATTACAATATTTACACATTATACTTATTCAATTTTATATAACAGAGAGATTATTCAGTTAGGTTAGTTTATTGTGAATCCCAAATTGGATGAAGTCTCCATTGTTAAGATTAATTTTATCATAACTGTGATAGTAGTGTAGAAGATAAATTACGGTTATAATCCCGGAAAGTCAAGGGCTTGTAATAAGCCAAGATACAGAATAACTTGTTTCTTGATGAAGCGAGTAGATGATTGATAAACTTCCAAAATTGAAATCAGCTTTTATTGATGGTGATTTGCTGTGAAATTTTTATTGATAATTTACCTTTCATTGGAATGGAAAAACTACGTGTAGGAGTCACAAAGTAACGGCTTTCTAAACTGCTGTGGCTTCATTTATAAGTGTATCTAAAATAGATAATATAGGGTGAACTACTTAAGATATTTCATATTTTTAATTGCGTGACAAAACTAATCTGTCTGACATACCTAATTAAGCTTGTGATATAGGTTCCACCATTTTAATTGAGATACATCTATGTTGAAAGTTTGTTTGCTATAAATAGTATTTTTTCCTAATTAATTGCAAATGAGAGTAATGTCAAAAAACTCAATTATGGGACATTTTGTGAAGATTCAATCTCCGGTCAGCCATCTGACCACATAGTAGTTCTATTTATAATTAATTGTTTATTATAATAATAATTTGTTATATAACATCAAAACTATGCTTAAGAATACTCTCATTTGTTGATAAACATATACAGATTGTGTTTAATAAATACGTTTTCGATGTAGTGGACTGTATATTTTGTTGGAGCAGGTTTTCTCACCGCTAACGTTAGTAAAAGGCCTACACGTTTATACACTTATATTTATTAATGCCTATTTACTTACAAAAGAAACTTGATAATAGATTTTACATAAACTATAAATTATATTGAGAGATGTTACAAAAATGAAAATAATGCGTTGTCTCTCGTTGTTGATTCAAGTCTGTCACCGCGCACGGCTACTGAGTCCCCTCGATCGGAGAGGGGTAAGCGGAAAGTATTCGTGTTAGGGTTGTGACACTGTTGCCGTAGCGCACAAAAATTCCGAGATTAATATAAACTGAACAGATTGCGGAAATCCCCTTCTTACGCTGCGACTTATACAAGTACGACAAGGAAAATATGAGCAAAACTACGTGAAAGAGAGAGAAGAGCCCAGCGATCAGTCCCCTCTACCAGAACAAATTTGCGTGTGTTCATTGCCCCACTAGTTCAACCGCTGTTGCCAGTAGCTCAGATTAATTTGTTAAAATGATATTTTTGTCACGTTATCGTTAACTTTTTTTCGAGCTCATACACTATTAGGTAAAATTAAACACCTTCATCCGACAACAGTGTCCATAACATAGAGAACTCACATTTAAACGTATGTGATCTTTTCGCTACAGACCTTGGTTGTTAGCGCACGCCGTTGTATTTGAAAATAAAACATTTTGCAATGCCCACATTAAAATACAAAACCTGCGAAAAAGTGCAAATTATAAAATGTTATTTTGAAGGTCATTCGGCTGATGCAATAGTCAATAATTAATAATTTCGAGAAATATAGATGTGTTTCATAATGTAGAAAATGCCAAGCGCCGGAAGATCCAATCGAACGTCCGATAAACGACGGAAGGCAAACTAGAGAATTGAATGTTTGTTTAGGCGTTGAAACAGGACAACCATGATCTCCAAAACAAATTGCTGAAGAGGTCAACATGAATAAAAGAACTCTACAGAATATTTTAAAACGGAACGGGTACCATTGTTACAAGGTTCAGACAACGCAGGAAATTTTTCCCGAGGACAATATCAGGCGAATGGATTTCTGTGAAGGAATGATGGAATGTCAAAATGCTGACGAGAACTTTTTAAAAATATTTTATTTACGGATGAGTCATCCTTTTCATTACATCAAAAACACAATCCATCCGTCACAAGATATTGGTCTCGGGAAAATAAACATCTAAGCATTCCAATCCGAACACAGTATCCGCAGAAGCTAAATGTTTGGAGGGGTATTTTAGGTAACCACAATATAGGTCCTTTTTTTATTGAGGGAAACTTAGATTCCGCCAAATATTTGGAGTTATTACAAAATCGTGTAATTCCTGCAGTTCTCCTTATACCCGATGTTGATCCCAACATAATTTGGTTTCAACAAGATGGTTGTCCAGTCCCTAATTCAAGGATAGTAATGGAATTTTTAAGGTTTACATTCCCCGTTAGAATTATTAGTACTAATGGTACAATTAAATGGCCTCCAAGATCACCTGAACTAGCTCCAAATGATTTTTTTCTTTGGGGATTTTTGGAAAGTAGCATTTATCAACATACATTTGAAAGAGCTAATAATTTAAATGAATTTAGGGTGAAAATACAGCACGTTTGTGCCAGCATTACGCCTAATAATCTTAGAGATATGAGATCAAATCTTTATGACAGATTTGGTTATTGCCTGGCACAGCAGGGTGGCGTATTTGAGCACTTAATTCATTGAAATTATGTTTAGTTTTAGAACGGATTTTTAGTTTGATTTTTTCAAGAAGTTCATATTTTATGTTTAGAATAAGTACCTACTTATTTTATTTTTTCAATTCAATTTATTAATGGAATCGATCTTTAGTTTTTTATACCCGATTACTTTATCATTTTTATCTCAAGAATGAATGTTTTATTTTCAAGTTACAATGGCTAAAATAATATCCTATTGTAGCTAGAAATTAATTGTCAGCTTGGTCAGAAACGATCAAGTTGACAAAAATGAATTTTAAGATGTACAGGTTACGTAATAACGAGTGTATTTTTGTATTTCCTTAACAACCTCACTCCTTCCATGTTGGGAAACTACTGAACACAGTGAACCTACTCACAGAGTGGGGAGTCAGTCTCTGCTGCAGCGTTGCCAGTTTAGAATGTTTGGTACTTTCTAAGTAATAAATAACTTATTTTGCATCTGACTTTTAACACCGGATAACGGTGTATTTAGTGGGAGAAAATCGAAATTGGTAATATTGACTTCTGAAAAATAAGTGAGATCAACACAAATAAGAATAAAATAATGGTGTTCAAGGAAAAATTTGGACAAATTACAATCTGCAATAAATAAAATCCGTACACTGCTTCCGATTTAACAATTATTGGTATTTAACATTGTTGCCGCTTGAAATGCCGTTAAAAATTTTAAAACAACGATAGACAAAAATTAGGAATAATTTTTACAGACAAGTACATTTGGCAACACAACAGTTAAAATACATAGGAGGGGACTGAATACACGCCCAACTGTTTTTGTAGAGGGGACTGATCGCTGGGCTAACAAGTCTTCTCTCTTTTTCACGTAGTCTGGCTCATATTTTCCTTGTCGCACTTGTATAAGTCGCATAGTAAGAAAGGGATTTTCGCAATCTGTATATCCTATATTATGAAAGTATTAACCCGGCGTCTGACACGTGGAGTGTGACAAACCCAATGCAAACTAAAATGTACAATATTTTTAAAAATAGTGAGCCTACACCACTGTCCTTCTCGGTAGCTTTCGGAAATAGCATTATTTCACCGCGTGTGAAGCGGTTTAGTTAGCAGTTTGCTACAAGTGATTCTGCGGGATAGTTTAGTTTACTCCCGTTTCTCAAACCCCACGTGTCTAGTTCTGTAACAATATTTGTACAAGTTATTTTTAAGTAATACGGCTGACATCAATTCTCAAATTATCCATCGTGAAAATAATAATGGATTAATAATGAAAACAAAGGACTATCTCACAAAATTGGGATTTGAATTGATGAATGATTATCAAAAATCAAGAATGGTCAATTTTAGGGTACTTTGGGAGCTTAGAATGGCTTTAAATAGAATTGGAGCATTCCGCGAAGAAACCAGCGCTCAATCAACAGCGGAGATGTGATTTTTGTCCTCGCAACCGTGATCGTAAAACAAAATACATATGCGAAGGTTGCGAGAAAATTTTATGTTTGGAACATGCGCATATGTACTGCGAAAATTGTGCTCACTTCAGTAGTGAACCACTTTTTTGTTTTTTATTTTTGACAATGGTTGATCGTTTCTAATGATAATCTCTCGATTATAAATTTTGGTGAATGCCTTTCTAGATCTTTCTGGTCACTGCAGTATGTACGCATATGAGGAGCGTCATAAAATACTAGAACTTTCCAGAACCGATAAGGACTGTATATATATGCGGGTTTTTGAGTGCATGAACAATTAATTAGTGAAACGGAAAGAGTTAGTTCACAGACAGTTTACAGAAGTTCTTAGTAATCGGACAGTGAATCAAATTATGCCGATAAATAGTGTAATATTCAAGTGGTGAAAATAAATTAGAACTAATATACCGAGTGTAAATAAATAAGTAGACATTTAGTAAAGTGTGTATATAAATTAAGTGTGTGTTTCTTTAAATAAATAAATAGTTATTAGCCGTAGTAGTGTGTATAACTGTATCCCACCGGTAAAAACTATTTAAATAATTTAAAAAAACATTACATTAGTTTCACGAAATAAAAGAATTTTCTCTAGTAGTTGTTTTTTATACAGGGAAAAAACACATCCAGCGAAATTCATTTCAATTTATCATTCTATTTTTTTTTACTTCTCTCATAAGGCGATATAAAAATTGAATTTTTGTTATAAGAAAATACAAAATATCTTAGCCAAAAATTTTTTTAATAAAAAAAATTAAACGGGGTATATGACATGTCGGGAGATGTTAAAGATTTTCACGTGTAAGACGCCGGATTAAATAAGTAATAGGCTTCCTAAACTGCTTTGGCTTCATTAGTAAGTGTATTTAAAATAGATAGGGTGAACCACCCAATTATGGGACACTTAAGATATTTTATATTTTTAATCGCGTAACAAAACTAATCTGTCTGACATAATTATGCTTGTATAGGTTTCACCATTTTAAACGGGATACATTTACGTTGAAGGTTCGTTGTCTATAAATAGTATTTTTTCCGAATTATGTGCAAATGAGGGTAATGTAAAAAAACTTAATTTTGGGACATTTTGTTAATATTTTGGATCGTCGCTTATTGAAACTTTGATTGAAATTACTGGTAGCTCATATTTTACATAATAATTATTTATATCAAATCTTCGGCTAGTCATCTGACCCCATTGGAATTTAATTTATAATTAATTCTTTATTCTAATATTAATTTGTAATGTAATATCATCAAAATCAAAAGTATGCTTACGAATTCTTTTATATGTTTGATAATGAAAATATCTATCCATAAGTCGCTAGTTCATATCCGGCTCGAAGGACCAAAAATGTATGTGATGTTTTCTGTTAAATGTTTATGAGATGTGAATACAAACCCACTTGTTGTGAATTAAGTACTTCCTATTAATTTTTATGCTGGTTATAATATACGGTGTTACACATATATGACTTATGACTTGTTTGACAGTTACTCCTAGAGATATCGGTCAGGTCAGCAATCTACAAGAAAGATCGCAATGTTGCGCGATTAGGCACATTATCCGGGAAAGTACTTAACAATAATAAAAGTATCAAATAAGTAATATCTGACTCTAGAATTTCATTAATTAGCTGCATTTACTTTATATTAATTATACGGGGGACAATATAATTTTTTCTATCAAATGGATTAAGTGGTATGACCAATATTTTTGTTACACCCTGTACAAAACATCCACTTTCATTTTATGTGAATTCAACTCAAAAGGAACAAGCATGTAGAACCAGTGGATAAATTGAGAAAATACGGATCGTTTATCAAAGTTTGTGCGTAAAGCCAACATTTTAATAAATTATTTAGGGTTTTGGGACTAAACTTGTAAACAGTTTCTATAGAGAGGATTAATCTAATGAATATTTCATTGCTACATTAGTAGTTCATGAAAATTACATACTATTAAGTACATACATTTGTAACGATCCATCAAAAACACGACTAAAAAGGAAAAATAAATACCCACTGCGTACACAAAAATGACATGTCCCTAATTAAGTATAATTTCTCCCGTTAAATTAAAATAAAATACCCCAAAAAAGGGACTATTAAATGGTGATCAAGACTGCCCAGAATATTGTATCGAGGAAAGGTGATAACAACTCGTTGACCACAAAGATCTACATTACCCTTTTTGAAGCTAGTTCTGCAATATAAGTAGACCCGGTTTTTAATGCGTCGGCGGACAATTACGCTCTCTCATCCGCATGTTCCACTATCCACTTTGTCTATCTTACAAAGATGTTATCTGAGTGATCAGTGTCCAGTGATAATTTCTTTGATCAGATCTCTCAAGCTCCAAGAGCAGTTTAGCGTGGATTATGTTTCTTGTAGGCTGCTCTAACTTCCTTTTCCTATTTTGGAATTCTTCCACGATGCGCATTTTAGAGATAATACAAAATGGATCGGAGGCCATCAGCAATCTAATTTACAAAAATTCCTCCATGCCCTGGCACCCATAACATATATGTATGTATGTATGTAAATTGGGGTGACATTCACTAAGACCTAGAAGATCTATTGTGCCCCATTACTTCTACTGAGTTCCTGAGGAAAGTCTCAGATACTAGTAGCTCCTATTGTCCTATTTCCCGGAGCAATTTTAGGATATCTGCAGGCATTAACTTAGGTAAATGTCCCTCTTCTATCCAGTAATCTCCAAGGTGTTGTGTTATGATTCTTAATTCGCAAGTATGTGGATGGAGGTTTCTTCTTCCAAGCCACATAATCTACACTACTACTTCTTCCTCTACTACTTTGAGCTTTTTCAAAAGCCCATTCAGGCGAGAATGTCCCGTAAGGATCCCTGTTAAAACTATTAGTGCAATTTTACTTTGACTTATGCATTCATTTGATCTTAACAGGCTGTAGTCACCCAGAAGAATCTTTGATTGTCTAAGTCCTATAGATTTTCCAATAGTCAGATCTCCTCTTTTTTGGGCTTTGCCTATTTCTTCCAATATTACATTAGAGCTGATACCGCAAAATGGTTTCGGTCCCTGAAAGGGTGTTTTAGTCCCCCTTTTCACTAGTTCATCTGCTATTTCATTTCCTTCAATTCCAGTGTGTCCTGGAATCCACATATTGTTCTCGCCTAGTTTAGTGGGTTTGCCTAGGCATTCTCAAACCATTTTGGAACTGATAACACAAGAGCACAATGCTTTGATGGCTGCTTGACTATCCGACAGTATGAATGTATACCCTTCATCAATATTGATCTGGGCACACTTTCTTATAGCGTGAATTTCCACTAGAAAGATACTCGGGTCTTTTTCCCAAGCTTCAGAGTGTTTGGTTCCTGGCCCGTACACTCCTATCTCAATTCCTTCTATTGCTTCTAAGCCGTCTGTGTACCATTGAATGGCAATCTTTCCAAGTCTGGTAATGGTATTTGTATCCCATTCCTTGTTGTTGCTTAATTCCGTAACGAATTTCTTTGAAAAGTTAAAATTTTCCATCATACCATCTTGTGGCACCCATAACGTAGTAAACTTGTTGCGTCTAGCTATCTGCTTGAGAGATTTTTTGCTGTTGCTTCGGATTGATTAGGAGATTGAGACAAGGTATTTGAGTAGGTTTCACGCACCCGCAGGCTGAACTAGACCTGTCAGTTTGTCTTTTTCCATCAAATCAAACCATATTTTTCTTAACTAACAATTCCTAGGACCTGGCTGTCTACTTCTGTCGCTATCTATAACGATATGTCAACATCGGTCGCGATTTAGATTCCGTTTCACGTAAGAAGAACCCACCTGAAGTTGCAGTCGTATGCGCAAACTTGTTGTCAAATCCAGCGCCAGATTGTAAAATTTACATTCGACTTCAAATCAGTAGCGTAACGTTTTCACATTTTCGGACTGGATAAAAGTTGCAACGTTTTGAAGAATCTGGCCTTGACTGGGGATAATTTTTCCTTTAACACCAACAAGTTTTTTAGGAGGCATGATTTTAGATCAAATTAAACTCACAACACTCACAGATGAACTTACTAGCTAAACGTCTTAAAATATTCAAAAATCTAAAATATTCGTCAGTAAATGATTGCTTCAAACACAGCATCAAGTGAATAATAAAATGGTTGTCTGCATGAAAATCGTTTGTAACGCCAATGGGATCAAACGGTCGTTACGAGGCGACCTAGATGAACAAGACCGATTTTGGTTTATGCGCAAGTCAGTTGCTTCTTCTTATCTTAAGCGGAGTCTACTTTGATTGCGATAAAACATGGTTAGTTGTCAAAATTAACCAATGCAGCAAAAAGTGACAGATTCGGAGGACAACTTAAGCTAAATATGCACATTTCTTCCCATCATAAGTACGTTGAAGAAAAGCCTAGGTCGTTCCTATCAAGGCTCCCTTGATAAAAAAAGAAGGACTGAAGAGCTTATTTTGACATGAAATCAAAACAGGATACAATTGAACAAGTTTTAGGCAACTTTGATAATTTAATTTAATTTAGCTTTTTATAAGCTCCCATTTTATACCAATTATTGAAGATAACAATATATTTTCATATCAGTTTGAAGTTTTAGTAAAATATTCACTTAAAAATTCGAATGTCGTTCCGACGTATTTCATACCTTGTTACTACTCAGTTCTCCTGGGGAGTCTTCAACTTTTCCGAAAAAACTTTCTAAGAAAATTGACAATGAAAAAGTTTTCTGCCTTGTTATATCACTTCGGGTTACACTATATCATTCCATGAAACTCAGAACTTAAATTCAACTGACCCGAGAAAAAGCTGAAAAAGTTTTTCCTCGCAACATTTTTTTTTGTTGGATGAAAATTTAAAATTGACAGATAATTGTCTATTGTACGAAATAGCAAATAATGTAGGACAAAACTTATAGTTTAGAGTTTGCTAATATTAGAATTTCATGCTGAAGAAGAAAAAGGAGAATTTTTGTTTTTCTTCCATGTAAATATTCCCCTAGATTATCGTAAGTGATGAGCCAACTTGTAACTGTACGTTCAGAAGACAAAAATGATAATATTTGACCAATATTTACGAAATAGTTAAACGTGAAACGGTCTATAAAGCGTTGCTAAAAAGTCTCGCACCAAAGGACTATTTTTGAAACGGATTATAGGGAACGTTATGAAATTCTAGGACGATAAATGATACTTTATTCTGCATATTTTAGAGCAAATGTCAAATATTTTTGACGTCAGCGTTTAGCGTACGGCCGCTATCTTGAATTTTTTTGAATGGCAACCAAGGTCGAGTGACGTATCACAAAAATAAGCTTATTTTCTTCTTTTTCCAAAAATAATAGCAATTTATCACTTTACTCGGAAATTATACTAGAAATATAACAAAAATATTAAAATTGTAATTTTAAACAAAACTGGATGTTACAGAAGTTTATAAATTAAACATTCATTCAAGTAGCACATATTTCATCACGTCAAGTGCTCAAAATGCTGACCATTTGTTTGTTGACAATGATACAATCTCTTTTCGAAGCTACTCATAGAATCGTTGATCATTTGAGGAGCAATTCCCAGCATTTCGAGACGTATGCGATCCTTTAAATCGTGCAAGTTAGTTGGTATACATAAACGCGGTCTTTCAGATAGCCCCAGAAAAATAAATCAAGTGGTGTCAAGTCAGGGGATCTTGCCGGTCACTCAATTGCACCTCTTCGACCTATGATGCCTTTTCGCATAAAATAAAATAACAAATAAATTCTCTTGAAACTATTTTCAATAAATCACTGAACGTTAAAGAATGCATAAATAAATGCCACGAGGCTGACAGGTATCGAGAGTCAAGTTCATCACGTAATTAAACATATAACATTAAATAGTAAATATCAGTCTGAACTTGAACCAGAATATAAATATAATAAAAGCAGACGATAACATATTCAGATCTAATTCAGATACAATTCAGTACAGTTCATATTCGATTCATAGTCAATTCATATTCAATCTATTCTATTCAGTTGAACTATAAATATGCTATAATGGTTGATACTTATAGATTTAGTAATGGTAGTTAGTTATAATGTGTAATAATAAAGATGGTAATAAAGGTAACTTATTTGAATTGTATTTCAATATTGCCTAACGTCAATGAAAAAGACCGCCCATACATTAACTTTTTGTGGACGCAGTGTACAAACCTCATCAAACCAGCGCGGATCACAATTTGACCAATACAGGCAATCAGAACCGTTCAAATAAAATGTGGCTTCATCACTGAATACCAAAGAATCTAAGAAATTGTTTTGCATCCTAATTTCTGGGTACTTCTTCCACTTCTGAATCCACTCTGGTACTCCTCCAGTGAATTTTCTACTGCCGACCTGATTCTTTTCTCCAGTATTTCCTCCAATATTTTCATCGCGGTGCTAATTAATGTTATTCCACTATAGTTATTGTTATGTTGTTTTGTGCACTGGACACTGTTACGACTGTTAATTATCTATGAAATAATAGAAAATAAAATAGTTATTTGTGTATTTAGAGCGTAAAGTAACAGATTGCCGCTTGAGAAAGAATGTTGCCGCGCGACGCGGAGCGGAGCGCGGCGATCTTTCGAAAGCGGCAATTTTACTTTACGCTCGAAAAACACACATAATTTTTTTACAGTCGCCCTTTTAATAATTGAAACAGTTTTTTATATTATCTTAGGTTTTAATAGGAAAGCTAGAATAATCGTCATTTTCGCTATTCATCATGATTAACCTTTAAAAGATCTACTGACTAGGGATGTTAAGAAATAATCGATTCTCATTTTCTTATAATCGATTATATAAATCACGTGTTTAAATCGATTTTCGGAAACGGCTCGTATTATTCATTGACTATTTTTCAAAATTTTGACAACTTTTGACGATTATTGACCATTTCTCAGAATTTTGACAATTATTGACCATTTTTCAAAATTTTAAAAATTATTGACAATTTTTCAAAATTAGTGACCATTTTTACAAATTTTTGATAATTTTAGACCATTTTTCAAAATTACTGACCATTTTTGTTAATTATTGACCATTTTTGACAATTATTGACCATTTAGACTGTTTTTCAAATTAGTGACCGTTTTTCCAAATTTTTGATAATTTTTGACCATTTTTGACAATAATTGTCCATTTTTAACAGTTTTTAACAATAATTGACAATTTTTAACCATTTTTGATAATTATTGACAATTGTTGACAATTATGGACCATTTTTCCAAATTTTTGACCATTTTTGAAAATTATTGACCATATTTCAAAATTATTGACAATTTTTCGGAAATTTTAACAATTTTTGTCAATTATCAACTATTTTTCGAAATTTTGACAATTTTTAACAATAATTGTCCATTTTTGACAGTTTTTGGTCATTTTTCATAGTTTTTGACAATTACTGGCCATTTAAGACAATTTTTCAAAATTTCTGACAATTTTTCAAAATTTCTGACAGTTTTTCAAAATTTTTGACCATTTTTCAAAATTATTGACCATTTTTCAAAATTGTTGACCATTTTTGATAGTTTTTGACAATTATCGACCCTTTTACAAAATTTTAACAATTATTTACCAGTTTTGACAGTAATTGTCCATTTTTGACAGTTTTTAAAATTAATTGACAATTTTTAATGTTTTTGATAGTTTTTGACCATTTTTGACAATTTTTCAAAATTTTAGACCATTTTTCAAATTTATTGACCATTTTTCAAACTTATTGACCATTTTTGATAATTATTGACAATTATGGACCATTTTTGATAGTTTTTGACAACTATTGGCCATTTTTGACAATTTTCCTAAGTTTTTGAAAAATTTTCAAAAATTTTACCAATTTTTGAAAATTTTTGACCGTTTTTCAAAGTTATTGACCATTTTTGATAGTTTTTGACAATTATCGACTATTTTTAAAAATTATAATAATTTTTGACAATAATTGACCAATTTTAACAATAATTGTCCATTTTTGACAAATTTTGACAATTTTTGACAATTTTTGACCATTTTTCAAAAAAACTTTAAAATTTTTCACAATTGACCATTTTTGATCATTTTTCTAAATTTTTTTGGAGTTTTTGACAACTACTGACCATTTTTGACAATTATTGACAGTTTTTGGCAGTTTTTGGCAAAAATTGTCCATTTTTAACAGTTTTTCACAATAATTGACAGTAATTGACCATTTTTGACCATATTTCAAAATTGTTGACAATTTTCATATAATTTTATTTGATTTTTAATCTGATAAATTGTTATTTATTCACCAATTGAGTTAATTCGGAGGGCGTGGTTTGATTAAATAGGCGAGCGAAAAAGATTCCTTTTCTGCGCTAAAGCGTAAAGTAACAATCCTCGGCATTTGTCGACTTTACGATTTCATTTGAATATAGCAATTAGTCATTTTACGCGCGACTGTGGAAAAACAGATTTTTATAGCGGATCACACTTAATGATCCATACAAGTATTTCGCTAGAACTGAATATTTTATTTACAAAATAAGCTTGACCATGGCAGAATTGACGTAAAATCAAGAAATATCTGATTTGAGTATCTTAATCTCGACAATTTTGTTACAGGATGCTGGCGAGCAGATTATGAGGGTGGTAAAGGTAAAGGAGCCCGGAGACAAATGGGTCGGTTTGGTGACTATAGCTGTGATTCCACGTGGGAGCTTATCGAGTCAGCTGCTCAACTTATGATGACACGTCATTATGACAACGTTGAGTTAGTACTCTGGACTAGGTAAGTTGTTATTTAATGAGATTGTTTAGTTATAAATGACAAGGTATGAGAAAAGTCAATGGTCGCGTTCATCCCAACGTAGCGCTACCGGAGCGATAATCAATTTCCCATCAGAATTGAAATACGCTATGCTACCGATAAATTATGCATTAACTCTCATTTATGCCAAATAGCATGTTAATGAACATATAAAATGACATAACATATTTTTGTTTGAAGATATTCTAGACATTTCCATCTTGAAAATGAATGAACACCACTATAAAGAAGGAGGTAGACAATTATCGTCCAATTTCAATTATTTCTATTTTTAGTGAAATCATTGGGGTACTTGAGGTACTGTTAAGGCAGAGGTTATATGATTACTTCGACAAACAAGATTTTTTCTGTAACTCGCAATATGGTTTTAGAAAAGAACGATCGACTATACTCAAGCTGTTCTAAATATTATTGGTGATCTAGTTGAGTGCCTCAAGAGCGGAAAGTATACTGCTATTACACTATGTGATCTTTCTAAGGCGTTTGACTGTGTTTCTCACAGTATATTGCTTCGTAAACTTAACTACTATGGTATTAGAGGTGTGCAACTCCAGCTTATTGAGTCGTATCTAAGTAGTCTTTATCAGGCTTCATCCGATTTTTAACCGGTTGTTCATGGCGTTCCTCAAGGATCAGTTCTTGGACCTTTGTTATTTATTATTCATATAAATGACTTAGGTACCAAAATTCATGTATCCTTATGAATCTGTTTTTTTGCCGATCACACCACTTTTATCTATTCCGATAAAAACTATGAAAACTTTAAGTTAATTTCGGATGATATTGAAAACAAATCTGAACTATGGTTTTTGTCCAATAAACTCAAATTAAATTCGGAGAAGACACAAAATCTCTACTTTTCTTCTTCTAACCAAAAGTGTGAAATTGTTGGGACTTTCTTTAGATAGATCTCTGTCGTGGCATTTTAACGTAGACTATTCAAGAAACAAATTATCTAGCTGTTTTTTTTACTTTGACAACTTGAACGAGTTGCTAGCTTCTTTGACAGTTCGCTGTTCAAGTGTGAGGTAAGTGAGGTTAGGTCACAGAAATGGAAAATATTGTGAATAAGAAATCCGTTTTTTGTCCTCGTTTTAAAAAATATCGAAAATTGTAATCGTTTGGTGGTAAAATAATTAGTTCCACTCTGTGCTGCTGAATGTATTTATATTTTTACGCGATGAAAAATATGAATATCATGTCTTCTCTTCAGTATGGAATTTCAGAACACACTTAAAGGTCCAGCACAGTTAGAATGAGTGTAAGTCTTTAAAAGAGAAATTTGAAGAATAAAGAAGACACTCTACGTGCAAGTAAGTATATTCTAGAACCAAGTTCACAAGTTGGATTGCCCAATTATAAAAAATAAATTGATGAATAAAGAGACATGTTCACAATACTTATGTATGAAGTTTCTCAGAATCTGGCTTCTTAAAGAGAAAAACAATATTAGCTACACAAAAATATGAAAAAACGGTGGAAAAAAAAAGGAAAAATCATTTGAAATGCGGAGGAAATGTGGCACTTCAAATGTACTATATTCAATGGCCTTCGAATAATTGAGAATTGCAACTAGAAAAAATACAGTTTGAAAACATAGGAGCTATGTATAGATAAATAGCCAGTAGTCATAAGCTCTAATAACACACAAATTTGGTCCTATTAATAAGAAGTAATAAAACAATTACAAAATTAATAATATCTAATATTTAATGTTATTTTCCATGAGATGCACGAAAAGATGATTGCTTTGAAACTGGTCAAGCCTTTACAAGAAGAAATTATGAAAATATTGAATATACAGAGAGTTGCACGAGAAGTAATTTAGTACACACTATGTAACTTCTTTTACCTAAATATAAAGTGTACAATCCTTCGATCATTAAACATTGTTCAAAGATACAATCGGTATTTTGTCTCTAACTTGATACCTACCTATCCTATGGCCTGTTACACTTATCCAGCTTAGGTGCTATGAGTAATGAGTGAACTGTTGAAGTTAAAATAAGGTAATTAGAAAGCTTCATATTTACTGCTCAATTTACCAATAGGCTTTATAGGATTACGAGTAAATTTTGGCTACTCTTGCAAAAAATTTTAACTGAAGGATATCAGAAAATACATCTATATCTTGATACCAGATGCTCAAGTATGCATTCACTATCGAACCTGACATCAAATATACAAACCTCTAGTCTATGATGAAAACATAGTGCTGCTATTTTTCTAGGCATTACTGAAGCGTTTGATGGTGTTTGGAACTGTGGTATGTTCTACAAACTATATGAAATGATGTGTTCTAAATACTTGCTATTAATCTTGAAAACTACCTCAGTGATAGAACACCACAAGTAAAACTGAATTAACAGTTTTATTCCAAACATTTAAGGACTTCTCCATCCAGTGTTCCTCACTGTCCTATTTGCTCTACAATCTATCTATCTTGTTACAACTATGATTCAGCAACAGAACATTTAAATTTGCATACATATTGCAGTATACAGATGACATCGCTTTGATCAGTCATAAAAATCTCAAAATAACAGTAAATAAGCTACAAAAACTTATAACAGAATACTGAAATGGTTTATCATGGTGTAGGATAAAGCCCAAAGTCTTAAAACTCAATGTATAATCTTCAATCTGTTCAATAATAATGAAAAATACAATATATTGTCAATCAATAGGTACAACTTACTAATGACATTAGTTCATGCACAGATTTTCAATATAAAATATATTTAAATAATTCCGTATCATACATGAAAATAATTTTTTTAAGTAGAAAAATTGCAATTTAAAAAAGTTTATTTCCTAATGAAGCAAATACAGTGGAAAGTCACAATTAGTAACATACATAAGTACGTACACAAAATATGTAACTGTGGACGTTCTGTAACTGAACTTGCACAAAACATTCTCTACACTATTTCGAATCCTCTGTGTTTTATCCATGAATGTTATACTACAAGTGTGCTACACTGGAATTAGGTAGCTGAAGATTGGTAAGAAATAAGTGTCACCGATTAGTTTCAATGTCTTATGGTTTTAGTAATCCCTACATTGGTAAAGTGCACCAATAATTGGCAAACATAAATTTTATGCTATTTGATGTATAGATTTGCTTCAATGTATGTTCTCACCTTATCTATATTTTCAACTGAATTCATATTTTTTTTGTATGAAGAACATGCCAGTAATATTTTCAAATTAGTATTACAGCTTGTTCCTCATCAACCATCTCTGGTTTTTCTTCAAATCTATGTTCACCTTTTTTCTTCCAGTTCTCTTAAACTGTACTTGTATAGAACATCATAATGTCATCAGCAAAAGTGAAGTATTTTGTATGCAATTGTGCTTTTTCTAGACTTCTCGCAAGTAAGGTAAATAATATAAGTCTATCATAATAAATATTTCCTTTCCTACTTTATTTATCTTTGAATATTTCTTATTATTTCTGGTAACTGAAAAAACTCTGGTTTACTCAAATTGAATTCAGTTCACGTCTTCCTTTTGAATAATCTGCACTACCAAGCACTATTGCAATAAATTTCAACATTATCAATTTTTATCAATTTTAATTTTCTAGTTTTTATAATTCACAAGTAATGTTTACTATTTGCCTACTGTCAAATTGGTAAAATATAAAAAATAAGGTTATTGTCGTGACAGTTTAAAAATGGTATCTTAGGTACAATGCGCGACGCCGCGGTGAAAAAACAAATTGCTTAGATAGACGATTTTGAGGACACTTTTTGTCAATTTTCCCGTATGAGTTCGATCTCCTTATATAGTCTCCATGCAATAAACGCTGACGTCAAAAACACTGTATTTTTTGGCCTATAAAAGTTGCAGGTTGAAGCTTGCGATATAGATTAAATCGTTACAAACCCTGTTAGTTTTAAAAATATTTTATAATTTTAATGTCCCTACAATGATTAATGAATAAATTCACTCAAATCATTATTTTGAGTTTTATGAAATGGCAAGACAATTTAAATATCAAATCCAATCAAGTCGGATAAAAAAAGCGACAGCAGAATAAGTTTTTTAATAAATACAAAAAAAAGTTCCAAAGTGGTTAATCCGGTTTCTAATTTAAACTTTCTACAACAGCTTTAGTTTAGCGTAGTGATTTCTCCACGGACTATCGCATACATACAAATCTCACTGAAATTGAGATAAAAATCTATAACAAAATACTTGAGCTTTTCCCAAAGTATCGTTAGAAATGACTTGAATTATTTCAGTCTAGGATGTAGTCTCTTAGATATCGAGGCAAGCGTTGAGACCTGGCAGGACGGCGTGGCTGTTGGTCTTCATTGGGCGGAAAGGCTGGGGGACGAGTGTGCGTCAATTGCTCTGGGCGTTGGCTTGGTACTGCTCGAATTGTGACCAAGTTGCCAAGGTCTGCTATCTGCTAATCTTCTTCAGCTGGAGAGTCAACTTCATCCGCAAATGCCCACTTTCCTTTTAATGATGCATGACTTGATCAATTGGTCAATGTGACCAATCGTCCAATATTACTGAGTAGTGCTGCTGACCAAATTTCTTTACGACTGTTCCCGGTTTCCACAAGTTTTTGTTGTTTCCGTAGTAGCATGCTATCACTCGGTCTTCCACCCTTAAATGTCGTGCTGGTCTGGATGGTGCTGCTGGTTGCACTACTTTGGTTGGTTTCAGGGCGTCCAAATGTGTGCGAATCTGCCAGTGGAGGAACTCTTCTGAAGGTGTCTTCCCATTGGCTAGTGGAGTGGCCCTGTAGCGAAAAAGTATTTCTCGAACTTTTTGGTAAATGGTAAGTGGTTCGTCTTTCATGGCTGATAATTTGTGTTTTAGAGTCCGAACGTTACGTTCTGCTAATCCGTTGGTAGAAGGATGTCCCGGTGCTATTTGCTTGTGAAAAATCCCAGCTACCTTGCAGAACTCTGTGAAAGTTTCACTCATGAAAATTGGTGCATTGTCAGATACGAGGACTTCTGGAAATCCGTATCGAACGAAAATGTTTTTAAGGATTTCCATGGTTGTGAAAGATGTTAGAACTGTTTTCACAGGTTCGACTTCGGCCCATTTAGATTTTGCGTCGATTACCAAAAAAAATTATGACCTTGGCGTATGTAGATCCGTTGCCAGTTTTCTTTCGGTGTTTCTCAAGGATGTAGAGGTGCTTATGGTGCGATATTTTTCATTGTGGCGCATGACTCGCAGGCCTTGACTAGTTTCTCAATGTCTCGGTCGATTGACTTCCAGTAGACAAGGCGTCTTGCCAATTGTTTCATTTTGGTTGTACCCATATGGGTACGATGCAACTCTTCAAGGACTGAATGTTGTAATGATGGGGGAATAACTACTCTGGAACATTTGAATATAATGCCATGATCGATGATAAATTCAGAGTCAGCGATGCGGTTGTTACGGAGATTGAAGAGCGTTGCAGAAAGTTCTGGATCTTTCGTTGTCTCTAAGCGCAGCGATTGATAGATCAGTAGAGGAGTTGATATCATAGAGGCAGATGACACACACAACTGATGTACTTCTTTGATAGAACTATCTGTATGAGGACTTGTACGTATTGGTGCTCTTGAGAGACAGTCGACATTGGTATTTTCAGTACCTTTCTTGGAAACAATTTCGTAGTTGAATCCAGAGAGAAATGCAGCGTATCTTTGCAATCTGGCTGATGTCACGAGAGGAAGTTTTGCTCTTTGATGGAAAATTCGTTCAAGGGGTCGATTATCAGTGATCATTTTGAATGGACGGACAAAAAGATAGATACTGATAGAAGTGATCAATGGCGAATACTATAGCTAACGATTCCCGGTCAAGTTTAAATAATTCTGTTCAGCTGAGGTCAAAGATCTTGACTCGAAAGAAATTGGTTGCTCCTGATCGTCTTTAATGTGAGACAAAATGCCTGCTTTTCCATAAGGACTAGCATCACAGGCTAGCTGAACTGGTAGTACTAGATTGTATGGTGCAAGAACGCGCTCACTGGCGATTTCCTTCTTGAGTTTCATAAAAGCAGATTCACATTGGCTGATCCAGTTGAATTTCACGATTTCTTCAGTAGTCTACGCAATGGAGCAGTCATTGTGGAACTGTTGAGAATGAGGCGGGCATAATAAGTTATCATATCAATGAAACGTCTCAAATCCTCTGGTCCTTTGGTTCGAGGTAATTCCACAACTGCGCTGATCTTTGCTGGTGATTTTGAAATACTATTGAATTGGACTACATGGCCCAGGAACTCGATGCATGTTTGAAATAGACTGCACTTCCGCCGGTTCAGGTGAAGATCATATTTTCGTAACTGCTGGAGACAGGTAATCAGATTAGTCTTGCATTCGTCTTCAGTTGTTCCGGGCACCACTATATCATCGAAGTAATATTCGGTCTTGGGTATGTGTGTGTGTGTGTGAGGTTGTGATATTGACTGCGGATCCCTACGGTTCCATTAGCCTAATCAATTTCTTGACTTACCATAATTTCACCATGCATTAATAGTTTTTTAAATCTAATTTATACAATAAATCTAGATATATACATTTTATAATACGATACCATAAGCTACATAAATACTTTTTTTTTTATTATATTTTTTTTACTCTCTTCTATTTATTTATTTTTTTTATTTTTTTGTTTTTTGTATTCTTTTTTTTTGTTTTATTTATTAATTTTTTTTATTTATTTATTTATTTATTTATTTATTATTTTTTGATTGCACAGGGATACTTTTCACGCTAAGGTGCCTTTCTTAGCGACTTTACAACACACAAAACGGGCAACGGATAGAAGGGAAAATATAGTAACACGAGGATAGACACAAGGAGCCAAATTGAAATTACCTATGCTAAATCAAACCTACATTTTTCCCGTCTTTTTATATAATATATACATATACATATATGTACACACACATATATACACATATACAATAATATACATACATACATACATGAGATATATTAAGATGCTTAAATTCTTAAACCCAAATTGCGAATATGTTGATAAATCAATTTATAAATATCCACATTGTTTGAGATTATTAATTCATATAAATTAATTGGTCGTTCTAAAGATTTATATTTACTAATATTACTCATAAACTGATCAATAATTATCCGGTTTAGTTCACATCCTAATATTTTGTGTTCTACTGTACCATGTTCACCACATTCGCAATTTGGGGAATCTATGATATTAATTTTGCATAAATGAAATGGAACCAACGTGTGATTAAATGTAATTCTAGATATAGTTCTTATCAAATCTTTCGACAAGCTTAGCCCACTGAACCATGGTGCTGATGTAAAAGTTGGTTTTATTTCCTTAAAATAAACCTTTGTTGGAATCTCTATATTTTACCATCCATTTAGCAATACTTTTATGTTTTAATATCAGAAAGAGATCTTCTAGACTAAGCGGATAGTTTACAATCTGTTTACTTTGTAATGATTCTTTGGCTAATATGTCCACTTTTTCATTATGAATTATTCCGCAGTGAGCTTTAACCCAAACAAATTTAACTTGTTTATCTTCCTGTTCTAGATCTATAACGGTATTTATTATGTATTTAAGTATATAATTCAATTTATGTTTACTAGAAAGATGTTTAAGTTTTTGTAGAACACTTTCACAATCTGAGATTATTAAAATATGTTTTTTGTTAGTCAATTTTGTTTTTACATAGGTTAGAGCTTCTCGTATTGCTAGTTGTTCTGCAGAGTATATTGAAAAAATTTTTGGTAATTTTATTGATTCGGAAAAATTTTCTATTGGATCCCAGAAAGCACAGGAAGCATCATCACCTTTTTTTGATGCATCGGTAAATATTAAGTGATAATTAGAATATTTGTATTTTATATCGGAAGTAAAAAGTAGGTTTCTGATAGCCGGGGGATATAGAGAATAATCTCTCAAATAATCTACCTTAATTTCATTTATTATCGTTAAATTTGTTTGGAATAAGGGAATCACATCATTTTTATACATATGTTCTGTGAGTTCTAGACATTCTGCATATGATTCACAAATTAATAAGGATTTTTTTCTTCTCCAGTATTCACAGGTTAAGTCGCTTACATATAATTTGTGTATTTTATTAACTAGACTACTATTTTTGGACATTGTTTTCATTAGGAACTTACTACATGAAAATTCTCTCCTATGGTTAAGTGGCATCTCACAGCATTCGACATATAAGTTTGAGATAGGCGTACTCTTTAAGGCCCCTATTGCTAGTCTTAAGCATTTATTTGTCACAATTTTTAACTTCTTTAAGTGAGTTGCAGCTGCTTGCGAATACAGAATAGATCCGTAGTCAAATATGGATCTTATGTATGACCTGTATAGTAGTAGAGATATTTCTGGATCTGCTCCCCAATTGTAGGAACTTACAGCCCTTAAAATATTCAAGCCTTTTTCACATTTCTTAGATATTTTCTCTATATGTTCTTTCCACAGAAGTTTTCGGTCCATCGTCACACCTAAGTAAGTTACACTTGGACATGCAGAGAATGCAGTATTCTGTAACAGGATTTCATTTGGAATTTTTCTTTTCCTACTAAAAATACATGCCTTGGTTTTTTTCAAGGATCTAGTCAGTCCTTTTTGAAAACACCAATCTTTAAGTATTCCAAAAAATGTACTAAGGTAATTGCATCCATCCTCTATATCACAATTGTCAACATAAGCACATATATCATCAGCAAACTCCAGCACTGTGACTTCATTACATCGGTTTACCAGATTTTCCAAATCATAGGTATATATAATATACAGAAGAGGACTTAAAATACTGCCCTGGGGTATGCCTAGGGAGGTTGTTCTGGGTCCTGTCCTTCATCTATTTTGATAAATATAATTCTATTAATATATTGATAATTCTCTGAGAAAATGTGTGGCTAAACCCTATTTGGATCATTTGTTGGAATAAAATTCGTAGATTCACGTTATCATAAGCTCCTTCAATATCTACAAAAATAGCTATAACTGACTTGTTGTTTGAAAAAGATAGATTTGCATCTATTACAAGATGAGCTACATTTTCTATCGTGGAGTGGGATTTTCTAAAACCTAACTGATTTTTTGGTAACTTCTTGTTTGTTTCAAGCCATTGTTCCATTCTTGTCTTAAACATGCGTTCAAATGTTTTCAGTATACAGGAAGCTAATGATATTCCCCTGTATGATTCTGCTACTTCTGGATTTTTGTGCGGTTTTATGATAGGAATAACAATGTATTTCTTCCAATCTTCTGGATAGGATCCACTTTCCCATATATTATTTATTATTTCCAACAAAATAACTTGACATGACGTAGGGAGGTTAAATAACATTATATAATGGATATTATCTACTCCAGGAGCTGTGTTTTTGTGTGATCTGAGACTATCTCTAAGTTCGCTTATAGAAAATTTTCTGCATAGTTGATCTCCTGTATCATCAACAATGTTTTCCTTCACTTGTAGTATACTATCCATATCTTCTTCTGCCCATTGAGGTGTTATCTTATTTATAAAATCAGTTGACCGTTCTCCTGGACCTAGTCTACTTATTGGTTCGATATATGTATTTTTGAGTTTTCTGACTTCTGTCCAGATTTCTTTAATGGGCGAATTTTTGTTTAAGTTGGCGCAAAATAATCTCCAAGATTCCCTCTTGCGTTTTTTTATAACTCTTTTCGTTATAGCCATCATTTTTTTTAATTGAATGTAATTTTCAACATTTGACTTTTGTGTAAATCGCAAAAGGGCTTCTTTTTGATTTTTCAATGAAATATCACATTCTTGATTCCACCAATGTTTATTAAATTTTGAGTTGACCACTTTTTTCTTTTTGGGTATGGAATATTCTGCTGCTTGGTTTAGTTCATTTATAAATTCATTATAATATGTAATATTATTACTAGAGGTGCCATAGTCCATACGTTCAGAGAAAAGTGGCCAATTGGCTTTGTTGAGGTTCCATCTTTTTGAATCTGTAATTTTATTAGGTATTTCCAGCTGTACTTTTATAAGTATAGGGAAGTGGTCTGAGCCTAATGTCATTTGTTGCGTATGCCAATTGCATAACGTAGCTATATCTGGTGATACTATGGTAAGATCAACTGCCGATTTATTTATTTGATTGGGTGTTGGAATTAGAGTTTGATCACCGTTGTTAAGAAATATTAAATTTCCATTTTCTATTGCTGCAAGTAGGTTTACTCCTGCTCTATCAGTAATATCACAACCCCACCCATAATGGTGACAATTTAAGTCACCTGCTACTACAAATGGTTTTCTCAAACTATCAAAAAATTGTGTCCATTCCCTCTCAGATATATTCAATTTCGGTTTTGCATATACTGAATAGAAGTTTATTTTCATAGATCTATTTATTTTCACACTTAAAGACGTACACATCACTTCTCTCAAATTATAAGGTGGTTTAGACCTATGAAATGGAAAACTTTTTCTAAGAAGTATACCTACCCCTCCATATCCGTCTTCTCTATCTAGCCTAAATATATGGTACCCACTAAAAGATATTTTTTGATTTGTCTTTAACCATGTTTCACTGACTAAACTCATATGAATATTGTTGTCAAATAAAAATTTCTCAAATGCCCCTTTGTTATGTGTAATTGATCTTATATTATACTGTAAAATGTTGAAATTGGAGTTATTGTCCATCAAAGAATTCATTTAATTTTTTTAATAATTCCCCTCTTAATTTGTTATCTTTGAATGACTCTGTATGATTATCTAACACTTCTTTTATAGCATTTACTATGGTATCGCGTAATTTTGTTGCCTCAATTGTTGGTTGCGTATTAGAGATATTGAGTGGTTGATAATTCTGAGAATTTGAAGATTTCCCATAAACTAGTTGAGATCGGACCTTTGGCATTTCTAGTATAGCTCTATGTTCTTCCGAATAACCGGACGTAGGCGCCTGAGAGCTAAAATTATTATCGTTATCGCGTTGTCTTCTAATATAAGCTGTATAATAATTACTTGAGTTCGAATTATTATTTTTATTTCTAATGACATTTGCATAGCTTTTTTCTTGTTTATTTTTTGCTTCGATATATGATATGTTTTCAGTTACCATAATGTTTTTAATAGTTTTCTGTTTATCAAACTCCGCGCATTTTTTTCTATATGTGGCTGCATGATCACCCCCGCATAGAATACAAGAAGGTTCACTAGTTTTCTGACAATTTTCTGTGTCATGCTCATCCCCACAATGTCTACAACGTGTTTTCCCCCTACATTGAGTACTTAAATGTCCGTATCTCATACATTTTAAGCATTGCACTACTTTTGGTATATATAATTCGACATCGTAAACAAGTTTTTCTATGACTACTTGGTTAGGTATCATCTGACCCTTAAAGGTGACTACAATAGTTGATGTAGGAATAATCTCTCCATTTTTCTTTAGGATCATTCTTCTGACATTAACGACCTCTAATGTATTTCCATATCTAGGTTTAATGATATTTGTTAATTCTTCATTCGATAAATCTAAATCTATATGTTTAATTACCCCTTTTTTCTGTGTATAAAATACTGGAATATACGCTTCATACTTTTTTTCCTCTAAGATTTTTGATTTTATCAATTTATTGGCACTGTCAAATGAGTTCAGTTCTACTTTAATTTTATTTAATCCGATTACCGTCATATTGACAATATTATTTTGTATCTCTGGTATTGCATTTAAAATTAATCGTGCAGTACCAATTTTATGAAGTTTGCCAATATTGCCTTCTTTATTTTGAATAAATACATAATAAGGACCCTGATCGAATTTAGAATACATATTTTTATTGTTATCATTCAATTGTTTTTGTTCAATACTTACATTAATTTCCGTAATTATCTTGTCTGATAGTTTTACTTTTTTTGTCATTTCGTTATCTACCTCATTTTCCCTATTTCGTTTTGCCTCCGATTCCGTCTCCATGTTAATTTCCACATATTTGATATTATTTTTTCCCCTATCAGGTGGATCTTTTTCCGTTGTTGACATCGCTTATCTTCTACCTACAAAAGTTTAAACACTCGATATGCTCGGCTTCCGTATACACGTCTACTCTGTATGAATACCTTTACCGAACTGCGGTCTTGGGTATGGATCGTAAAATTTGATCAATGATTTGATTGAATTTTGCTGGTGCGTTCTTGATTCCGAAAGATAATCGATTCATCCGGTAGATACCTCGATGAGTTGAAATCGTTTGAATTTCACTCGATTGTTTATCATCTTTGATGTGCAAATATGGTTCAAATAAATCTAGACTACAGAAGTATCTTGATCCTCGCAAACTATTCACTATGTCTTCTATCTTTCTTATTGGGTACTGTGCCAAACGCTCATTGACTCCGATTTTGTAGTCAACGCAAAGACGAACTCCACCGTCAGCTTTTGGAATCACTACCAGATGAGATCCCCAGTAGCTAGTGTCAGTTTTAGTGATGATAGGAACATCACGCTCTCTGTAGAACACTGGCTTAACACCTTCACGCAAGGGTTCAGTTATCTAAAAATAAAGAGCACAACCTATCTTCTTTTCAAACAGGTCTGGGAGTGAGCAGAATATCTCTTCAGGGTCGATGATGTGCAGAGAGTACTGCAGAATTTCCGGTGTTTTGATCTATTTCATGCAGTTCAATTTTCATCTGTCGTATCCATGACCTCCCTATGATTGCATTGTAGTTCTCTGGTACAATGAAGAGTTCATCCTCTATTGTCCTTCCAATTGTAAGAAGCACGAACTATTACTATTCCGACTGGAACAAATGGGAGTTTGGTGTAAGATTGAAGTTCAGGCGCTGGCCACATCGGTACACTCAGATTCATCTGGTGAAACTTATCTCTTGGAAGGCAGGTTATCGGTGAACCAAAGTCTAACTCAAATTCAGTTGGAAGACTTTCAATTTTGATGGTTACTTTGTATTTATCTTTGATATGGTTGATTGTTGGAGATAACTTCTCTTCTATCTGTTGAATACCATAGTCATGTAAAGTGTGGTCATAGTTTATTTGATTGGCTGAACACTTGGATAACTTATTCTGGAGATTGTTGACTTGAGAAATGTGGCCATTCTTGTTGCATTCAGAAAATTTGAGGTTGGAAGCATATCATTTCCTTGATAAGTGATTATCTTTGCCGCATCGAAGGCACAAGCCATCAACACCCAATTCTTTGAAATTGATTTTAAGTTTCCTTGATTGTCTGTTACTTGATCGGGATTGAGATCGATGTTGGCTATGATATCTTGATTTGATATGGGTTTGTGAGCAGCTACGAAATTTCGAACGTTTTCTTTGGCTTGATTGCATTTTGTTGATGTCAACCGTAGCTGCTGGTTTCTGAGCAAGAACTTTTGAATCAATTTTAGATGTTTCCAGGGCAATGGCTTTTTCAACACCGCTGTTGAAGTTCAAGGAACTGGACTGTAGAAGCTGTTCTCGGATGCTGTTGTCTGACAACCCTCCAATGAATTGAGCCCTACGGAAGATATCGATGGACGTCTTGCACTCGCATGGTGAAGCGAAGTCACAATCTGTCAACTCACCTCGAAGCACTGCTACAAAGTCAGGAACAGACTGTTGGTCGCCTTGATAAATTGATAGAAATTGGTGTTGGGCAACAAGAACATTCTTCTCAGGTGAAAGATGGATATCTAACAACCCAATGAGTTCATCATAACTCAATTCTGTTGCTTTTCGGTGTGGAGCAAGAGCAGATACCATTTGTTGTTGTTGTTGGCTCCTAATACATTCAGAAGAAGTCATGCACAGTAGGGTTTATTGTTCAGGACATTTTTCATCTGAAGATAATTTTAAAATCGTTGTTTGTAATCGCGAAAAGATTCTCTCGTTGAATCATAAGAGTCGAAATTAGGAAGCGGAGATGTGTTTAAAAATGTTATGTATGACTTCATTTGATCCGTCACTTATCCTTCGTAGTGGAGGGGAAGGTAATCTAGAATGCTGAGGGTGAATCTGGGAAACAAGCTGTGTAATCATGCTTTGTTGAAGGTTCCATGAAACGTTGGAATTGATCAGGATCCATATTGATGACAGTTGCGAATTAGCAAGTAGAAAAAACTAAAAACGATTAAAGATCGGAGAGAATGTTGTTGACAAACCATATAAGTCAATCTATTTGATTATCGATTTAAATATCGATCTGCTATTATCGATTATTTGAGTATTGAATACAGGTTGATGAGTAATTACTTGATTTCACCAATTGAGTCTCCAATTTGAACAGAGATTGTTGATAAAAACGCCCGGAGTACGATTGAAATACTTCGAATATTAAAGAATTCTGATAACTGTTGAATTGATGTTGAAGAGGTTTTTTAGCGCTTCATAATTTACGTCTGACCTCGCAAGTTTTCGATGTTTTACATTCGTCGACAAAACTATTGTGACCTAGGTAGTATAAATGATATTGATGGGCGTAAACTAGTTTATATTTTACAGATAACTCATACGGATATCTATAGTTTGAAAAGTCTATATGAAGCTACGCGGCATCGGTAAGGGGCGAGGAAACATGGCCGATATCAGTCATAAACGTACAAATGGCGTACGGTACCTATTTTATAAAGGTGTTAAAAATAATAATTAATATTATATAATAATTATATAGAAACTGATCTATGCTTTGCTTTAAAGGTAAGGTATTTCTCAAAACACGGTATTTGTTAAAAACAAAGATTGTTAAAAATCGTACTTGAATTCAATATGGATACGAAATAATGAGATACCAAGTAAAACTGGAAATACGAAGGTGAATACTGACAATATAAACGCCACTGGATAATCAGTGTCAATCAATTGTCGAAGTGAGAGGGAAGAACACACGCACGCGCTTGCCAATAGGAAGTCAGGTGGTTATTTAGCAGCGGCGGTTCGATAAATAATCACCAATTGACTTAGATCGGACGGCGTGGTAATTATGGTTTTCGCACGACGTTGCCGGCTTCAAGGAAACCAATAACATATTTGGAAAAGTGTTCATCTTTTAATATTCAGAAATTGGAAAAATAATAATAATAGGCAAAATCCAATGAAACAAGCACATTAAAGAACTAACGTTTCATCATTATTGACGTATTGTTAATATTTAAAAGTCCATTTTCCAATAATTATCACTACATACTTAGCACTTTAGCTTTTTCATAGTTAAACGTGGCAATATCGAATGTTTTCGAGCGCATTCCTTTCACAGCTTTAGTTAAGTTTGCCAATATATACATATACTAACATTGACTGACAGATTGACAGAACTATATTTCTTACTTACTACTAATACTAAACAACTCATGACTAGTCACTACAATAATTTTATATTTTTATTTTAAGAGGCATCTATTATGGGAAAGTTTTAATATAATCAGATTCAGGTCGTTGATTTCAGTGGTCAATATCTATCACATACCCAGCAGTGGTATACAAAAAGTGAATCAGTTTATCAATTAACAAAATACCATAGGCGCATCAGAAAGAAATGGTACATTATAATATACTTCTGAGTATACAATCTATAGCTAGCCAATGATTTGATTGTGAAATTTCTGTTTGAACAAGTAATTATTTATAGATATAGTATAATTATGGTGCGTGTTCTTAAGTTCTTGGGTATAAATTTCAACTGTTCATGCAAACTGAGCCTTTCAGCACTAAAAAACAATTAAGAGTAGTTAGTAACAAACTATGTCAAACCAAATAAGTAAATCAAGTTTATCTCCCTTGTCTCAAATTGTTACTCTTCATAAAAAGAGAATTTCCTATCGCAGACAAAATTTATGACAAACTTTACGACTGTAGTTTAGTATCTTGTTTTAATTAAATGAGTGAAGTCACGTTGTCACGCTACCCACAAGATTCCCCGCAAAAATAACTGTTTTATTCGTTGAATTTTACGTAAAGACCTAATGAAATTATTTCGAGTTCCATTTTGTTCGAGCGTTTCGGAATATGTACTTTGAACGAAATGCATTCCAATAAAATTAAGGGTTCGTCGTTTGTTTTCCCTTGTTCTTACTCAAAATTATTCATATGGATTTTTAACGTCTTAGATAAAATTATACAGGATGTCCATAAACCTGTCTAAAGCCGCGTACAGACCGAATTTCCAACGCTAGCCAACTGCACATATGAAGAATGTTGGAACGCGTTGGAAAGTCGATGCTTTCCAACGGGAACGTTGGCGTTGGCTAGCATTCGGTAGTCGAGCGGTACATCAAAAGGGAAGCTTGATTGTGTCTAGTTTGGTGTGGACGCGATTTGCGACTATCTCAGATTTCAGTATTTCGAAAACAGTTGTTCCGTGCGTACCCAAATTATTATTGTTTTGATATGGAGTGGACAGAAGAAATGAGTTTAAAATTAATTGAAATTCATAGGGATTATCCTATTTTGTGGGAGCCTACTAATTCCCAATTTAAATTGGCGAAAAAAAATGTGTGCGCTTTTATTGCCATCACAAGCGTTCAACGTGAGTGGGGGGAACGGGTAAATATGGTTAAATTTTTAGCGTATCAGTTTTTTGACAAATTTATCATCAAACTCGAAAACTATAGGGTTTTTTCCAAAAAAAATGTACTCCTGTTTGAATTCGCTACTATGCATCGCTTTCGAGAAAAATCAATGTTCATTTTAAAATTTTGAGTAGCTCCAAATCAAAAATCGCATTGATTGAAATCGGGCGATATTGCAGGCCAATTGACTGGCCATCCTTCTCCAATCCATCCATTTCCATGCGTAGTGTCAAGATATTGACGATATACCCAACCAAAATAACAGGACAACCATTGACACTATATAGGGAGATCGGACTCCATGTATTCCAATTTCTAGTCATGACTCTGCCATGCGCCAGTTTAAATCCAATACCAAAAATATCTGACTGCAGAACAATAAAAGCCAATCATAAGTCTTCCATACACTTTCAGTTCATGGTGTTTTATTGGTTGCTAATCCGTTTTTGTCCTCGTCTTCAAAATTATCGAAAATTGTAAAATATGATATGTCTTGCCAAAAACATTTCTTTCCAACTTTATTATCTTTGAATATTTTTAATCACCTTTGGTAACTGAAAACACTCTGGTTTTCTTAAATTCAATTCACGTCTTCGTTTTAAATCAGCTGCACTACCAACCACAGGGGGGTGTCAAGCCGATATCCGGCTTTTGGTATTTTATTGAAGTATATTAGTACTACTTTGCAAACATCAATTTAAAAACTTTTTTAACAGAATATTTTAGGAGAAAACTGGAAATTAGGAATTCCTACATGTTTGCAACTTTCACTACAGATACGTCACATACTTAAAGATGAAATTAGCTACTCTCTGATTTAGATGTTTTATGAACTAGTAGCCAGTTACAAAAAGGCCATTCGAATTTTTAACAACGCATTTTTAATTTTAAACAATTTTAATCTTTCTAGATCTTACTTTGAGTTTTTATTATTCATCATGAGTATGCGATAAAATTCCTGAAGGGGATTGATTCATTAGTGAAAATTTGTATTTACCATGGGCGTACGATAAAATTATAAAAGGAAGTTGATTTATTTGTGGAAATTTCCATTGAACATGGACGTACGATAAAACTTTGAAAGGATTCATATTGAATGATATTTTATTTTTGTTTTATATTTTTTTTCATATCTTTATTGTTTCATTTTATGATTGAAGAAATCTAATTACTATTCTTTTTTTATGGGCGCCAATATTCAATGTTATTTAAATAAAATTTTTAATGAAGTTCTTAACATCTGATTTGGATTTAAACACTTTCCTGAATACGGTCCTGTGTACTCACCCTGAAAGTGCCCCAGTGATGTATAACAGGTGTTCAATATAGT
Organism: Lochmaea crataegi; assembly: GCA_947563755.1. Classification (NCBI taxonomy): domain Eukaryota; kingdom Metazoa; phylum Arthropoda; class Insecta; order Coleoptera; family Chrysomelidae; genus Lochmaea; species Lochmaea crataegi. Next base: position 30,204,638 of record OX387423.1, on the reverse strand, counting down.
TGTGCCCACTGATGAAAAGAATTACTTCGAAATAATACTTGGGATGAAACAATTTTAAATTTATTTCATGAAAATTAATTTTGTGAACATAAATTAGCAAGATAAACGTTATTTCTCACATCAAATAGGAAAATGAAACCTAACTAAGATGGTCTTTCACTCAACAATCACATTCATACAATGAAAATTATTTTTAATACATGCAATTATGCAACTTTTTATACATTAGTGTATTTACAGTGATACCGTTTTAAATAAGCCAAAACGAAAAGCAAAATGGACGATACAGTTGTATCTGAATTTGCAAAATATCTAAGTTCCTTTTATATACACTCACAAGTAAGTTTTTTTTTTAAATTGAAGTTTATTAAATACCTTTTATCTTCTCTTTATGTTGAAAAATGAATAATCACTTCTTTCCTGTTTTAGACCGCTCTGGGCCTTTGTGAAGTAATCTCCAAAACGAAAAGCAAGAAAACTCCAATGCAGAATGTCTCTTGATGAAATGTAATGTATGGTTTATTTAAATTTATTTACTTACGAAGATCCCTTGGTGTTTATTTCCTTCAGGAACCGTCTTACAGGGTTGGTTAAACTATTTGCCTATTAATTACATAGTTATTTTATCAAATTTACAAACTTTTTTCATTGAACGAAATAACGTGCTTCTTGTAGAAAATTCATTTTCGAAAAGGGACGACGCTTTCTCTATCAACAAGTACCTAACAACTCATTTCCTGTTTTTTAGCAACAAACTGCCTACTATCTCTTAAAGTAAATTCTTTGTTTGATTGTCATTGACCAATCAAAGTAGCTTATAGTTGTTCATTAAATAGATTTCATTATATTCTTTGATTCTTTTATTCAAAGAAAGCATCATATTTTAAATTTCTAAATAAATTATTTGAGTTAAAATCTTTTATTAATTGAATTTTTAAATTATTTAACATATTCAATTTAGATTGGTAATTTTCCTGTTCTAGCTGACAATTCTATATTCAAACCTCTAATACATCAGATGATAAATACTTCCATAGGTGTCATAGATCTAATAACTGTATTAAAAGTTTTTATATTTTAGATTCTACCATAATACGAATAAAATTTCGCAATGCTTTTGGACAAATTTAATTTTACATGAAGAAATTCAAGATAATACATAAAAACCAACCAAACATTCCCGTTTAAAGGTGGATCTTATATTTGATACCAGGTGATTTGTTTGAGTTTTCTTTATATAATTGAATTTTAGACTTTATCCATTGTACGAGGTACATTATAAATTTTGAATTGTTTCTTTGAGTTTGATTAATTTTAATTTAAATCATTTAAATAGTTTTCCTTTAATATTCTATGATTATTGAAGCTTTTATGTTAGAAGTAACTCGTGTCGGTTATGTACAATGTGTAGTTATTATTTTTCATATCAATACATTTGCAAAAATTTCGTCTTATGCCCATGTTGGATGAAAACCTTTACAAATTAATTAACCCGTTTTAGAAATTGTGAAGTACGACTATGGTGAAGGGAATTTGTCACCTATAAATTAGACCCATTCAAACATTTCATCGTACACCATAATATTGGAGTTTTTGCAAATAAATTAATCTATATTATATCGCCCAGACAACCCCTAGAACAACAATGACGCATGTGCAAAACAAGCAATTCCTCAGAAATGACGATTGAAATTTTTTTATTCCTAATTATTGATTAACAGAGCAACAGTAATTTTTCAAAAAAAAAACAAGAAAGCTATATGTACTAACGAAACACGTGCGTACCGGTCCGGATTCAAAGCACAATTGAAGGTTATGTCGAGGTTGCTCCGAAAGGGGGTACCCTATTTATAGTGTCATGAAGTTATCGGAATTTTGTCCAAACTTCTGAAAAAATTATATACAAATGTTTTTCAGCGGAAAAGTACTTAAAATATGGTCCCAAATAACATTCTAAAGTCTCGTAGATTCTGGTTATGGCAAGTTGAAAAAAAATGGTCGCCATTTTGATTTTCTCAAATGAATGCCTGTATCTCGAAAACTATTAAGTTTTCGGATAAGTTACAGGAGATATTATTTTCTGTAAATGAAAAAATACATCGAATTACATAGTTTTGACACCCATCTTGCAACTATATTAAAATTAACCAAAACTTTGTTCGAATTATCTCCATATCCGCTTTCACTGTTAAGGGATGGTGTATTGAGAAAAGGGACGAAAAGCCTTCTCTTAAAAGAATTTGATACTCTAACTACACCTACTTCGAGCACTGAGCAAACTGCAATACATGTAATTGATGGTGGTTTTCTCTTAGATGAAGTTTTATGGTAGAAACCAAATTTGCGACCAGCATGTTAATTACGTTAAACATCTTTATGGTCAGGACTGTGTAATTATTTTTGATGGATACAATTCAGATCATTATTCAACAAAGGATGCTTTGCAACAGGTCCGATCACAAAATGCTTTAGAAATATCAATAAAGTTGCAGAATAGAATTGTTACGCCACAAGAAGAATTTTTACGAATTAATAATAACAACAAACAGAAACTGATAGAGCTTTTATAGTTTAGATTTGGGAAAATAGTCTTAAAGGTAATACTGGCTGAAAGTGTCGCAGACTATTCAATCGTTAGAGCTGCAGTAGAACTTTCAAGGTCTGGTAGACCAATCGTAGTTGTATCTGAGGACACATATATTGCCGTTCTGTTGATTCATCATTTAGAATATGATAAAATGTTTTTGTTCCGGCGAGGAAAAGCTGCCAAAGCTGATAAGGTAACGAAAATATCAGAGCTTCAAGAAAAACTAGAAACTAGGGCATATTAAACAATACATATTGTTTCTTCATGCTATATCAGGTTGTGAAAAAACCTCGTTCATATTCAAAGAAAGCAAAAAACTCTGTTTACAGTTATTGAAGAATGACATTTCTTTATGCGAAAGCCTTCAAATATTTTATCAACAAAATTTGGATAAGAACCAGTTAATAGAAGCAGGTGTACAATTCATTATGAAGTTATATAGGCCCAAGAAAAGCAAAGAAGAAATTGACACGTTAAGATATACTTTCTATAATCGAATAACATCTCGTCATGGTATGTCTGGAGACTTTAATTTAGCAGCGCTTCCCCCAACCAAAGACGCTGCTGTACAACATGTTTTGAGAGTCTATTATCAGATATGTTCTCTAATTATTATTACTCAACCGAAATAATAAAGTTTTATGCACTTTATAGGTACAAGAGTAGATGGGATGCAAGTTGGATCCATTAGCCTATGATTGGCAACGAGATAGAGAGGGACATCTGGTTCCTACATCCGCAACAAAACTAATTGCTCCTTCCTACATATTAAAAATGGTTTTCAGTAACTGCAAGCAAGCGTCACGAGGCAAATAATGCTTCTGCAGAAAACTAGAGTTAAGATGTTCCTCCAAGTGTGGTCAGTGCTTAGGAACTGATTGCTGCAATTCCTGCATCATTCCTGAAAATGACGAGGACGAAAATGATGTTTCCATATGAATAATTTTGTTAAACTTGAAATACATCTCTTTGATACATCACATATCAAGTGTAGTTTTGAATTTTACATAAAAATTATCTCTTGACTTTACTTCATAAACCTCATAGTTTTTGAGATATTTCCAATAAAATGACAAAAACAAAATGGCGACCGATTTTCGCAACTTGCCATAGTCCTATTTGATGCGACTTTTACTATGTTGTTTAGGAAGTTATTCCTCGTACTGTTTCATTAACAAATGCTTGTATATAATGTTTTCAACCTTGACATCTAACTTTCCTACACTATTATGAAAATGGAAGAATGACGCACATTTCCTCTAGCACACTAGTGCGTACTACAATTAAGTCGTTGTACCATTGGAAATAATGATTATTTTTAACACGTTTGCCATCTTTAACTGAATTTTCGAAATTTTAACACTTGCGTCATTGTTCTTCTAAAGGTGCGAAATATACTATATATGTTCGAAGCAGGGGCGGGTCGCTATACACTCAAAAATTCACTAGTGAATCATTTTGGGTTTTAGGCAAAATATTGTATTCAAAATTCATTTGATGTAATGAAAACATCACATAATTTCAACATACCCATGAGAATATTTATTATATATATTTTTCTCATTTTTCGCCCATTCGTTAAAAAAATGTTGTTCCTAATACATGCGTAAAGTGTCTTTACCGCACTTGAATTGTGGTCGCACTAGTTAGGAAAATATATTTTTTGTTAGTTTCCGAACCACCAATTTGTGGCAACTGGATTTGAAGTAATTAATATGAGTAGCATGCACTGAATTCGGTATTTATTCACCAGTCACGTTACCACATAAAACTAACAGTAGCTTGACGTGTTTGGGACCGTTCAGTGGAGTAAATCGCTTTGCTAAGTGCAAAAACATAGTACAGTAGTGCACCTTACCATTCAAATCGCCGTGCATGTCGAAAAGCATTTACTACTGGAGTTCTTAACGTTGCCAATGCTAGTCGTTCTTGGCGGTGTAAAACATTTAAGTTTGATAACAGTGATTTCAAGCCTCTAATTGAATCAGAACAACATACCGCAGTTTCTGAAATACAGTGTTTTAATATTGAGCAATCTAGACTTTATCCACAGTAAATTGAAAGGCATGTGATACAGATTTAACAAATTAAAATAAATTTGCTTAAACTTATTCAGAACTGCTGCTGATATGTTCATTACAGGTACTTCCTTGAGGCAATAGGATGATAAGAGAGTTTCTTACCACTAGCAAGATGCAGTAACTACTTTAACATAGCTGCTACCATTCAATTTAACAAAAACAATTTCCCTTTACATACTGCCTGGTTAATGGTGCGTTCTTTAGGTAACCGGTCTACCAATTTATGAACCCCAGATCCAAAGTATCGTGAGTCACAACTGGTCAACTTTTCAAGAGAGCCTATAAACATACTCTAACTTTGTTCACGCTTCGGAGCAAGGCAGAGAAGCCTTAATCTTAATATAACTTTTTTAGCAGTGAAGTCTACAACCATTTTTTCATCTGTTTAAGAATTTTTCTTTAATTCAGTTAGGTTTTATTAATAAATGGACTTACGATGTTGTGGTTCTGAACACAAGCAGTTAATATGGACTTACGCTCCTATGCTATAATGATAAAAATAGGGGGGTAATAGGGGTTAATAAAATGGTAGAATAATTAATAATAGTTATGATTTAATAATTTTATTGGTAATACAGTAACAGTAATAGTAGCACTAAGGCCTAATAATGAAAGAATAACAAGCCAAGATCTCAGGGCCACTATAAACTCTCGTGACCCGAAGAGGACGGATGAAGCTCTCTACAATCGCCTCTTGAAAGGTACTCTGGTATCTATTCAAAACAAAATAGACATTGCCTATAAGGAATCCTATCCGATGAGGATGGTCCAGACAGATGGCAAAACCAATACTTGGTGGTGCCCTGATCTGGAACACCTTAGAAAGACAGCGAAAACGAAACGAACAAAACTGGGGGAGGACTGGGGAGTATACCAAGCCAACCACAAAGAGTTCAAAAAAGTCAGCAGACAAAAACAAAGAGCAGCCTGGATAGCCTACTGTGAGGCAGTCGAAGACTTCCCACAAGTTTCTAGGCTACAGAAAACAATCTCAAACGACCACCATAAGAGTATCGGCATCCTGACGACGGAAAATGGCGACAAAGCCGCCAACCTCCAAGAGAGCGCTGAGATTCTTATGGAAACTCACTTCCCAGGATCTGGAACGACGAACTGGGCGGAAGTACCAACAATACCCTCACAATACGACTGGCAGTTTGCTAGTGCAGTAATTGATAAGGACAAGATAAGGTAGATCATTTCGGGCTTCTCCCCTTTCAAGTCACCAGGAGCTGACGGTATAAGACCAGCCCTACTTCAGTGGGGAATGGATATCCTTATGCCGCACCTGGTTGGAATATTCAGAGTCTCTTTAGCTATGAGATATATTCCCAGAAAGTGGAGAGAAGTACGAGTGGTATCTATACCCAAACCAGAAAGGATGGACTACACCTTACCAAAAGCTTTCCGACCTATTAGCCTCACATCGTTCTTTTTAGAAACAATGGAGAGGCTATGTGAGAGGTATATAAGAGCTGAAGTGCTAGTTCACAACCCACTTCATCCAAATCAGCATACATATACTCCGGGAAGGTCCACTGATTCAACCCTTTACCAAGTGGTTGGCAGAATCGGAAGATCATTGGACAATGAAGAATCCATCCTGGGTATATTCATAGATATTGAGGTAGCGTTTGATAGAACAACCTTCCCAACAATTACCCAGCTACTTAACTCCAGGAATGTACCCCTGGTAGAGGGAGAATGGATACTCAAAATGCTCTCTAGTAGAGCAATAAGTATCAATGTAGTAGACATCATAGTGAGAGGACTGGTCATGAGGGGATGTCCACAGGGAGGGGTCTTATCGCCCCTTCTTTGGAACATAGTCCTGGATACCCTGATTAATCAGCTCAACAATAATGGATTCTACACAATCGCATACGCAGATGACATAGTTATCTGGCAGACCGGAAAATTTGTGAACACACTATGCGATATAGCGCAGGATGCGCTCAAATTAATAAAAACATGGTCGATCAATCCCAAGAAGACTGAGATGGTTCTCTTTACCGGGAAAAGAGGATTATCCGGCTTAAAACTCCCCGAAATCTTCAATAGCAAATCAAACTTCTCTGAAGAGGTGAAATACCTTGGTATTACCCTCGACAGGAAGCTAACATGGAACTCTCACCTGCAGAGCAGAGCTAACGTACGGAGCCTTTGCATGGGGACCGAAGGTTCTACAAGCAACGGCCATCCAAAAAATTTATCAAAAACAGTGAAAGCCTTGTTTAAACATCACAGGAGCCATGAGAACAACACCAACCGCGGCAATGGAATTAATTACTGTTCTGACCCCTCTGGACTTATACGTCGAAGAGGTTGCGTTAATGGCCATGTTACGATTGCGCACGGCTGGTGTAAGCCTCGGAGCAGAAGTGGGTCAATTGAGGCTAAGCCTATGGCGAGAAGCGTTTACTGCGCTACCTCTGCTGCAGGCGACCAATGATTCAATTGAGCCCAAGTTTGTGTTTAATAAACCCTACAAAATACAAATAAAACAAAACACAGAGTCAGATACTACAAATGCAATACGCATATACACAGATGGCTTAAAAACCAAAGAAGGCTCATGATATGGAGTTTACTCCAGATCACTTAGCCTAAGAATTAAGTGGGGAATAGGAAAAAATACCAGCGCGGTTCAAACAGAACTGGCTGGTATCTCAATTGCCACAAAAGACCTACCCAAAAAAGGAATTTCTGGCAAAAACATAACAATCTGCACTGACAGCAGACAAGCCCTATTAGCCTTGAACAGACAACGTGTTATATCAGGGCTAGTATAAGAGTGCCACCAAGATTTAGCTAACGCCTAGGTAGATAACAATATTATCCTAAAATGGGATAAAGGGCACGACAGGTGTAAAGGTAATCGCATTGCCGATTCTTCAGCCAGGGAAGCGGCTGGACTAAAAATTTCAGGACCCAGTGACACCTACGGCCTGACGACTTCGACAATTGCGGAACAAGCCAAGCGTTACATCCATGCTCAATCCCTAAAGAGATGGGATGTAATCAAAGAATGCAGTCTTGCCAGGATCAACTTGGACGACCCTGGGAAGCTGGAGCCGAAAAAATATTTGGCGATGACCAGAAAAAACCTACGCTTAACAGTAGGATTTCTGACTGGCCACTGTCAACTAAGGAAACACTTCCATACTATGGGGCTAGCGGACACACCTCTATGCAGAATGTGTGAACAAGAAGATGAAACTGTCAGGCATGTCTTATGTGAGTGCCCGGAGTTATCGTCACTAAGAGAGTGTGTGTTCGGTGAGTCTTGTCCTACACCTGCCGATATAAAGGAAATGTCTGCTAGTGACCTGTCCACTTTCCTGAAAAGGACAGGGTGGACGATGACCCAGGAGGACAACTCCTCGGGAGGATGTACAATGGGTCACATGTGGCCTAAGTGCTGTAGGCCTAAACTCACCCTCCCCACTCTACAGATACAGATACAGATACAGATAACTTTCTTAGTGAAAACTACACAATAATAATTCACTGCGCTATTGAATAAAATTCAGTCGGCAAAAGAAGCTCGCTTATATTAGATATGCGATATATACTGTTTTATTCCAGTTCAGTTGAATTCTCTTCAGGGAAATCTTCAACACCATCTCCATGTGAAATGCTCTCAAAAACTAAAACCCTTAACTTTTCATTACTTATTTTCTTTCTTATTGTTCTTAATAGTAGTAGAATCTCAGGCATTGTTGAGCCTATCCGCTTATTCCTCTTCAAATCAACCTTTTTGAAAGTGTTCACTGAAATTGGTTGAATAGTAAACAACACCTTTATCTTCTCTTCGCAACTGTAGCCACACTGCTTCAGATATCAAAAATGTTCATCCATCTGTGTTCCTTTTTCTTGACATAAGTGGACCATTTTTCTGCTTAAGATGTAAAAAATTAAGAAGGTTTTCCAAAGCCATTCTTTTGGTTACAAATGGATTCTTCGATTCACAGGTCGAAATGAAATTTACCCAGTCTTTGGTTGTTGTGGTGTTTATCTGATCTTTATTATTTGCCTTCTCAATGATACTGTGCTTCTCATCAACCTCCATCTGTTTGTGACCAGCAAGAAGGAACTTTTGATTCATTAATATATCTAAATTTGGGGACTTTTCCATTAGACACATGTACAAATATCGTTATTCGGCAAATGAGAAGAGTAATCGAATTGTTCATTGAGTACTTTGAAAAACAACCTTTTTTTTTGTTTGATGCCATCCTTATTGCAGTCTTGTACGTACATGTTATACATTTTGCTGATATTTAAGAGGCTAACCTGTAATTCGATTAAAGAAGGCGCAGGGCTGCTGTTCCTGGATGTTTTTTTTTTAATTATTATTAGGAATCTCTATTATTAATGGAAACACTGAAAAACTGGATGTTTCTTCTGAAATATAAACTTGGTCATGATTTACCGGTACTACTGTGTTTTGTTGTTGTTGTACCAACGAAAGTATAAGTTTTCCTCTGCTCGAAACAGTACAGTTGTATAGTCCAGTCATTATTATGAGTCAACCAGCCACATTAAGACACTAGCCTTCATTAAAACGTACTAGAAATGTCTGCAATGTTTAACTAAAATAACCTCTTACTTCAGTCAAACAACGAACACCAATTTTGTAGCCCTAACTGAAATAACAGCAGCTGAATAAAAGAATGACAATAATGGACTTGAGTTCACTCACTTAAGCTTACAGTTTAGAACCAAAACATCGTATCTGGATATACGGTAGTATGGCACAAACATAAATTGTGACTTACGATCTTATAGCTCAAGCTAAATCCATAAAATATATTTTCTAGTACACATAGGATAGTGTGGTTCGATGAAAAATATCATTCTGACTAATAATCAGCTGAAATGAGGAAATTGAGATTTTTGGACTTACAATACAATGGTTCTGAGGTACAGATTTATTGCCTGTAATCTCCTTATGTCCCGGCATCCATACTAGAGGCAAAGGCACAGTTTTTCACCAGTCTAGTCCAATTATTTCAATGTTTTGCTTGATATATCCTCTCCTGAGGTTTTTATCAATATAGACTACAGGACTTCCTGGATGCATCACTTTTTCCCTGGATGGGATGATTATATTTACGCGCTCAGTGAATATGTTCTGTGGAGACAGATTCTTGACTGAAGGAGTGAAACATATTTTGTCTTTATCTTTCTTGTTTACTCCGTTATTGCAGAAGCCCTTGTGTCATGCTATCCAAACTAATTCGAAATTTGGGTTCCAGTTGTATATGTATGTCTTTCTCGAACATTGTTCATATGCCTCCCGATTTCAGCCTAAGGATCGCCATCATTGCCTCCACCCTCACTGAAAGCTCCAGAGGAGGACGGCCGTTGATGCGACATCAGTTGAAGTGACAACAAATTTTATGCTGTCGTAAAAAATAGGATTCCTTCGATTCAGAGGACTGGAATTCTATAGGATGACTGGTTCTCTCGCATAAATAATAACTGTATTTCATTAACAATTCAATAAACTTCAACGTCGAAAATAAATACAGATGGAACGATGAATATAGACAAGCCTTTCAGTATGAAATAGTAATTATTAGAAGGATCCTACTCTTTCCTTTGTGGTTTTCAAAGCACTATTCACTTGAAATATAACTTTGCTTCGTGTTGAACCACTATACAAACTTTTTCTTTTTAGAAAAATGCACTTATTATGCAGGAAATAAAGAAATCAAATCAATTACTATGAAACTTAAACCATTTGGTCTGAAAATATCGGTTTTATATCGGTAAAGGAGTGGTAGGTCTTAGCTGGGAGACCGATCGGGTTGTAAACTCAACATCGACTGTTACTAGCTGAGCTAGCCTCGTAAAAATTAGGGAGATAATGCATTTAGGCGCGAATTGTGCGTTTGGTCACGCCTACTTCAACTGCCCAAGAATAATAGTAAATATTGCAAGGCGCCGATCAGCCGCCAGGAAAAGAAAACAAAACGCGATTTTGAACTAAGGTAGAAGTGTTGTGGAGGCAGAGGCGCACCGGTAGGAAGTTCGGATGAAATTAAAAGAACTAAAACATAACTCTACATGAATATACAAAGGAATTAAAATATAAAAATACAAATTGTTGAACGTGTGGTTTCAACAAGACCTTCAAAATGAGGTATTACTCGACCCCCATTTCCATTTATGAAAATATTACATTCAAAGCTGTCATTGATGTGTTAAAAAATCCAGAATGGGGTCATATATTATCTTTCCAAATTTCATCACTATATACCCAACGGTTCAAAAGTTACAGGAGGGGGGGGGGCTTTATGTCCTCACTGTATAATCTCCAGTTTTCTGTTTAAAATTCTAAGCAAAAGTAGCAAAAAATGCACGAACTACGCCACTGTTTATTACACATTTGGTTGTGGATTAAAAACGATGAAAAGAACCATACCACATATTCACTTTAGTTTCTCCAAAAAGTACTCTCTGTTCGTAATGCTGATTTTTTATTTTCTCCTGAGTAGAACTCTCTTCGTATTATTACTTTGAAATTATTTAGGTACACACAATTTTTTGATCTTCATTCTTTTCGACATACTCTACGTACTTATTCCTTTTTCAATTTCCTATATTATATATATACTGTACCTTTAAGGATTTACGAAAAACTTTTATTTGGTTCGTTTCAAGTGAATGGACGTTTTAAAAAATAAATACTAAGGGCCCTTCCGCTTCCCAGTGAATAAGCCGGTTAGGAAATCGTTAACTATAAAATACTTCAAAAAATCATTTCATAAGAAACAACGTAGAGAAAATCGTTTTACAGGATTGAGCCAAAAATACATTGTATTTTAACTTGTTATAAATCATGAAATAACATGTTTGAATATTGTTCAAAAGTGAGTTTATAATGGAACTAACTGAGGCTTTTTGTGCTCTTTATAATAAAAGCTACTGGTTGTGTCTAAAGCTACGACTGTCGGTGCGGTATCTGTTTACCTCACATCTCCCTTTCTAAATTATGGAAAAGTTACAAATTTAGCTTATTAGGTTTTTTAACTATTCTGCCAGAAGAAGTTACTTTTTTACTATTTAGAAACATAGATTCTGAATTTAAGGAAGTAGGTTCAGATACTGTATCGGTTTCTGGAGTATTAGTATTGTCTCTACTTGAATATCTGTGATTTTGAATGTCATCCTTAGAATGAACACTTTCGGAACTATAATCGTCACTACCAACATCATCTCTATTATCTAAATAACTACTATCACTATCCTCCCTTTTTTGAGTGTTGTTTTCTAAACTATTTACAATTTTCAGAAATTTTCTGTTTCGAAAGAGACCAGAACCATTTTCTAATTGGACTTCATAAACCCTGTCTCTTACACGTTCTAAAATTGTACCAAAAGTGCATATAGAATTTGGTTTTGTTTGTACATAAACTGTAGAACCACTTTGAATAGGAATTAAGTTTCCAGTACCTTTTCGATTATAATATTTGGTTTGTGATCTCTGCTTTTTTTTTTAATAGCAATTTCATTATAACTTCGAGCTATTTTGGGTTGCAATGTCTCATTAGTCAGTGGCAAAAATGATCTTAATTTTCTTGACATGAGTATTTTTGCTGGTGAAATATTTTCAAATATTGGGGATGATCTATAGATTAGTAAAGCCATATGAATGTCTTTATTATCAAGTGCAATTTTTTTTAAAAATTTTTTCGCGGTTTGAATATGTCGTTCAGACATTCCATTTGACTGAGCATATGTAGGTGATGATTTTATGTGCGTAAATTCAAACGATGAAAACTGAGAGCCTCCATCAGAAATAACCACAAGCGGTATACTATGCCTGGCAAATATGGATTTTAAATTATTAATAATAGCTGTACTTGATGTGTTATTTTTGAGATCCGCTATTCCTACATATTTTGAGTAATAATCAATAACAAGTAAGTATATATTTATTACGTTTATCTTAAAAATGTCACAACCTACTTTGCTCCACGGTATATTAGGAATTTCGTGTGGTTTCAAAGGTTCATTATTTTGTGAATTTGCAAATGTTAAGCAGACATGGCAATGAGAAATTTTCTGCCTAATTTGGTTACTTATGCCTGGCCAAAATAAATGCTCTTGTGCCAATTTGACACATTTATTAACGCCTAAATGACTATAATGAATACGGTCTATCAATTAACTCCTTAGTGAATTTGGAACAACCAAACACTTTCCTTTAAAAATAAGATTATCTACTATAGTTAACTCACTTTTGTACGGAAAATAAGTTTTAATATAATCTGACGATTTTTTATTTAAATCTGGCCATCCATTAATTATTACATTCTTTAAGTTTTTAAGAACATGATCTTTCTCTGTTTCAATTTTAAACTGATTAATTTTTTCAGGTGTAGCATTTAATTTCAAATTGACTAGACCAACATGACACTCAATATCCTTGTCCAATTCACTACAAGAATATTTGTTAAGACAAAGCATCAGCTAAATAAAGACATTTTCCTCTTTTGTACCGAAGATCTATATCAAATTTCTGTAAGTGTAGCAAAATACGTTGTAACCTCGCGGGGCAGTTATTCAATGGTTTCTTAAAAATCGCAACCAATGGTAGGTGGTCAGTGTCAACGAATACTTTTTTGCCAGGAACGTACTGGTAGAATTTATCTAAACCAAAACATATTGCGAATAATTCTTTCTCAATTTGTGCATAGCGAGTTTCTGTCTCTCTTAACGCTCGCGACGCATACAAGCGGGGTTCTGGTCCACTTTGGTAACCTGTCCATCAGGGTCTCTAAAGTGGATGGCCATAGACGAAGAAGTGTCCAGAGGGTTGCCGAAGAAATATCAACAATGACCAGAGGGTGTATAAGAGGAAGAGGTGGTCGACAATGACCAGATAAAGAAGAAGAGATCAAGAGATAAGCGATAAGCGATAAGTTTTACAATTATACAAGGAGTATCGAAAGTATAATCCGAAGAAGAAGTCGACAATGACCAGAAGGTCCGAAGAAGTCGACAATGGCCAGAAGAAGAAGAGATCAAGACCGATAAACAAATATACAAGGAGTATCGAAAGTATCATCCGAAGAAGAAATCGACCCAGAAGGTCGTCGAAGAAGGAAGTCGACAATGACCAGAAGGTGTTACCGATAAGTCATAGAAATTCACCAGATATATTTTTTTTTTTTGAATCTGTGGGTATTTGAACCATTTCACTGTGCTACCAAGGCATCTTATATGACACGCCTAAGATATGTAAGACAAGAAGCGAAACATGTGTGTGTTGTGTTGTCTACCCAAACAGTGAGTAGAGACGAGCCTAGCATAGCCTCTAAAAAAAAACTTGACAAAAGAATTTTTACATGTGTATGAGGTGAGTCTAGACTATATTATTGGGGGTGTGGAAATAAAACAAATATAGATTTTGAGGAATTTATTCTGTTAGAAAACAACATTTTAAAAGATTTGCGAACAAATGGGAAATCCGAACTCATCCTCGTCTCCAGAGGTTTGCTTCTCAACAAGTTCGCTGGTTTCCCTTCTCTGTTTTTTCTTACTTTCTTCATCGTTCTCATCATCATCGTCCTCTTGTAATATTGTTTGAGAAGGTGGTTCAAGGTATAACTTTCTTTTACTACCTGATGCTATTGATTCTGCTTGAGGCACCGATTCCAATTCCTCATCCAACATATTGAATTTATATATTTTCACTATTTTTTCTACTGTCTTGAACTCCTCCTCGTTATTAATTTTTACTCTCACACAAAATATAATATCAACGAATTCATTAATACTAACAGTAAAATTCAAAGTTAAAAAAAGTAATATTTTAAAAAAATTAGTTTAAAAATTATTATTCAATTTAAAAAATGGTTTTCAAATAGGAAAATACTGAATTTGAACAAATAGAGACAATAAAAAGTATACTTACTGAAACAACTGTTTCATAACTATCAACAGCCAGTTGGTAGGTAAGTTGACTCGATCTTCCGAAAATACCACAATCGTTGAAGGTGTGTTGCCATAATGTTTGATATTTTTAACTTCTTGAGTTGAACTGAATGGTAGCAATAATAGCAGCCCTTTTATAAGTCAAAACATTACGTCAATGCAATTTCTATAGTCATTGTCGACTTCTTCGACGACCTTCTGGGTCGACTTCTTCTTCGGATGATACTTTCGATACTCCTTGTATATTTGTTTATCGGTCTTGATCTTTTCTTCTTCTTCTGGTCATTGTCGACTTCTTCTTCGGATGATACTTTCGATACTCCTTGTATAATTGTAAAACTTATCGCTTATCTCTTGATCTCTTCTTCTTTCTCAACCCTCTGGTCATTGTCGACCACCTCTTCCTCTTGTACACCCTCTGGTCATTGTTGATACTTCTTCAGCAACCGTCTGGACACTTCTTCGTCTATGGCCATCCACTTTAGAGACCCTGATGGACAGGTTACCAAAGTGGTCCAGAACCCCGCTTGTATACCTTCTCACACGGAAGATTATTATGTATAAGAACAGCCCCTAGTCCGTCCTGAGAAGAATCAACTAAAACAACAGTTTCTTTATTTATGTCGAAAAATTGTATTAAAAGCTTCTTCATACTGTTGTAACCAAACAAATTCCACATCCTTTTTTAACAAATCCCTCAAAGGAGCCGTTTTATCTGAGAAATTTTTAATGAAAATATGTTAACATACCAAGTATGCGCTGCACATCGTGCTTACAGGTAGGTCTGGGCATTTCAGAAATAGCCTCAATTTTGGAATACATTATCACTGACCGCGCCATGTAATAAAAGCTAATTCGTTACCACTAAGCTTTTATTTAAAGTAATTAATTATAATTTTACACGTGTTATTGGCCATTCCGTGATCGTTATATTCCGCCTGTCATCTCTGGCGGCTGACAGGTGATATCTGGTTGTGTCTAATTTATCAGGCACCTCACAAGATCCTTCTTGAATAAATCCCCCCTTGAGCACGCTAGTTACAACAGTTCAGATCTCTAAAGCAGGACAGCGCTAAGTAAACAAAGCGTAAATATTTGCAGCTGCATCTGATGCTCAACAGTTGAGAGTCAGCAGAAAGGCAGCATCCGCCAAGTAAGCGTTGGGTCCGACTGAAAGAGCCCAATGTTAATACGGATTATTGATAATAATTACTCTGCACTAGAAGATTATATATGAGAGGCTGCATCCTATTCTTTCATGCACAGTCGACAAGGTTCATCTCTGTATATGCATGTGCTTACTCAGGGTGCAGTGGCAGGTGAGTAGTAGAAAAAGGTGTGCTCATGTGCTTTCTTTATCTGATCCCTGCTTAGGTATTCCTTTGGTCAGCGTCTGAGAAAGTATTTGACCAGGATCCTGCTTGAATACGTGGCTCCGTGATAAGACTGTTTATACAGGGTATCCAGGAACTTAATGTCAAAAATTCGATAGCGGATAGATGAAAAATAATGTTAGAAGGTCAAATAAATTTTTGTAATACGAGCCACCGTTTCGGAGTTATAGTTTAGAAATATAAACTTATATTTATACATAATTTCTATGCCATACATCGAAACACTTTACATCCATGTACTGTATTTGACGGCATAAATGAATCTACTTAACGCACAGAAGTCCAGGGGCGGATTGTGTCCAATCCGTAATGTTTATAACCAAATACGGAAACTAAATTTTTCAATCCATTTACTAATAAAAACTTACTCCTGTTTGAAGTTGATCTTATTTAACCGTTATTTTTAGCTCATATACCCGCTCCCGAATTTTTGACATTAATTTCGTGGTTGGCGAATTGGACTCGTGTTGAGCCTTATATAATTCTCACAATTTTTTTTTTCTGAAAGCTCTTTCAAATCAAAGCAAAAACAGCTTTTTATATATGTCTGTGACATCGATGTATCAGAATACAAAGGCCCTTTTGTCGTAAACAATTTAGAAAAATGAGAAATAATAAGCTATTAGAAAAGGTGACACGTTGAGTTTTATTTTTTTAACGAACATATTTTTGTAATAAAGTTAGATAATGTCTCACAACTGATAATATGACTCGAATTCAGGTAAAGGTAGCTTAAAATTTAGTATAATGTAGTTAATGATATTCTGATAATAAAATGGTATAATGATCGCCAAGATATACGGTGATTTTCTACCTGCCTTCTCAGATGAAGGCTCGTCACTAAGCTGATGCGAAATATCTCTGAACCAACTATAACAATACAAATAAAACATGACATAGATATTTAGTTGATCTGGAAACATGCAAATCCGTCTTTTACTACCGTTTCCAAGCCATCAATTTTATACTTATGCAACATTTACTGTCTCCCTCATAATATTAAGTAAACAGTCCTCTGATATTGACAATCAATCAATCAATCACCATTCGAACACGGTATGGGTTGTTTGTTCACGAACGAGTATATTCATCAATAAATTATGGTGGACTGCTTTTTTCATAAGCCTTGGTAACAAAAAGCAAACTCTTTTTCTACGCATTTTTTCCTCCGTTTAACTTTTATGACTTGCTGAAAAATTAAAAACTCTTGTTTGACCATATTCGTGTAATGAAGCCTTAAATTCTGGCTGCGGTTTATTTAAATAATAAATTTCATGGGATAACCGCAGAATCTGTACCTACCACATTTGTTAAAGTTATTATGTCGTGATGTAAAAGGTTGTTGAAAGCGTAGGCTGTGTCTCACTAGGACACTTTTATGGAGGCCACAACTTGACGCAAATATAGTTGCTTGAAAAATTGAGATTACACTTGTGATTTATTGAATTCAGTTTATATATACTCTGTTTAAATTTCATTTTCGTCCGATGTAAACAAAAGCACGTGGGCAGTTGAATCAAACAAGGCCGCAAATAGTTATTTGTGTATTTAGAGCGTAAAGTTACAGATTTCCGCTTGAGAAAGAATGTTGACGCGCGACGCGGAGCGGAGACCGGCGATCTTCCGAAAGTGTCAATTTTACTTTACTCTCGAAAAACACACATAATTTTTTCTACAGTCGCCCTTTTAATAATTAAAACAGTTCTTTATATTATCTTAGGTTATAATTAGGGATGTTAAAAAATATTCGATTATTATTTTCTTATAATCGATTTTTTGTTATCGATTTTTAATTTAATATTAATCGATTTTTAGTAAATCGATTATATAAATTACGTGTTTATTAACCGTTTTTTCAAAATTTTGATGATTTTTGACAATTATTGACCAAATTTGACAGTTTTTGACAATTTTTGATAGTTTTTGACAATTATTGACCATTTTTGACAAATTTTGAAATTTTTTGAACATTTTTAACAATTATTGACCATTTTTCAAAATTTTTGACAATTTTTGACACTTATTGACCATTTTTGACAATAATTGACCCTTTTTGACAATAATTGAAAATAATTGACAATTATTGACCATTTTTGACAATTTTTCAAAATTTTTACCCATTTTTCAAAATTATTGACCAATTTTGATAGTTTTTCACAATTATTGACCATTTTTGACAAATTTTGAAAATTTTTGACCATTTTTCCAAATTTTTTTAAAAAATTTTGACAATTATTGACCATGTTTTCAAATTTTTTTTTAAATTTCGACCATTTTTGACAATTATTGACCATTTTTCAAAATTTTGACAATTTTTTATAATTATTGACCATTTCTGACAATCATTGACCATTTTTCGAAATTTTGACAATTTTCCATAAATACTCACCAATTGAGTTAATTCGGAGGGCGTGGTTTGATTAAATAAGCGAGCGAAAAAGATTTCTTTTTTGCGCTAGAGCGTAAAGTAACAATCCTCGACATTTGTCGACTTTACGATTTCATTGGAATATAGTAATTAGTCATTTTACGTGCGATTGTAGAAAAAATTATTTTTAAGGTTTGGTAAATAACTAGTATCAGTAAATAATGAATATAGAAAGAACATAAGTTTTATGTTAGATTTTGAGCAGTTTTTACATTTCTGATATACAGAGTGAGCCACAGAAAGCAGTCCACCTCAATATTTGGCAGTATTCCTTAGATTTTGGAAATTAGGAAAGACGTCGATTTTTGTTCTAAGGGGGACACATTTTTACGATACAGGCATCTGTCATTTGTCAACCCCCTCCCTTCCACTTTACCAACCCCTTATTTTAAATAGGGAATATACCATGTGCGGCACATCATTATAAATGCATTTAGATGGAGTATCCAGTCATAATCTTCGTCCACGATTTTTTTCGATATTCATACCATATTTGCAACAAAAAGTGTTAATTAATTTAAAGTACAACACCCCTTAAAAATGAAACGCAACGCCTACGGTTTGCTAATATGTCATTTTTTCTGTCATATCAAAATTAAATTAAAACAAATATTGCAATTCCCCTTAGAACAAAAATCGACGTGTTTCCTAATTTCCTTAATATCTAAGTAATACTACCAAATATCGGGGTGGACTGTTTTCTGTGGCCCACTCTGTATATACCACTCAGTAGATAATTTTTGTTCAGTATTGCACCGATTTTTGTTACAAAGGGTGTCTAGGAACTTTCTCCAAAATGTGTATTTTTACAGAATTTGGCGAGTGGGGTTCCTCAACTCACACTGATCTAAAAATTCAAATTTTTTCGGAACTGTACGACTTCAAAGAAGAGTATGTTTTTATTAGTAAATCGATTGGAAAACTCAATTTCCCCATTAACTAATTATACAGGTTGTCGCTGTACAAATTACGGATTGTTCCTCAGTGGGCACAATCCGTCCCTGAATTTCTGTGCGTGACGTAGATACGTTGATACCGTCAAACACATTAAATTGTCGTTCTTAATCAATCACCAAAATGTGTTTCAATGTATATTTTTTGAATTAGATGTGTATAAACAAGTTTTTATTTCTAAACTTAGAGGCCTAAAACGAAACGAAGGCTCGTTTAACAAAAATTTATTTGAACTTCTAACATTATTTTCACCTCATATACCCTCTCCCAAATTTTTGACATTAAGATCCTAGACACCCTGTTTAAATATTGTAATGTTTTGTTATTTATTTGAATAGTTTTTAACGGTTGGATAAAATTATACACACTTCTATGGCTAATTACTATTGATTTATTTATTAAACTTAATTTATAAACACACTCCACTTAATGGCTACTAATTTATTTACACTCGGTATAATAGTTCTTATTTATTTTTACCACTTGAATATTACACTATTTAACTTCACTTTTAATTCACTGTCCGATCACAAAGAACTTCTGTGAACTAACTATTTGTCTTTGTTTCACTAATTCCCAACTCACTCAAAAATCCGCGTATATATAGTCTTTATCAACTCTCTAAAATTCTACAGTTTTCTACACTCGTCGTATGCGTAACCAAAACCTTATTCCATAATGTTCTCGAAAGCTCATTCGCCAAAATTTATAGTCGAGAGACAGGGCCGGCTTTGCGTTGGTGACCTCGCAACAATATCATTATTTTCCCAATTTTGAAAATACCAATAATTAAAAAAAAAATATTGAAATCGAGGCTGTTTCTGAGGACCATAACTTTACTTGATAACAACTTTAATTTGAAATCAAATTTGCCATTTTCATTAATAAAATTAGTCAAATATTCCTTTCAAAAATTATCTGCAGCATGTAAGTTTATCACGAACCATCATGATTCTAAGATACGGTTACAGTTCTTAGATTTCGCATGTTGCGTGTTTGCTATAAAATCGTCAACAATAAATCAATTTAGACTACAATTTCAGTTTATTACGAACCGTTCAAATCTTTTTCAATCGAAGTCTATTTTTAGTACCTTACAAAATTTTCGATTATATTCTTCCAATTTCATGTTTAAAATAACCTTTAACGATTTCATAAAAATTACATTAGGGAGAGGGGGGGATATTGGGACGCTACAAATATAATTAGCTGTGTATAGCTTGGCTTTCAATATATTGATCAGATAAAATGTTATGTTGTTGACATTGATAAGTGTATCACCATAGGCTAGGCGCTTATTCACTAATAGATAAATTAGATTTTGCTATTTTACCAAGTATCCAAATTGTCCCGATGTGCCCCATTGGCTAGGGTAGTTTTGCACAGTGTTGGGGCAGATGAGGACAAAATAAAATTTCTTTATTCAACAAGTCCTAGTCATATTCATTTGGTGAATAAAGGTGGTACGATCTAACATAAAGCGTATAAACAGTGAAAAACATACATTGAACACAACATTTTCATTTAACGTAGTTGACATTATAGGCACGGAAGTCAACTTGAAACCGCTTATTCAGCTAGACCTTGTTGTTTCAGACGTTCTTGGCTTAGGTAGTTTTAGTTCCACTTGTACCAATTCTATTAGGTCCCTATCAGGTACTTGGGGTAAAGTGAATCCAATTCCTTTCTTTCTTTCAATACTTAACCAGCAAAGAGTCACCGATTTTGATATTTGGCATCCCAGATTCAGGATCTATGATAGCGTCTACATCTTGCATGAATTTTTCGTCGGAATTTTCACGGTCCATTTCACTTAAACAGTCAGATTCATCATAAGCGTAGCTCACTTCCTCCCCCGGAATCATCTGAATCAGTTGCTTGTTGCTCTACATTATCAAACAGGTTATGTTTAACTTGCTTCTTCTTTTGCTTGGCTATTTTTTTTCTTCTAGTCTATCTTTTTCTGGCGTCTCTGGTAGAATTCGTGATTTTCTAGGCTCTCTTCCTTTTAAATTTTATTTCTTTTTCTCTGCTTTGGGGTAGGGCCGTATTATGTCTGGAGATATGACATACGACTGTAATGAAGTTGCGTCTGTTGCTACTGGACCCCTTAAGTCTGTTACAGATGCAGCAACGAAATCATCTTCCTTAAAAATACCTCTATCAAAAGGCCCAATACCGGTTTTTCTAAACCCAGAACATATGTTTGGAGAGAGTAAAAGCTTTCTGATACGCTTTTTATGCCAATTCTGCGATTTCATAAATGGATACCCTTTTGCCAGATGGTTTACTAACCATTCATTGAAAGCTAATTCCGATCTCCCTACAATATAAAATAGTTTCTAGACTGGTGTGGAAATCATGGTTGTCTAAAACAATCAATATTGGTTCATTTTTCGTACATTTCGTATGCTTCTGTATGTGTTTAATTAGATCCAAGAATAATGTAGATGTCATTCATCCTGACCCTGACTTCTTGGCTAATCCAAGACTTCCCGTGGGCGCTCCTTTCATAAAAACATCCTTAAATTTTGCTATTGGGAACACATAGACAGGAGGAATTGTATTTCCAAATCCACTTATTGTAGCGCAAAATGTAACAAGCTCTCCCCGTTCGGCGGATACTGCCTGACCAACTTGTTTTGCGCCATTTTAAATATGGCAAAATAAATATCGTTTTGATGCGTACTGTCATCAAAAACCATCATGTAGACCAGTAGCTGCTCACTTTTTAATAACTAATTAAAAATAGATAGTCTAACGTTAAAATTGAACGTTGCACGTGTGATCGTTACAATTTTCCATGAAGCTAAGCACGTTTGGATAACTTTTGAAAAATCGCCTTGTATCTCGAAAATAAAACTTACTGAATATATTGACCATGACGTCAATATATTTTCATTGCTTCTTTCCTCTAATATTTAAAATGACCTGCAAAACCATCCATTTTAATTATTTTACTTGAAATCCTTGTGCAAAGTGTCCAAGAGCTTCTAATTTTTTCATTGAGCCCACTTTTTTATTTCGACTGTTGGAAAGAACTGACTCTTTTGTAATAAATGAACTGGTGAAACGTGAGGCTATTGATAAAGTGAATCGAAAAACTAAATTATTGTTCAATGCTTTAAAGGATGATTCTAAGACAATTCAAGCCATCAACAGGACTTACTCTGACATTCTTTGCCAAAGAAACAGACTTTTCCAATTTTCCCAGCAGCTTGGAATTAGTGGAAGATTTTCTGTTTGAGAATTCCGGCATTCCGTCTTAGACTTTTTTCGATTCAAGAAAAGCGGAGCTCTCAGCCTTCGAAAAACTAACAAATAGCTACCAATTAATTGAGTTTCTAACTAAAGATTTCCTGAACTTGTTACGCACGGCTTACAATACTTTCCTTCATTAAACCAGGAATTTATAGGTAAGATAAAGTAAGGTATTGTACACCTAAAGCGGAAATCTCTTTTAATAAGTTGTCTGAGATACTTAATTGAAGTTGAAACATGAAAAATATATTTACTTAATTACAGTTACCTGTGAAAAATTGTCATATTTTAGTAAAGCGTAATCTATAGACGTCAAAAAATAATAGTTCAATACTATTATAACGCTTTACAGTTCAACTTAGCAGTGTAATTCAATGTCTATCGGGGCATGTAGCCCGAGAAGTAGTTGTTTTCTCTTAGTTATTTGAAAAATATTTTTCAAATTTTGTAACGCCCAGATTCTTTTTTTTTTTCAATCTATATTGAAAATTATCAGGATTTTTTCTCATGTGGCCGTAATATGCTTTACCCTATATTTTAAATAATGAAATGTTGCATATTTTTTTAAAAAAAGCTGTTTCCATAAGCTAACGCTAGGAGTTTGTATGATCACTTTTGGAAATGAATAAAAAAACTTACTGAATAACAGATCAGATGATTTGTCTCTCCATACCGGAGGTCATCTGAAACTCGATTTAGAGTGAGTTTTTTGAAATAGCCACTCTTCCCGGTCCTTTCGGTTGAACTCCGTAACTTGTCAAGTAAAACTGGGCAATTGCCCTTCTGAAATCGAGTTGTGGTAATTTTCCTCCTGACTTCCTATGTATTTCCCATGCATTGTGCATGTAGCAATAGACCACCACCACTTTTTTTCCACGAGCAGAAATTCTGAATTCAGAAACATTTTGGTCCATTCTATCAGTTCCTCCCATTGAGTGATCATAGATGGCAATTACATTTGGTCGTTGTTGAGGAACTATTTTTTGAAGCCTGCTTCTTATTGCACGACATAGGACTTTTGGGAAGGCTAGTGAACTCGTGAAACGTGTGATGTTACGAAAAAGCGTTCGTCACGCGATGACTCATTAGAAATAGAGAGAGAGAGAGACGCAGGCCATAGTGCTCGTTCAGTGCAGAGAGAGAGGCGTGCCGCTGTCAAAATTATGAAAAAATGGTCAATAATTATAAAAAACTGACAAAAATGGTCAATTGTTGAAAATTGTCAAAATTTTTGAAAAATGGTCAAAATTTCTGAAAAATGGTCAAAAATGGTTAATTATTTTCAGAACTGTCAAAATTATCAATAATTGTCAGAAATGATCAATAATTGTCAAAATTTGAAAAAATGGTTAAAAATTGTCAAAAAATTTGAAAAAATGGTCAATAATTGTCCAAAATTGTTGAAATTTGAAAAAATGGTCAAAAATTGTCAAAATTTTGAAAAAATGGTCAAAAATTGTTAAAATTTTTGGAAAAATGGTCAATAATTATAAAAAACTGTCAATAATTGTTGAAAATTGTCAAAATTTTTGAAAAATTGTCAAAATTTTCGAAAAATTGTCAAAAATGGTCAAAATTTTCGAAAAATTGTCAAAAATGGTCAAAATTTTTGAAAAATTGTCAAAAATGGTCAATTATTGTCATAACCTTTCAAAAATGGTCAATAATTGTTAAATTTTGGAAAAATTGTCAAAAATGATCAATAATTGTCAAAATTGTCAAAATTATCAAAATTATCAAAATTATCAAAATTATCAATAATTGTCAAAAATGGTCAATAATTGTTAAAATTTGAAAAAAGGTCATAAGATATCGCAGTTACAATATGGCAATTAATTTCAATGACTATCGACGAGAAATGGTTTTGTTGCACATTCCTTTTAGAAGTGAAGATAATGATGTTCTTCAATTCGTCAACAGGGAACGTGAGCACCCCTCGAATTCAAAATTGGACTAACGATATAATATATGGACGTGTAGGGAAAATTTTTTTGAAAACAAAGTCAAGATATGGGGTTTTACGCCCCCCAACGTACACTCTTGGACCACATAGCTTTCTCCGAAACCGAAATTGATATCGCGATAAACACATACAAAGAAATGTGTACGACCATTTTGGCAGACAAAAAAAAACTCACCCCTTACGCCCCCCCCGGCTTCGGAAATTCTGCGTCCGGCGGAAAGCAACTTTTTTATTATTCGAGCTATCGAGTTGAAACAAGAACCATTCGATTCGTGAAAATCGTACAAGTCTATAGAATCTATAAAAAGGGGGTTTAACCTGAAAATATATACCGGTATAGTCAAAAATATGTCAGACTCGAATTTTTTTTTAATACGCCCAGGTGAAAGAGGGTATTGACCTCTCTTTGCCCCTGAATTTTCACCCGCCTACCCCCCCTTTTTTGGGTACAGGACCCGCCTAAATATCAACTCGGAACGTTGATATTCGGGGAATCTTCCTCATTTGGGGTGCTTATAATGCAAAATTTTTTTTTCAAAATTGACCCCCTTCCTAAATCCCCCCAAGTATGGTCCCGAATTGATGGTGGAAACCGCGTATGGTGTTTTTAGGCATCGTTTACTAGGGTATATTACGAAATTATTGAAAATAGTGACCTAACCTCAAAATTTGGCGCCACTTTGGCCCTCTATATCGACTTTTAATTTTTTTTTAAATCAATTGGTTTAATAATATGTTTTTCATTTTTTAATTTAGATTCCTTTTTCTTTGCAACCTCCTGCTCTTTTTGTTTGAGTTTTTCATTTCCCTTAGTTTTTCTGTCTTATTTTTCTTGAAACTCTTTAAGTTTTTTATAATCCCTTTTCTGATGATATTCCTGCCAATCTGATGCCGTTACAACTGCTGGTACTTTTTCTTTAGGTTTTCTTTTTGTTGTTTTTTTGTTATGGTCAGGTTCTTCCCAAAATATATATTTTTTGAATGGGGTGGGTATGTTTGGAGTACTTTCGTTAACCTTAGAAGGAGTTTTTTCTTCGTCAGCAACTTTGTCTTTGATCATCCCTTTCGGGCTCTCTAGGGTGTTTTCTTTATTTGCATTAAGTGTGTTTGAATTTTCAGTATCAAAATTTAACTTCTTGCTTTTTTTTCAATTTCGTCCCTAGTTATTTCTCTTGAATCAAAATTATCTGAATTAAAATTTTGATCTCTTACTGGTTCGCATTGATTTTCCGGGTTAGCTAAAAAGTTTGCTTTATTTGGACTTTGCTGTAGTTCATATTTGTTTGTCTTTTCTTTAGAACTATCAAAATTTGTTTCTTTATCCTTTTGTCTAAATTCATTTACATTTTCTGAACTCAAGTTAGTTATGTTTTGATCCTTTAATGTTCCTTGACCTGAAGCGGAGGTCTCATATTGACCAAAAGTTCCATTTAAAAGAATGCTAAGGTTAATTTTACTAGCAGATACATTAAGGTGTGTGGCATTTAAATCGTTTAAATCAATAGATTCAAAAAAATTATCCTTGACCAGTATAACATCATCCGTTGAATCGGCTACCAATGCGTTGGTATTAATTGGTAAAACTATCGGAGATGTCAAAGTAATTTGTTCGGACATTTTGTTAGTTGTTTCTGAAGCAGATTATTATTCGCTAAATGTTCTTGATTAGTCTCGACCTCGGCCTCGACAGTTATTGTTGGTGAAGAGGTAGGAAGATTTGGAATGTGAATAAAGATCTTCTATAAGGCGTTTCCAAAAATAAAAAAGATTGGTGTCTTTTATTTCGCCTTTCCATTCGAAGTTGAATAACTTAAAGCTATTAATTTTTTCTTTGTTTATTTCTTCAAAATATAGCAAGAAACGATTTTTTTCAGCCTTGCTCAAATTGGTCTTAGAATTAGATGCAAAGTAGCATCAGTTAAAAAAAACTTCTCATATTTAATATTATCCGGATTTAGAGGACATAAAGTTTTAAATCCGTTGGCAATGCACAGTGGTACAGATTTTACCTGGTTCAGCGCAGTCTCCAAAAGCGGGGCAAACTGTTCCCTGGAAATGGCTTTGGTAGAATGTTATGCTCTCCAATTTTTTGTTACTTTTTTCCAAACTGACTTTAAGGGATGAAATACAGCCACATCTAACGGCTGCAATATGTGAGTAGAGTTCGGATACAAGCTAATCAAAATAATTCCATTTTGTCTGCAAAACTGGCTTAGTTGTAGATTAAGATGTGACTTGTGTCCATCAATAAAAAGCTCTATTGGGAGGGGAATATTGTTCTTCTTTAACCAGGATAAGAATGGACTAGCGATGTATTCGAAAAAACTTTCTTGTGTCATCCACCCATTTTCTGACCTACCAACGGCCCAGTTCTCAGGAAGAGTAGCTGCAATTAGTTTGGGGATTCTTTTATAAGAATAAACAACTAACAGAGGCGGCAGATCTCCAGTCGCATTGCACATTATTAATGTAGTTAGACATTCCTTTTCGTCGTTTGCAACAAATGTATATACGGTTTGGTCACCTTTTTTTGCCAACACCTTGTCCCCTTTTGGTGCTAAGAAAAATGCTAATTCATCACAATTATATATGCGTTTTGGATCAATAAAAATTTCAAGGTAGCCGTTATCACTCAGGTAAGATCTAATTTCCCCAAACCAGCTTTTGATCTGCTCTTCT
Source organism: Lochmaea crataegi (assembly GCA_947563755.1). NCBI lineage: Eukaryota > Metazoa > Arthropoda > Insecta > Coleoptera > Chrysomelidae > Lochmaea > Lochmaea crataegi. The sequence goes on along the minus strand of OX387423.1, from coordinate 30,177,340 downwards.
GTTACTTGTGCTCTTCGTTTGGACAATTTTTTTGCGGTTCTTTCACTTATTTTTGGATGACGTTTTACGAAAGCTTCATACCATTGTCTCTGCGGTCTATTGTTGGGAAAAGGGTTTTCTCTTTTAAGTTCTGTCATTAAGTTTTGTACGCTATCACAGAGTTGATCCTTCGTTACCGGAAACATTCGTTTTTGCATATTTAAGATCCAATCTTCCAAGATTTTTTCTTCTTCATAACTTAAATATGAATAAGGTCCTTTTGGGAATTCCAAAGGTGTTTTCCCATGGAACTTATCCGAAAGTGTGGAATACCAAAAGTTTTACTGGCTTTTGAAATACTCATGCCATTTTGAATTGCAGATATGGTTTTTTGAATTGTATCCACAGAATAGCTTTTTGATTTATTTTGGTCCATCATTACTGAAACAAAAAGAAAACTGATGTGGCTACTTACATGTTACCTTTAATAAGACTACATTATGAAGAAAAAAAATGTATGCACAGTTTGTTACTGATGTATGTACTAAAATTTTTTACATAATAGTTATATAACGAACAAGTGCGAAAAGTTACATTTTACCGCTAGCGGCGGCAGGGACGGTAAGGGCACTTTACGCATGTGTTAGGTACATTTTTATTTTCTAAAATAAATGTAGTCATTTTACAGCATAGTGTATGGTAAAGTGCCATAAACTTTAACATTACCGTGCAGTGTGCAGTAAAGTACAACTTCTAACACCAACCAAGTATAGTAAAGCGCACTTTACCGCACGCAAGTAGGTAAAAACTAGTAAAAATGGGTCCCAGTATCTGTCACCCCTATGACCCAGAACTGGTCACCGTACTTTAATAATAATGTCTTAAAATTGGACCAACAATGTTTGTAACGATTTCTAGACATAAAATACACCTTAGTTTTATAATTCAACATTTTTGAAAAAAACTTTATATTTCTGTAGTAATAATAAAAATAAAAATTTGTTGTTTTGACCCAAAACCCGTCACTATTGACAAGTACTAGGTCATATAGAATTTCAAGGACCCAGTTGTCGTCATCCATACTTTTTTGGGAAGAAGCAGCAAACAATATTTTTTTTACACGAAATAAAATATTTCAAGCCCTCAGCTTCAACTTAAATAAGGAAATAATTATATATAATTATCAATAACTTTTACGTAATATTAAAAACATGAATCAGATGCAAATATCTTACCTTAAAACAAAACACACCCTACTCCAACTGATGATGGACCACAACTAAACATTATTTTTCGGCAGGTATTATACTGACGTCAGACGCTCAATATTTGGTTGCATGATTGTCAAATGTTTAAGGAAATCACTAAACGTATTGGTTTTGTGTTTTTGGGTTAAAGTTTCTTAAAAACTCAAAAAATGACACTGACGGGTACTGGATACCTGACGGGTTCTGGGTCATTTACCTTAGATGCAAATTGGAAAATTTAAAACACTTACTTAATAGGTGGCCTTCCATTTTACAAAAACCACAATTTGATTTAATTTCATGTTTCTGTTGCTCATTTACCACCAGAAATGTTTTATTATCTTCTTCTCTTCCCCCCAATTGGTTCCCTTCAGACTATCAATTTCAATATTTTCTAAAGCCACGCACCTATTTTCCCGAAATTGAAGAAAATTATCAAGGTTTGGCAACAGCACCACATCACTAGATGTCAAATTCCTTTCGAGTTCATATGCCTTATGCGTTTGTAAATATAATTTTTGTAAAAATAAAAATAACAAAAGAACATCCCACTCTTTTATTAGTAATTTTAAACCTTTTAGAGAATTTATGAGTTGTCTAACATGGGTTAAAATTGGTCTCAGTTGTTTTTCCTGATCCTTTAGTGATATCCGGTGTAGAGTCCGTTTCACATAGGAAGAAGCCATTTAAAGTTGCAGTCATATGCGCGAACTTGTTGTCAAAGCCAGCGCCATATTGTAAAACAGTAACGTAATGTATACTTTTCCATATATTTTATACCAATCTGAATGCCAGGAGTAATAGAATATTATACCTTTTTATTTGACTTACCGATGATTTTTCAAAGGAATTTGAATTCCATGTTCGGCTTCGGACTCCATAAAAGTTGCATCGTCGGCCTTGACTGTGGATAATTTTTGGGAGGCATGGTTTTAGATCAAATAAAAAAGGTGAGAGGTCGTCGGACCTCAGACAGAAGCTTGCTTCTTATGCACAATAGAATGACCATTTTTCTTGAATTTTTCACCATTTTTCAGAAATTTTGACCATTTTTGACAGTTTTCGACGAATTTTGACAATTATTGACCGTCTTTGACAATTATTGATAATTTTTGACAATTTTTCAAAAATTTTGACCATTTAAGACCATTTTTCCAAATTTTAACAATTAATAACCATTTTTGAAAATTTTTCAAAAATTTTGACAATTTTTGAAAATATTTGGCAATTACTAACCATTTTTCAAAATTTTGACAGTTTTTGACGATTTTTCAAAATTCTTGACAATTTTTGACTATATTTAAAAATTTTTGACAATTTTTCAAAAATTTCAACAATTATTGACCATTTTTGACCATTTTTGACGAATTTTGACAATTATTGACCGTCTTTGACAATTATTGATCATTTTTGACAATTTTCCAAAAATATCAACAGATTTGGCAATTATTGACCATTTTTTCAAAATTTTTACAATTTCTGACCATTTTCCAAAATTTTAACAATCATTGATCCTTTATTTTGACCATTTTTGACAATTATTGACCGTCTTTGACAATTATTGACGATTTTTCGAAAATTTTAAACATTTTTCAAAAATTTTGACAATTATTGACCATTTTTGACAATTTTTCACAATTTTTGAAAATATTTGGCCATTATTAACCATTTTTCCAAAATTTTGCCAGTTTTTGACCATATTCAAATTTTTTGACAATTTTAAAAATTTTATCATATTTGGCCATTATTAACCATTTTTTTCATAATTTTGACAACTCTTGACAATTTTTCACACATAGGTAGGTGTGCGAACTCAGTGCGGCAAGAGAGGTTGCGCATTTTTTTCATAATTTTGACAATTTTTGACAATTTTTCACACATAGGTGTGCGAACTCAGTGCGGCAAGAGAGGTTGCGCACAGTCGCTTGAATGAGTTATCGCGTGACGAACGCTTTTTCGTAACATCAAACGTTTCACGAGTTCACTAGCCTTCCCAAAAGTCTTATGTCGTACAATAAGAAGCAAACTTCAATTTAAATTTCATTGGATTAGTGGATTATTCGGAAATCTGGCAACTCTGTTGCGTGACGAACACTTTTTCGTAACATTACACGTTTCACGAGTTCACTAGCCTTTTGTAACATTACACTTTCACGAGCCTTTTCAGAAATCTGGCTACACTGTTGCGTGACGATCCCTTATTCGCTTTTTCGTAACATTACACGTTTCACGAGTTCACTAGCCTTTTCAGAAATAAGGCAACACTGTTGCGTGACGGACTTTTCGTAACGGTTACACGTTTTACTAGATCACTAGCCTTCTCAAAAGTCCTATGTCGTGCAATAAGAAGCAAGCTTCAAAAACACAACACTCGCGGATAAACTAGCTAAACGTCTTAAAATATTCAAAAATCAAAAATATTCGACAGTAAATGATTGCTTCAAACACAACCTCAAATATCAATAATAAAATGGCTGTCGGCAAAAAAAAATCGTTGGTAACGCCAATGGCATGAAACTGTCGTTATAAGGTGACAAGGCCGAATTTGATTCCTGCGCAACAGGGTTGGCAAACTTCAAGTGGCTTCTTCTTATGTGAAACGGATACCTTTCAAAAGAGAATGTATAACCACTAACTTGTTATTATATCTCAACTGCATTCATATAATTGTCATTCGTCAAATGTAAATTGTTGATTAAATTTAGAGCTTCCCCTGACAAAGCTCCTTTTAAATAGAGAAACTTTTGCACACTATCTAATGATGATCTATTCTCAATAATTGCTTTGAATTAATCTATAAACGTTTGACAATCCTCAACTCCTCCTGAATGTAGGTATGGGTACTTAAGCTTGGCAATCGTGCATTACTTTGATAATTATTTACCCCAGGCGAATGCTGCAAATTCTCTGAATCTGAACTAATCCTTAAATTGTTTTGGGATTTTATTTTAGTGTTAATTATTTTGGGTATTTATAGAAAATGCAACAAAGTTCATGAGGTATATTATCGTTTTTGCTTGAAACGTCCTACTAGAGCTGATATACTAACAGGTGTCGTGGCTCAGTTGGTTAAAGCGACTGTCTAGTAAACAGGAGATCGCGAATCTCACCGCGAATTTATTATTTGTTATATACTCAGCGAAGTTATGAATATGAATAACAAAAGTAAAATCAATCAGCTTAATAGATTAGGTATAGTTTAATTTTTATGTATAGGGATTTAATGTATTGTCCGATCTAAATAGTCCACCAACAAATCATTTCTATTCGTTCACTTCAATGAATATCAAGTATTGATCTGGACAGCTGGATTCGGACCAATGTAAGAAACCCCGCCCATTCTTCAAACATTTGTTAGTTATGTGCGAACTGTGATTTAGTATTGAATAATTATTTGGTAGGGGTAGTAAACGTCGCTACATATTGAAACAATATGCTTACGTTTTATGTTGTTAAAATGGAAGATTAATTGTTAAATTATCTTTAACAATTAATGTTTCGCATTAAGATAATATGTTTTGATTTGTTTTCGCAATAACGGCTTTCAAAATAAAAATAAATGCGTAGATAAAACAAAATAAGATTCTTTAAATTGTACTCTACCTACCGACTGCTGTTTACTGACTGTCTAACGCTAATTAAGGACCGCCCACAGTTGAGAATACGGAGTGGTGGGAATTGTACGATATGTTATAGGTGTCCAAATAAACGATTGTAATAATCGTGTTTTTAATCTGTTGAAGCTGGATGTTGGTCGACTAGTTCAAAAGCAGTTCTGATACAATGCTTAAAATCCCTATGTTCCGTTTGTGTTTGGATGTATCTGTATATAAACATTGTAGATAGCTTCACGCTTCGTATTTATAAATTAGTTACAATGTTCCATAACTCGATGCCAGAACAAAGTTATGTTTCTTTTTGTAACGCATCCTTTACTCAATTTTTACCTCCTTTAAACGCTCAGAATTATTCGAAATTTTGCGCACTTGTCAAGGACCGATGGCAATAATTTCAATCAAATAAGAAATAACTCCTTCAAATTATGTGATAAAACGTCACTTTTATAGTGTTAACATCATAATGGTCCATATACAACAGCTTGGTTGATAAATTATTCTATCTTCCTAGCCGAGTGGTACAGAGGTTTGTCTACGAAAATTAGGAATTGTAGGCGTAGGGTTAGAATCCTGGACACGGTGTCCGTGTCATGTGACCTGTTCATTATCCACACCTATTATTCACTATAAAAATAAATGATAGAAACAAAGAAAACACGACGCTATAGTAAATCGAACCAAAAAGTAAAAAAAAATTATAGTTAAAAAAACTGAAAATCACGCTTTATAGGGTAATCGAACTAAAAAGTAGAAAATAGTTCTTAATTTAAGAATAAAATTATTAACGAGAAAATTGATGTCATTGTAGTAAAAGCGTGGGGTAGTACATACTTAAATTAAGAATTATTTTCTACTTTTTAGTTCAATTACCCTATAAAGCGTGTTTTTTCGTTTTTTTACCATAATTTATTTCCATGAAAATTATATTCTATTTAATTAAAACTAGGTGTAATACAGTTTCTTATCAAATATCTACATTTTTTATTTTTGTTCAATTTGGCGGGAGAGCGGAGGGTATATGTATATTGTACATAGAGAGTAGAGAGTATGTAGTAATAATGAAAAAGTGTATCGAAAGCGAGGGTATGTATCGAAAGCGACGTTATGTAGTAATAATAAAAAAAGTGTATCGAAAGCGAGGGTATATGTATCGAAAGCGAGAGTATGAATAGACTTATGATAACTAAAATATGAGACGTCTACATGTGATTTCAAATTATTCAAAACACGTTGAAAAACAGTACCACTGTTAGTTGTTTAAATATTTCGATCCGTGTTCATTTCGAGCTTGAGTTCATCATTTTTAAAAAATACGGAATCTTCTCCAATAAACAGTGACAGAAATTAACCTCAAAATTTAATAAAGCTAAATGATGAAGGCGAAATTCACCACCGCTCGCGCTCATTAGTCAAATCAAATAGCGCGCGCTTCACTGGCTTCATGTTACACACTTACGTCCCATTTCACGAAATCACTGCCACAAATTGCAGGGTACGGAGCGAAAAGATGTTACATATCAACAACATTACCGAATCTACATAGGACTACAGTCGTGCTGCAAACAAAGTGCTCATGCGAAAAATTCCTTCCCAAAAAAGTTAGGTACAATGGTTTTTGTAACGAATAATTTAAAATAAAAAAAAAATTATATAAATTTTATTTCATTTATTTTTCTGTTGACAGTTTGTGCCATGATATATGATATATGTACAAATGTCAAATTTAAATTATTTGACAGTTTCCACAACTTTCAAAAATTAAATTTATCAAAATGATTGAGAGATGTAGCAGAATTAGTGAAGCAGATAAAACACCTCCTGAAATTAAAAAAAAAACGAGGCAAACAATTTCTATCTCGCTTCCTGAATAAGTCGAGACCGTTATGGATGAAATTGTCAAAAATTTTTGGATTGGTGTGCGGTTCAAGGAGTCAAGAACATTAATGAAAATGTTTTGGTATCGTATTTTGACCAGAAAAATAGTAAAAGCTCTCTGTGGAGCATTTATTCAATGCTCTAGTTATGTTTATTAACTTATAAAAATATAGACATATCCAAATATGCCCAATTAATTGCTCATTTAAAAAGGGCGACTGAGCATTATAAGTCAAAGAAATCAGCAGTTTTGGATAATGATCGAATAAATAAATTTTTAAAGGAAGTTCCAGATTGTACTTACCTTATGATGAAAAGAATAATCTGTTATATTTTTATTTTTTACTCATAACTTAACAATATTATTTTCAGGTAGCACTAATAATGGGAATTTCTCGAGCGTTAAGACGCCAAGATCATTTGCTACCACACAGTTTGAATGGTTAAATAAATTTAAAATGTACCATAATTTAACCTCCTGTCGGGCGCAATATATCAATTTGATCAATCGAAACAAATTTGGAAATAAAAATCAATTTTATTGAAACTTAACTTTTTTATTTCAAAGTGAATGAATATTTGTCTCATTTATAAAACATTTTTTAAGAAGCTACAATAAAACTAAACAGGCTTCCTTCCTTCCGTCGGGCGCAACTGATCAAATTGATACATGGCTCATATATTACGGTGGTACTCTAATTTGCTGGGCGCAATATATCAAAATGATATAATCAAATATATCCTAACAGCGCAAACACTTCTCAGGCACTAATCGTAACGGTGGTTTATGATTCTTAGAGGCGCAAAGCTACACAAATGGGGAGGTGGCAATAGTCATGCGTCTTAGAGTAGCACCGTAATATATGAGCCATGTATCAATTTGATCAGCTGCGCACGACGGAAGGTTAAGAAAACCCAATCATCTTCGATATTTTTTGACATATTTTAGTGGAAAATGTATTGATACTCCTGTAGGAATTATTACCATTGGAAAAATTCCAATGAAAATACGTCAAAATATACAGGACATAGCTTCCAGAGGAGCTCGGCTTCCTCATTGGCAAATCACGGCGAAAATCTAATTGGTATAAAACAATTGGGTGGATGGAAATCATCTTCAGTTGCTGAATCATATATTCAAGATTCACTAAAAAGTAAAATTTAATTATCAAAAAAACTTCAATCCGAAGAAGTCTCAAAGCCACCATATTTGCAAACTAAAACAACTGTAAACATCCAAGATTCTCACACAATGTCTTCTGCGTCTGCACTTTCTGATGTTTCAGGTATAAGAATTAAATCCTGTATTAATTGCTCTATAAATATTCGTGTTTTTAATAACTGTCGTTTTCTGATATTATATGTATATAATGTCTTGACACCCCATGTGAGGTTACGCCGCGTATGCATTCTAGATCCGCTTAATTGGGGTGGATCAGTCCCCGTTGTACGTTTAAATTCTTTCACTTATGTCTCTCCATGATTTCCAATTTTTTGCTTTTTCTTTCCAGTTTGCTACTCCTGCTCTATTAAGGTCCGCCTCTTCCACTGCAAGATATTGTAGGTTACTGATTTAGCTCCTTCTCTCCATACATTTCCTAGCCATTCAACTCGTTGTACTTTTATTCTTTTTACAATGTCTTCTCCTTCCTGTTCGTCTAAAATTTCACGATTCGTTCTAATTCTATATTCATTTTCATTTATTTTTACAGGCCCCAATATTGTTCTCATGATCTTCCTCTCAGTTATTCTTAATTTGCCCTCTTCCTCCTTCGTTAACGTCATTGTTTCTGCTGAGTACATCATTATTGGCCTTATTATCGTTTTATATATATTTAATTTTGTTTGTTTTGTTAACATTTTGCTTTTAAGTAGTTTCTTACTAGGGTGGTAGGCTCCATTTGTAGCGATTATCTTTTCTTCAATTTCAGTACTTCTATGTCCTGTGTTGCTAATCATGACCCCCAAATATTGATATTTTTTAACTTCTTCAAATTCATAAGCGTTGATTTTTCTTTTTGCTTTTTGGCTTAGGTTCCCCAGTTTTATTAGCTTTGTTTTACTTTCATTAATTTTTTAATTTTTAATTTTTAGCCCCATTTTTCCTTCTTCTGTGACTATCTCCAAGCACATTTTCCATGATACTTCTTCTTTTGGTTACGAGCACGATATCGTTATTTGGCTGCCACTTGATCTTAAGCTACCCTTGAGTAGTTTTCTCATTGTGTATTATAATGATAGATTAAATAGCGTTGTGGACAATGAGTCACCTTGTTTACCCCTTTATTAATCATAAATTCATTTGTTTCTCCTTTTTATGGTATTATACTAACCCTTCTGATATTCCTTGAACTAATTGTTAGAAATTGTTGAAAATAAAATTTGTGTGTTACATAACCTATGTTTGACACTTATGTTGCCAACTGTTTAAAGCAAATTATGTAAAAGAAAAAAACATCCGGATGCGTAAAATACACTTTCACGCACTCCGGCGATAACTGTAAAATATGCATTCGAAAGCAATGAGTACAAAAAAATACTTAATTATCTATTATATCGTCCCTCCAATACCAAAATCACGAATGTTCAAATTTAGAGTTTTGAGAAAATGGCATTTAAATGTTTAGATAAACACTAAAAATAATAACCCTTGTTTGTTTATGCTGCTTTATAATTAGCATTTGTTATTATTGGAGCTGTGAATTAAATATATATTGGATTTTATCAAAATTTGTTCATTTTGAAAAAAAAGCACATTCGTTATTGTGGTTTTGCAAAAATTAATAAAATATATATTTTTCGTGAAAAAAAAGAAACAAATTCTATGAATAAAACTGTTTTATTTCAAATTAATGTTATAAATGAAACTAACTGTTTCTAATTAATTCCACTATTTAATTGAAAGATTTATGAAAATTATTAAAGGATATTGATAATTATTTATTTATTTCACATAATTTTCGACATTTCTGACAAAAATAAACATGAATATTTTGGAAATTGACCAAGTATCTTTCTCAACAGCTTTCAGTAACTGATTTTCCTCGGCATGTGGTTCTGGTAACTAATCCCGAACATTTTGGTTTGTTTTCAAAGCTTGATAAAAATTATGGTATGCTTTGGGTATGGTAAAATCTTTGCACATTTTTTGTAAATCTTTCCATTTATCCTTGCTTATAGCTAGTGGGCTAGTATAGGCGTTACTTAAAACTATTTGTTTTGGACGACCCCGACTTTTTGTAGAGCTGGAACATTCTACTTCAATAAACTCTTCCGCATAGTCTGTCTTATAAAATACTTTTGTTTTCTGCCCCTTGATGAAACGAAAACAGCAAAATTTTCTCCATGAAACTTGGTTGAAATTGAATAAACTTGCTGAAAAGGATTTGAAGTCCAAAACATCGTCGAACATCATAGTCCTCACGTTGAAAGGTTGAGGCGTTATTCGAGAATCTCCAATAACTTGTGCCCACCCCTCAGGCATATAAACTGGTACGTGCTTTGATTTTTTCTCAATTTTAGAGTGGATGGAGTCACACTCCATTTCAGTGTGCCCAGTCTCCAAGAATTGATGGTCGATTGTTCTTAAAGATGGATGATTGATGCAAAGTTGGAGACACATGGTTGCAAAAATAGAGATCTTTTGCTGTCCGCCGCATCCGTCTGACATCATGCGAATTGCAGTGATCTCATTTTGTGACATGATGAAATCGTATATACATGAAGCAATCTCATTTACACCTCTTTTCCCTTGTGCCCCATCCCACAGATAACATCTCACGTCCTTGCCAAGTTATAAACGGTGAAATTATAAACTGCCAGCTTTCTCAAGTGAAAAATTTGCCCTGCAGACTCTACTGCCTACTACTGCCTGGAGATCAAAGTTGAAAGCTAAAATACTCTGATCATTCTTTGCTAAATACTTGTCATAGTCGCGAGCTCTTCTGTTGGCCTCCTTCCTTTCTAGATGCCTGTTGTATTCTAATTCATTCACTTTTCTCTCTTCTTCAGATACATTTTTTGAAGCTTGCTTCTTAACGCACGACATAGGACTTTTGAGAAGGCTAGTGAAATCGTAAAACGTGTAACCGTTACGAAAAGTCCGTCATGCAACAGTGTTGCCATTTTTTTGAAAAGGCTATTGAACTCGTGAATCGTGTGATGTTACGAAAAAGCGTTCGTCACGCGATAACTTATTCAAGCGACTGTGCGCAATCTCTCTTGCGCACTGAGCTCGCACTCCTATAGGTGTGGAAAACTGTCCAAAATGGTCAAAAATTGTCAAAATTTTGAAAAAATGGTTAATAATCGCCAAAAATTTGGAAAAATGATCGAAAACTGTCAAATTTTTGAAAAAATGGTTAATAATTGCCAAATATTTTCAAAAATTGTTAAAAACTGTCAAAAATGGTCAATAATTGTCAAAAATTTTGAAAAATGTGTGAATTTTTGAAAAATTGTCAAAAATGGTTAATAATTGTCAAAGACGGTCAATAATTGTCAAAACCATCAAAATTCGTCAAAAATTGTCAGAAATGGTCCAAAAGGATCAATAATTGTTAAAATTTTGAAAAATAGTCAAAAATTTTGAAAAAATTGTCAAAGTCGGTCAATAATTGTCAAAATTCGTCAAAAACTGTCAAAAATGGTCAATAATTGTTAAAATTTTTGAAAAATTGTCAAAATTTTCTAAATATGGTCAAAAATTCTCAAGAATTTGGAAAAATCGTCATAAATTCTCAAAAACTGTCAAAATTTTGAAAATATGGTTAATAATTGCCAAATATTTTCAAAAATTGTCAAAAATTTGGAGATATGGTCAATAATTGTCAAAATTTTTGAAAAATGGTCCAATTTTTCGAAAAATTGTCAAAAAAAGTTCAAAAATTGTCAAAATTTTGAAAAAATGGTCAATAACTATAGAAAACTGCCCAAAGTGGTCAATAATTATTGAAAATTGTCAAAATTTTTGAAAAATTGTCAAAAATGGTCAATAATTGTCAGAAACTGTCGAAAATGCTCAAAAATTGTCAAAAATGGTCAATAATTGCTAAAATTTGGAAAAATGGTCTAAAATGGTCAAAATTTTCGAAAAATTGTCAAAAATGATCAATAATTGTCAAAAATGGTAAATAATTGTCAAAAATGGTCAATAATTATTAAAATTTGAAAAAATTGTCAAAAGTTGTCAAAATTTTGAAATAATGGTTAATAATTGCCAAATATGTTAAAAAATTTTAAAAAATTGTCAAAAATGGTCAATAATTGTCAAAGACGGTCAATAATTGTCGAAATTTGTTTAAATGGTCAAAAATTGTCAAAATTTAAAAAAAATGGTGAAAAACTCACGAAAAATGGTCATTCTATTGTGCATAAGAAGCAAGTTTCTGTCGGCGGTCCGGCGACCGCTCACCCTTTTTTTGTGCTAGGCATTTTTTGCACTGGTCTTTTTTGAGTATAAAAAAACCCAAATTATATTCTTTAAATATTTGTCTATACTTCTCCAACGTAACTGGTTTTGAACCTTCGGAATTCCAGATATCTATGTACATTCTATACATTATTCAATGATGCGTCCAAGTAGTTTTTTGTACGGCAGTAGTGCGACTCAACTGACAGAGAAGATGAAATATGGTCACGTACCTATACGTTTTTCACTATTTTCAAAAAAATTGAATAGATGAGGCTTTTACTTGATGAAGATCCATACTAATGATGAAATAAAACAATTTAATTTGTTTAAAACTTCATTTTTTATTTTGAACTAACGTTCAAATTAAAATTAGTGACGCGTTTCGCTACACAGTAGTTCAAAATAAAAAATGAAGATTTAAACAAATTAAATTGTTTTATTTCATCACTATTTTCAGTAACTTGTTTGAAGGAATATGCTTGCCGCGTCTATCTTTCTCGATGATTCCACTGGTAGAGCGTTTTTCAATGGAACTTCTCATTAATGCATCGGTCACATAAGGAGTAGCCATGAAAAATCCTCTACACACAATACATTTTGTTCCATTGACCGTAAAGTAGTAAATGCAGGTAAAGGTTTTCCGTGAGTTTTCAAGGTTCCTCGTACTGCGTTTCTTTTCAGTCCGTTCTATGTGGCTGCACAAAAATTGTCTTTGATCATCAGAACAACTTAAGCTACTAAAGTCTCTATATATTTTTTCTCTGCTCTGATCATTAACCAAATATTTACATTTATGTTTCGATTTTGCCGGACTTGGAGCTGGTAAAAGGGGTCGCGACGGTTTTTCAATGCCGCGATGGCCTGTGTGTGATTCCCTTTTAACCCTTTTAGCTTTCTGAATATTTTTTTTTCCATTTTGGCTCATATTTCACCTTTCTTTTCAAGATTGTTTTTCGCTCAGGCTTCTCAGTAATCTGATTGGGATGGTTTTCTTGTTCATAATCTGAATTTTACTATCCGAAGTAGCACTGTCCGTTTCTAAACCACTTAACGAGGGTACATAATTGTCAGATGATGAAGCAGAGTAATCTAAATCTTCCAACAGTTGATTTTCAGAAATAGATTGAAGAATACCAGGATGCAAAATTTCGGTTTCGTGTAGATCCAAGTTACCTGAAAATTCACCTGAAACCAATAAAAAAGAAATGATAAGTAAATTAAAAGTAAGCCTAACACAAAAATTTCAAAATTTGTATAGTATAAGTAGGTAGTTTTAATAGGCTAAAGCAATCGAATACTTACCTTCCATTGCCATAACTTCAGGATCAATATGCGTTATTAGAAGGAAATTCAGGAAAATCTTCGTTATTTAATTCTGCTGAAAATTAAGATCATTGTGTTATTTTTCTATATTAAGTCAAAATTCTGAAACTAAAATAGTAAAAATGTACAGTTAACGAATTGGGAAATCAGGCAGCACTAAAAACAATTATTCGTGATCTAGTTGTCCAAGCGTTTCAAAATAATGTAGCTGTTTTCACCTTGATGTAAATATTGATTTTTCAGGAAGTTAACTACACTTAGCTTGAAATATATGCATAACAATACGCAAAATACACAATTACTTACTTATCATTAAATTTCCTGCCATGCTGCACTAATCTTTTTGTTCAAGAATTCATTTTTTCTCCAAAAAACAGTGAAGCATCAAAACCACGAATACACTCAAACACTATTATCAATAATGCCAAAACCACGAATGTGACACATTCGCGAATATCTACTGTAATTTTCAAAAATATTTCCAACGGCAAAATCACGATTAAAGCACATTCGCTCTTTAAGCCTTGGAACCAAACTAAAGTTGGCACTATTGCGAAACAGCCGCAGACCAATTCATGCTTTTGGCATTACAATTTTTCGAATTTGTTATTTTTGTCGGTGCACGTAGGTGAAAAGCATAAAATTTGCACATTCGCGTTTGAAGGTAGTTGAAGGTACTTAAATTTCAGTGAATTTTTCAATTTTTAAGATGGAAACTGGAGATGTTTAGTTTGAGGGGATGCACACATTTTAACCAATAATACCTTTTTGTCGAAAAACCCTTAATAAATAATACTTTGAGGATGACACTGTATTTTTTGCACCAAAGATCATCTCGAAGATTTGGTCTCCAACGCAGTTTCCAGAGCGTTCGAGAACAGTATTTGCCCGTTCAGTTGCCATGGGTGGGTATGAGTAGTTAGTTGAAGCAACGAATATAGACGCTTAAAGAAGGGCAGGTCTTATGGGAGGTCAGTTGATCCTTTCGATTCTGCTAGTCAGCCACCGGATGGCGCCACCGTCGCTCACTAACAAGCTCAAAATCCTAGTTGAGGGCCTGTTCGCTCGCCGATCCCACCTACTTTGCCACTATTTTTCAGCCACATCCCACGTGCTCCGCCACTATTTTTCAGCCATGCGCCCTTCTCTTTCCACTCCCCCGGATACTAAACGTCTTTCTCGTCCATCTGGCGCCATCCCACGGTCAGTTCGAAGCCTCTCGGTCTTATACATTGGCCTGTCCTTCTATAAGCTTCTATATTCGTTGGTCGAAGGGTCCACCCGGTGAGAAATATTTTGGTGGATCTAAAAATAGATTATTAGAGATTCCTGTAAATTGTCTTATCTAGTAAAGCGTGTTACCAATAGATATCGAATAATAAATTTATACTATTAACGCCTTACAAAGATTAGAAACAACTACTTCTCGGGCTATATGCCCCGACAGATATTGATTTACACTTCTAAGTTAAATGGGATCGGTATGATCTAGAAGGGACAATATCACTTGTAGACCGGTTTCGGCGTATGGCGCCTCATTAGTACAAGGTAAATATTCTCCGTCCGAGAGCTCCATGAGCTTAATCCCGGACTAAAGATGTTACCGAAATCACAATCACAATAATAGATTTATGCTAAAACTGACAGGTCACTTAGAAGAAACAACTACTTCTCGAGCTATATGCAGGAGTGGATGGGGTGTAGTTTAGGAGTTGTTGAAGGAAGGGAAAAGATAGTAAGTTTCAGCTCGTATGACAGTATGATGTGAATGATTAAATTTACATATAAACTGTAACAGATATTCAGGAAATTTAGAAACTAGTTACATTCATTGGAAGGAGAAAGTGTTATTGCATCCCTTTGAAGTTATTTTTTCTACAGTCACGCGTAAAATGACTAATTACTATATTCAAATGAAATCGTGAAGTAGACAAATGCCAAGGAATAAAGTAAAAAAAGGAAAAATCTTTTCCGCTCGCTTATTTAATCAAACAACGCAGTCCGAATTAACTCAATTGGTGAATATTTACCAATGAATCAGATTAAAAATCAAATAAATGGACAATTTTTGTCAGAAACTGTCAAAAATGGTCAATAATTGTCAAAAATTGTCAAAAATTGTCAAAAATTTTCAAAAATTGTCAAAAATTGTCAAAAATTGTCAAAAATTGTCAAAAATTGTCAAAAATTGTCAAAAATTGTCAAAAATTGTCAAAAATTGTCAAAAATTGTCAAAAATTGTCAAAAATTGTCAAAAATGGTCGATAATTCTCAAAAACTTCAATAACATTTTGAAAAATGGTCAAAAATTTTCAAAAATTGTCAAAAATGGTCAATTGTCAAGAATGGTCAATTGTCAAAAATGGTCAATTGTCAAAAATGGTCAAAAATTGTCAAAAATGGTCAAAAAAAGGTCAAAAAACTATCTAAAATGGTCAAAAATGGTCCAAAATGGTCAAAATTGGTCAATAATTATCAAAAATTGTTAAAATTTCGAAAAATGTTCGATAATTGTTAAAAACGGTCAATAATTTCGAAAAATGGTCACATTTTTTTGAAGAATTATTAAAATTTTTGGAAAATTGTCAAAAATTCCGAAAAATTGTCAAAAACTATCAAAAATAGTCAAAAATTGTCAAAAATTGTCAAAAATTGTCAAAATTGTCAAAATTGTCAAAATTGTCAAAAACTGTCAAAAATGGACAATTATTGTTAAAAATTGTCAGAATTTTGAAAAATAGTTGATAATTGTCAAAAATTGTTAAATTTTTTGAAATATGGTAAAAAATGGTCAAGAATGGTCAAAAACTATCAAAAATTGTTAGAAATTGTCAATTATTTTTAAAAACTGTCAAAAATGGACAATTATTATCAAAATTGGTCAATAATTGTTAAAATCTTGAAAAATGGTCGATAATTGTAAAAAATGGTCAATAATTTTGAAAAATGGTCAAAAACGGCCAATAATTGTCAAAAACTATCAAAAATGGTTAAAAATGTTCAACAACAGTAAATTGAAAATTATTGTTAAAAATTGTCAAAATTTTGAAAAATACTTGATAATTGTCAAAAATTGTTTTTGAAAATTTGTCAAAAATTTTGAAATATGTTCAAAAATGGTCAATAATTGTCAAAAATTTGGGAAAATGGTCCATAATTGTCAACAATTGTCAATAATTATCAAAAAAGGTCAATAATTTTGAAAAATGATCTAAAAGTTTGAAAAATTGTCAAAAATGGTCAAAAACTATCAAAAATGGTTAAAAATTGTCAATTATTGTTAAAAACTGTTAAAAATGGACAATTATAGTCAAAAACTGTCAAAAATGGTTAAAAATTGTCATCATTTTGAAAAATTGTCAAAAATGGTCAATAGTTGTCAAAATTTTGAGAAATGGTCAATAATCGTCAAAAGTTGTCAAAACTTTGAAAAATAGTCAATAAATAATACGAGCCGTTCCCAAAAATCGATTTAAACACGTAATTTATAAAATCGATTTTCTAAAACTCGATTAATATTACTATAAAAATCGAAGAAAATAATAATCGATTTATCTAAAGATCGATTATTTCTTAACATCTCTAGTCAGTAGATCTTTTTAAGGTTGATCATGATGAATAGCGAAAATGACGATTATTCTAGCATTCCTATTATAACCTAAAATAATGTAAAAAAACTGTTTTAATTATTAAAAGGGCGACTGTAGAAAAAACTATGTGTGTTCTTCGAGCGTAAAGTGAAATTGCTGCCATTCTTTCTCAAGCGGCAATCTGTTACTTTACGCTCTAAATACACAAATAACTATTTTAATACTGGAATCAACATCCAAATATTTTTATTTGGAATAATAGAATGCCAAATTCATTAACAAGCGATCAAGTATATTCTAAGGAATGTACTTTGAAGAATTACTAACAGAAATGTTCCATTTGGAAGGGCCTACTCACGATTCACCCCAAAAGGGTCGGCTATAGATATGTTCGTATTGTGATAGAAGAATTAGTTAGACCCACTTGTTATTGTGGTAATATAGTGTCACAAATTAGTAGGGTAGAACATTATCTCGTAATATATCATCTGTGTCAATATGAATAGAAGGGTATTCACTTCACCTGGCGCGAATTCTCTAACTAATTATTATCATTATTATTGACTATTGACATTTAACTGACTTCCAAGCGTCAGATTTGATTGAAACTTTGCACACTCACCAGGAACCGATGACAATACAAGAATGTAATCATTTAATTCCAATATCTTTACCAGGATTATCAGGATTAACGATTGACATATTCACTCTGCGTATTATAGCTAATTTAATTTAAGGAGGAGTTGACAAGGACTTAAGGACAACTAGAGAGTGTCATGTTCAATCCCCACACGAGAGAATTTTTCTTTATTCCTTAAAAAGTATGTATTTTACTGAATTTGATTTAGTTTGAAAACTAAAAACGCAAAAATGAATACTATTTAAAAAAATCTGAATAACAAGCTTATGAAGCAGGTTTTATTAAAAAACTGTTTGACAATGGCGAAAACTACACTCTAATTATTCAATAACTGCTCACGACCATTCTTTTTCTGCGTGCCACGCCGGTTTCATAAATGCGTCGCTTCACTCTACAACCTTAAGCTTGTACCACCCAGACCCTGGTACGTATTCTATAACACCAAAAACCAAATCCTTCTAGAAGAATTCTATTAGCGTGAAAGTTCAAAATTGATCAATTAATACTTTCAAACTTCGGCTAAACTGGTCTAGCCACCCATTTTCTGATCCCGAATACTGTTTTTATCGGAATTCTGGCAAAAGTGTGTTGTTTTCTGCGCTGTTAGTATAACTGAACAAGTTAAGGCTCAATTGCTTTCTCTGACTGCAAATTTTCAGGTCATTACTCTTCCTCCAACCTCATCGCAGAGAATGGTGAATCTTTCTTAACTTTCCTATCTTAATCCGTTCCCTCCCACCCAAAAGCCGGTATAGGCATCAATTAATAGTCTAGCGGATCTAGCCACAAACAATACAATGGTGCCTCTTCACGATGTGTACGTCTATGGATTTAATCGAAGGTGCTTATTAAAAAATAAATAACAATAATTCAAACTGACGACCAATTTTTTTCATACGTGACTGAAGAAGGCTGTCACATTAGTGAAGCACATCTCATGATAATAAGCGCATTATCAGAGCTTATTACCTTTCGTCACTTGGGTTGAGTTGTATGTGGTATATCGCCTAAAATATTTTCAAAAATCTCTGCTCTTACATTGTCTCGGTTTTTTCAATTAGTGTTTTTTTATAAGCTGGCCTTTCCCTTTGCACAGACTTGTTTCATTCTTAACCCGTAACTACAGACGACACGTCTGTGAGACACCTCTGCCCTTGAATTGTTCAAGTACTCCCATCCCCGAGTATTTACGCGGATGCGACGCTATGTACCTTCGACCCTTCGACGGGTTCAGTAATAAACCGTCTGTGGTTGATTGGTGCGGTTTTGAATTTTTCACGAGCGATTTTATATTGGCTGGTGTCTGTGAGACGTAAGGTCTGTGTAAGTGTGAATTTGTTTACGGTATGAAAATTTATATTGAGTATTTTCTTGTTAGGTTTTCGATATGGGTGACAACAATCTACCTGATCCTTCAAAAAGGGAGAGGTATAACGACCCAGATTTCCAAGAAACTGTTTTAAAATGGGCCGAATGGGATTATTCCTGCTATTCTGCTGATGAGGACGACGACGTTGAAAATATTTTCCTGTAAACAAACGTGTTAGTATTTAACAATTAAAATAATCTCATTTTGTAGTCAGTAAACCTAAAATGATATCTGATATATGTACACTGTGTTCACTTGAAAAGGACCCACCCTTAATATTTTAAAATGGGACATATTAGGAAGAAATGTCGAAGCACGTCAACTTTTAACTTGAGGGGGACACTTTTTGGCGCTAATGTCATAAGAGTCAGATTCACTCCCTCCCTACTGGAGACACCCCTTACATTTTTTCAAATGGCATTAGGTATCAAGTCATACTTCATTTAAAAGGTCTGGTAAATCTCTATCCAATCATTGCCTTTGATACCAGCCTTCCATTGTTATTTAATCGTTGTTTAAAATTGGTTCTTTTTCAACTTTCATTGCCTGAATGTTAACGGTGGTCATAAGAAAAAACTGCTATTTAATCATGTGTACAAAGTGACCACCGTTAACATTCAGGCAATAAAAGTTGAAAAAGAGCCAATTTTAAACAACGATTAAATAACAATGGAATGCTGGTATCAAAGGCAATGATTGGATAGAGATTTACCAGACCTTTTAAATGAGGTGTGACTTGATACCTAATGCCATTTGAAAAAATGTAAGGGGTGTCTCTAGTAGGGAGGGGGTGAATCTGACGTTTATGACATTAGCGCCAAAAAGTGTCCCCCTCAAGTTAAAAGTTGACGTGTTTCGGCATTTCTTCCTAATATGTCCCTTTTTTGAAATATTAAGGGTGGGTCCTTTTCAAATGAACACAGGTATATATGAATAATATCATTAAAAAAGCATTATATCAATTTTTGATAAAATAAAATTGCCGTCTAAGAGACGTCACGTCTGACAAAGTGTTACTGAACTGTTACGTCCGTGGTTACAGGTTAACAAACGAGCTCTCACTCTTCCGCAAAACCAAGATGTTCCTGGTCTTCTAAGATTGTCGTCCTCACCAACTTTCCAATAAAAAATTTTATGCCTAAATGTTTCCTGTTGCCATGATTGCAGCGATCCATTTATTTGTTTCCATTTTTGCTTCAATAAGATTTTCATAAAACTCTAGGACTTGCTTTGTTCATTTTCGTTTTGTGTTTTTGAAATTTTAACCTCTTTTTTCTTTTAGTCATCATCTTAGAGAAAGGAAAATGGTACGGCTATGAACAATTCAACGGAAGATACACTTTGCTATCTGCAATTATACATTTTCTAATTAATTTAGGCCGCGCTAAATAGTCTAGACTTGTATTGCTTGGCTCTTTGAGTACGTTTATAATAAATTCTTTGTTGTGAGTAAAAGTCCAAGGATCGCTGGAAGTTTTTAAAGTATAATAAAAGTTGTTTAAGACAGAGTAAAAGTGCTTTTAGCACAAATTGCTTTTCTTGTCTAATCAGAAAAAAAATTAATTGAAATTGTTTAGTTTGATACTAATATAATTATGTAAGCTGCTATTCAGGTAGAAGATATATTTCTACTGTTACTTAGTTGAATGATGAATGAAGAGTATAGTAAGTAATCCAGGTAGAAACTAATGGATTTTTACAGGGTGGATTCACAACTCAAGTCACCACTCTTCATAAATTCCAACCCTTCGAAAATAAAACCAATAATGGTGCTGTACTGTTACAGCTTCAAAACTGGATAGGGGAGAAGGTTGCAGAAAGTTTTGGTAGGCTCCTAACAATATTATCTTCTTCTATGGTGTCAATATCTTCTTTTTCAGGATATACAAATGTATTACCCACTGCTTTACGAAGGAAAGAAACCATATATTCGCCGTTAATAACATCTTCCACGCATCCTCCATAATGGCGAACACTTTTATCGGTAGGGTATTGAACAATAATAAAATCGCCAATATGAATCTCTGGATCTAATTCATTATCGTCATCATCACATAGTGCGTCTTCATTAATGACATCCTCTGTTTCTGACTCTTCGGAGCTTGATTTTCTCATTTTGTACGTTTTTTTAGAATAAGGATTTTTGTACAATTTTTTATTTTTTTCAGGTTCTCTTTTTCTAAACTTCCCAAAGACTTGTTTTGTCACTTTCTGTTTTCAATTTTTATGTTTATTTTCTTTTAATTGTGATCTTTCTCGTCTTTGTCTGTACTCTTCCTCTATTTTTTTTATAGGAGTGTCTGTAAGTACTAATTATTGTCCCTTCTTTCTTTTGGTAGTATTTTTTCTAGGTACTGCTTTTAGATGTGGTCTTATGGCTTCAAGTGTTATTAACGTTGATGGTCTAGAATGTGAAGGTCCCGCTACTGGTGGTAAACAAAGAGGTTCAAAATAAGCATCACTAATATCATCGGAATCAACGGATACTTTTGCAGCATTCAGAACTTCATTTGTCGACTCGGGGGGAGTGTTTGGTTCGCGTGCTATAGTATTTCGAGATTCTGGGTCTCGAAAAGTCTTTGCTTCACTTGTTGAAGTGTTTCCAGACTCTGATTCTAGCAAAGTATTTGCTTCGCTTACAGTATTTTGAGATTTTTGGTTTGGTGAAGTTACAACTTCAGATGGCCGGTCTGTGACGTAAGACATCATGAAATCCTGATCTGTGAAAACATTTGAGTTAAGCGGGCAAATTCCAGTTTTCTCAAAAGCTTTTAAAATATTAGTTGGAATAAATGCTAGAGGAAATGCTTTACCCACAATTTCACTTATATTATAAATTGTTAAAGGCGTACCCGGGTGATTAATGAGCCATTCATCAGCTGCTCTATTGTAATAAGACCTAAAGGGTTCGAAGCAAGACACATCCAAAGGCTGCATCCGATGGCTGCAGTGAGGTGGTAACGTCAATAATACTATGCCATTATTTTTTGCTTTTTTTAAAACATCCACTCCATAATGACTTTCATGGTTGTCCAATATAATCAATATTTTTTTTGAAGCTTGCTTCTTATTGCACGATATAGGACTTTTGGGAAGGCTAGTGAACTCGTCAAACGTGTAACCGTTACGAAAAGTCCGTCACGCAACAGTGTTGCAGATTTCTGAATAATCCACTAATCCAATGAAATTTAAATTCAAGCTTGCTTCTTATTGCACGACATAGGAATTTTGGGAAGGCTATTGAACTCGTGAAACGTGTGATGTTCCGAAAAAGCGTTCGTCACGCGATAACTCATTCAAGCGACTGTGCGCAATCTCTCTTGCCGCACTGAGCTCGCACACCTATAGGTGTGAAAAATTGTCAAAAATGGTCAAAAATGGTCAAAAATTGTCAAAAATTGTCAAAATTTCTAAAAAATGGTTAAGAATTGCCAAATATTTTCAAAAATTGTCAGAAACTGTCAAAAATGGTCAATAATTGTCAAATTTTTTTTAAAAATTGTCAAAATAGGTCAATAATTGTCAAAGACGGTCAATAATTGTCAAAACCAAACAAAATTTGTCAAAAATGGTCCAAAAGGATCAATAATTGTTAAAATTTTGAAAAATGTTCAAAAATTGTCAAAATTTGAAAAAAATTGTCAATAATTGCCAAATATGTTAAAATTTTTGAAAAATTGTCAAAAATGGTCATTCATTCATTCATTCATTCATAAATTGGGTTGTGCTCATCAGCCCAGGCACTTGATCTGAATCTTTGTACCATTTCCCATGTTATCTACTTCCATTCCAGTAGCTTCGTGTCTTCTATAAAGATCACTAGTTTGACTGGAGGGATTTTCAGTAGTTGTGATGGTTGTATAACTTCCTCTCCAAAGTGCTTCCGTCTAAGTTCTTGTAAGTCCTCGCAGAAGCAGAGTATGTGAGTAGGTGTTTCATCATCAAGTTCACATTTTCTGCTCATAGGTTCACTAACTTTGCCCATATTGTACAGATGTTTCCTCAAGGTGCAGTGTCCAGACACCAGGTCGGTAACTGTCTTCAAATGTCTCTTACCCAGTTTCAGTAGCCTGGTTGAGAGTTCCTTGTCTACCTTGTTCAGTAAACTCTTTGTATGAAGGTGCCCTCGTGTCACCCTCCATTTGAATTGATGTTCCCTATCTAGCCAGTTCCCGATTTCCCCTCTTATGCAATCTTTTGTGATTCCACAAAACGGTTCCGGACCTATGAAGTCTCCTTTAGAGCCTTCTTTAGCTAACTGGTCCGCCATTTCATTACCTGCAATACCCTCATGTGCCGGCACCCATATTAGAGACACTTTGTTGTCTCTTGCCAGCCTGTTGAGGGATTCTTTGCAGTTTTTCACCAGTCTAGACCTAGTTGTAGGATTACTGATAGCCTTAAGCAGAGCCTGGCTGTCAGTGAATATTTCAATTTTTTGTCCGGTATATCCTCTTCTGATGTTTTCATCAATACAGGCTATAGCGGCAATCGTCTCTGCTTGAAACACAGTCGTATATCGACCAAGGCTAAAGAACATTCTCTTTCTAGGTCCTTTTATACCAGCCCCAGTGCCATGGTTTGTTTTGGAGCCATCGGTGAACCAGATGATTTCTCCAGAATTACCTGGGTGCATCACTTGTTCCCTAGATGGGATGATGATATTCACTCGCTCAGTGAATATATTCTCTGATGTCATGCTATCAAAACTCATGTGAAATATGGGTTCGTCTAGTAATGTCCCAGTTGTATCAGTGTGTCCTTCTCGAACATTGTTCGGGGACCATAGGTTTCCCGATTTCAGCCTAAGAATTGCCATCATTGCCTCCGCCCTTATAAAAAGTTCTAGAGGAGGAAGTCAAAAATGGTCAATAATTGCCAAATATGTTAAAATAAATTTGAAATAATTGTCAAAATTTGGCAAAAACTGTCAAAAATGGTCAAAAATTGTCAAGAATTTGGAAAAATCGTCAAAAATTGTCAAAATTTTGAAAAAATGGTTAATAATTGCCAAATATTTTCAAAAATTGTCAAAAATTTGGAAAAATGGTCAATAATTGTCAAATTTTTCGAAAAATTGTCAAAAATGGTCAATAATTATAAAAAAAAACTGTCAAAATGGTCAATAATTATTAAAAATTGTCAACATTTTTGAAAAATTGTCAAAAATGGTCAATAATTGTCAGAACCTGTCAAAAATGCTTAAAAATTGTCAAAAATGGTCAATAATTGTAAAAATTTGGAAAAATGGTCTAAAATGGTCAATATTTTTGAAAAATTGTCAAAAATGATCAATAATTGTCAAAACTGTCAAAACTGGTCAAGAATTGTCAAAAATGGTGATTTTATTGAAATTTGAAAAAATTGTCAAAATTTTGAAAAAATGGTGAATAATTGCCAAATATGTTAAAATTTTCGAAAAATTGTCAAAAATGGTCAATAATTGTCAGACGGTCAATAATTGTCGAAATTCGTCGAAAACTGTCAAAAATTGTCAAAATTTTTGAAAAATGGTGAAATATTCACGAAAAATGGTCATTCTATTGTGCATAAGAAGCAAGCTTCTGTCGGCGATCCGAAGACCGCTCACCTTTTTTTTGAGAGCAGTTAGTTTGTTTCATAATGTGATTCATACATTCTAAAAATGTATTCGAAGTCATCCAACCAGTAGGAAACGCGGAACCGCCAGAACCAGGTGGGGCGTGTTGTAACATTTTCGGGAAAAATTTTTTCTCGAAAAAACCATAAATGGCGGAATAAAAGTACCATTTCCGGATATTAAACAGCACAAGGCTACTAAAATACCGACTTGTGTGCAACCACTTTGTGCTAATATTTTTGGAGGTTTGTGTACGGTAATGACACCAGTCTCGTCTAAATTATAAATGCCACAAGCTCGTAGCTGTACGTAACGTTAACCGAGAATTACGATGTCGAAAATTTTTCATCCACTCACCCCCAGCGACACCATTCTCATTCCAAGTGTCTGGTATAGCTATTGAGTTTGTAACGGCAAACTTATATACTAAAACTCTAGTTTCTCTTTCTGTTAAGCAATAGCACATATAAGAGGCATCAAGCAAGTACTGTACCAACATAGCTTCCTCTGCTTCAGTAAATACTGATTTATACCTATGTTTTTGTAAAAAATCATATTTAGCTTTTTCATCATCTGACAGAGTCTTATATTTTGAAACATTATGCTGCAAAGCAGATTTTTATATCGGATGTTTTGCTGCGTCTCTCAAAGTTTTTTCGCCTCTTATTACTTGCCAATTGTCTGTATGTGCTTTCCCAAATTTTGAGACAAATCGATCAAGGCTACTTTAACGGCCTTATTGAAAGTATGCAGAGGCGTTGTTTGGCTGATATTTATATTGGAGGAAAGCATACTTACGAGTACGTACTTCAATTTTTAATAAAATTGAAAAGGTACACAACCTCAAATTGTTGGTTTTGTTGTCCAAAACTGCAAACGTATTTCGTAAGAGGCAAACAAAAGTTAAAAAAAACATTCAATTTATAACATAAACCAACTTTTGTTGAGCAGTTCATTCATAACTACAATCAGAGTAAAAATGCTATTATATTAGAGCACTTATTCCTAGAAAATCGTCCAAAATGTTAAATTTTTTGTCCTAATAACATAAAATACGATCATATATCAAGCTTTTATTAATTTAATTTTATCGTTTGTTCTCTTTTCCAACTGTTTCGAGTGAAAATACACTACTCTGTTTACGAGTAAAATAGATGAGGTTCTTTTACTGCAAAAAACTAAATACACTTCAAATGACTGCACAAGGCAAATAAAACTGAAGAGCAAAACAAAATTTAAAACAACATTTTCCTTCTGAATTTCTAGATATGAAGTAAGTGGCAACAGTTTAGGCAAACATATACGTTTATAATGTCATCACAAGTTCCGGTAAGTAGTTGGCTGGAATATTTCCAAAAAGCTTTTATTTTTCGTGAAGTTACTGCATATTTCACAATAAATGTTTCAGTTTCCAAACTCCAGTTACGAAATGGTATTTATCGGTGCTAATTCAGGCCGCATCGTAAATAAACATGATTAATTCTACAAACAGGATTCCCTTAAAATTGGTGCTTTGATGATCAGTATTGGAAATCGAATAAAATTATTTAAAGTGAATGCTCTTGAATGTTTATTTTGAAATCAATTGGATATTAGATGGCGCTTTTCGCTAAATAAAACCGAATATAAAATAGGTGCAAGGTATTCTAAGCTAGTATGGGATTGCCTAGCTGACTTAAACGGCCAGAAAAGGCTCATCAATTCCATTCATTGGACCGGAAGTTGACAATAAATATGGCCACAAGGAAGTGGGTGGCACAGACATCTCTAGAATGGTGAGTAATCTCACCAGGACAGAGACATACGAAACAGTTAAATAGAGAACATTCCTCAACAATTACGGCAAGCCTGATAAGCAAAGATAGGAAAACTGTCAAAGCCGTAGTAGGTAAGTTAACAGGGCACTGTAAGCTTAACAAGCACACGAAACTAATGGCAAGCTGGACCTACTGAAAAATACCACTCCATCACTTCTATTGAAATTTCCTTCATTATGAGAAATTATATAACCATCCATTTTAAATAAGCTCAAGTCAGCTATTTGGAATGTTTCCGTAAGTACTATGACACTAAACTTATTTTTTAATTGATTTAAGTATACGTTTAGCTGATCAAAATTTTTGTTATGCTACGAATGTTCTGATGAAATATACTGAACATCGTCCTCTCCTACTCATAACCCAAATTATATCAGTCAAATATGTCAATATTTTGTGCTCTTATTGGTTGATACCTATTTTCTCTGATATAAGGATCCATATGTTATAACTAACAGTAATGCTACATCAACAATATACTATAAGTATTTAAAATTAGTGATTAAAATAAGAACAAACCCGAATACAAACAAGACAAACCACTTAAAATAGATAAATAAGTCATAAAATGATAGAATGACTGCGAAATCTTATGTAGTAGTTGAATCCTAAATTAAAATGTAAAAATTACTGGATAAGATTAAAATTAAATTAAAATCAAATTAAACACTTCGATATTTATCTAGAGCTGGAGCCTGTTTGTTGCTCCGCAGGTTTGTAACATTAGGTTTTTCAGTTTTTCGTTGCAAAAGTTTCTTCTCGTTAGGTTTCGTTATACAGGGTTGGGATAGAGTATGGAACCAAGTAAATATCTTTTAAACGAAAATGACGATATTTATGAAAATTTGCAGGTAAGTGCAATGGAACAAAATGCATCTGATGAAGATTTTTTTGTTAATAATATACTTCCGGTTTAACCGGAAATGCCATCAACTTCTTTAATTTAAATGGGACACCTTATATATTTTTACAGATTTTGAAAGAGCTTGTTATTTTGAATTCATACATACTGAGTTTAGTTTAAAAAAATTTGTGAAAACGAGGAATATAGCACTTTGAGTTTTTTGCATTAGAGCAAAAAACTATTCAGATAAACTAATTGATGTTGTTTGTATTCATAGTAATAAATAAACGAGTACCGTAAAATGGGGCGAATAACAACAATATTCAACATTTTCGGTTGTATAACTTAAAAACGGTTTGACTTAGAAAACTTGTTCTTAGCGCAAAACTCTTTTCTTAACTTCACCCTCATCCCTGCAAATCGAAATTTTTCAATTTTTTTTGTAAATGCTCTTTTTTTAAAAAAATAGGGTGTGTTGCGATTCACCTTACATCCGGTGTGAATAACAACACCTGCTTGATTTTACGTGTTTTGGCTTTCACACTGTCTAAGAGGTGGAAGACAACACATCTTATATTTTAAAAAAACATTGTACACTAAAAAAAAATTAACTTCATATATTTAAAAGTGAAAATTTATAAATAAACTGTCTAAGAGGTGGAAGACAACACATTTTATATTTAAAAAAACATTGTATACTACAAAATAAATCAACTTCGTATATTCAAAGGTGAACATTTATAAATAAAGAAAAATTTTTTTCTTCGAAACAAAACATTCACTTTTTTAAAAAAACACATAGGTATAGGTACAAAAGTTACTTCCACTTGATGGCGTCCACTTGAAATATCAAAATGCCTCTTCGGCCCTTTTCAGGGTCCTTAACTTTGCCAATAATTTGGTTGAAACTGAATTCGGTCAGATCTGGAATGTCTGGATAAACAAAATGTTTTAATTGGAGGTCTTTCCATCGAAGGCATCACCCGAAGAAAATTTGCGGTGTAATTTTCATCGATGGATTAAACTCTACCAATGTATTTCTGACTAAATAATTCAACCAATATCCAATCGTCTATTTTTATAGACTGAATAGTAACTGGAAATACACCTTCAAACGTTTTACCGTTCTTGGTAACAAAACACTCAATGGGGCAAAGGTGTTCATTGACTCTACTGGTGCTTGGTCCTTGAGAAAAATCAGCAACATTTTTTGCCGCATTTGGTTCAATGGCTTCCAACAATAATTTAAGCAGATGAGGAAATGTGGTCTTTGGGATGCTCGATTCTCTTCGGCCCGGGCCTTTTTTCCAGTCGGTTAATATCTTACGCCAAGCCTCCTTAAATGGGCGAAAAAAAAGCCACATCCAAAGGCTGAGTCATGTGGCTGGAATTCGCTGGTAGGAACACGAATGATATGTCGTGCTCTTCACATCTTTCTACAGCTTCCTAAGAGATGTTCGAAGAGAGATTGTCCCCCATTAACACTGTTTTTCCGGACAAGTTTCGAAAATACGGAATGGCAATGGTCTCAATCCAATCCTGGAAGCAGTTGCTGTCGAACCATCCAGAAGGGGTTGAACTGAAACGAGCACCTCGTGGCCCCCCTATCTTCCAAGTTTCGTACATATGTTTGGCCTTATACACCACGAAAGGAGGTAAAATTGTTCCGTCTGCTGCGGCTGCAAACATAAGGGAGGTGGACGACTTACTGTGGTTCATTACCCTTTCCGGGTATTTCATTCCCCGTTTCGAAATTACTCTTTTCCGTCCTGGGTCATCAGTCAAATTAGTTTCGTCGTAATTGACGATATTGGACGGACTGACACCATCTATTGAGTTTCGAAGATTTTCAAAATAACACCTGACTTGTTCAGTAGTTAGTCCAGCCCTTGACCTTTTAATGTTTTGACAGAACCTCATCGAGAGTCTTTCTTTGTGACGCTTAACGAAACCCAAAGCAAACTCCATCCCCGGCATCTTGTTTTGAAACCGTTCAACTCGTCGGCCGATTTTGTCCAGATAATTTTTCACTATAACTCTCAGATCATATAAATCCAATGGTTGTCCCCATTCGGAGCACTGAACTAATCTGTTTACAATTTGGAGCTCAACTTCTGCAGACACCACAGTTTGACCACCTTTGGAAAGACACTTTTCACCCCTTTCTTCTTTTTTTTTGCGTCTACACAATACTGTATAATCAATTTTATATTTAGCTGCTGCTACTCTAAGTGAAACACCATTTTGAACTTCCTCAATCGCTTTTTTGTAAACATCTTCTGACACCCTACGGCAAGGTTTAACCCTCGGATCACGCTTATACTCACGAGGCATCTTTGTCACTAAGCGAAAAACAAAACTCCGTGATATGCGGCGGACCGACAAGCGTTAACCTGTTGTTGCTATTGACCCCACTTTTCCGCCATGTGTGACCAATCAAATTCAAAAATTCATAGATTCCAGGCATTTTAGTTTAGGTGTTGCCAAGTTTAAAAATTATAAGTAGCGTTATCGAGCTTTACCTCAAATTCAAATGTTAATGAAGTTCTTCAGATAAAGTTTTTTCAGGGACAAAATCTTATTGAAAATTGATGATTAATTAAATATTATAACCTCAAACATTATTCTTTCAGAAATCTGGTTTTTGTGCTTCATGTATTAGGTAAAGTTCCCATATATATACAAAAAATATTTCAACCGCCTGAAAAGCATACAGAGTGGTGAAAAAAATATAACGTTGTTTTCCTGAAAACTGTTGCGATTGGTACAATAGTTGCGTTTCACCCCATTTTACGGTACTGTTTAGTACGTCTTTTGTTCTCCAAGTGTCAAATTCTAATTGACGGAAATAAATTTCACAATTTAGAAGGGTTCAATTAAGTGAAAAAGAGCGTATTGAAATTTTAATGATGATCGTTTATGGTGATCGTGTTAGAACTCATGAAGAAGTGTGTCATATTTTCAATAATTTGCATCCGGAGAGAAATCGTATAACACGCTCAACAGTAACTAAAACATTACAACGTTTTAATACAACTGGGATGGTGAAACATTTGCTAAATCCTGGAAGACCGCCGACTGCAACGAACGAAACTGTTAAACAAAATATTGCAATCGATTTAGAAGAATCACCTCAAACTTCCACCACAAATTTTGCACTAAACCATGGTATCAGTCGTCGTTCTGTAGGAAAGATATTAAAAAGTGAAAAGTATCATCCGTATAAGGAACAGTTGGTTCAAGAATTGTCAGACGATGATTTTGACCGACGGCTAGAATTTTG
The DNA here is from genome assembly GCA_947563755.1 of Lochmaea crataegi. Lineage (NCBI taxonomy): Eukaryota > Metazoa > Arthropoda > Insecta > Coleoptera > Chrysomelidae > Lochmaea > Lochmaea crataegi. The sequence continues at coordinate 30,146,744 of OX387423.1, read as the reverse complement.
CGAACGGCTAATGGACATCTGTAATGTCGACGATAATTTTGCTTCTAACATAGTTTTTTCCGATGAGGCAACTTTTTGTTTAAATGGAACAGTTAATCGCCATAACTCAAGGTATTGGTCAAATGAGAATCCTCATTGGATTCATGAAGCACATACCCAGCATCCACAGAAGTTAAATGTTTGGATGGGAATTGTCGAAAATAGGCTTATAGGCCCATTTTTTATCGACGGAAACTTGAATGGTGACAAGTATTTGGATCTATTAAATAACGAAATTATTCCTGCACTTCAACAGAATGGGCAATTACCACAAAATGTTTGGTTTCAACAAGATGGAGCACCTCCCCACTATGATAGAAGGGTTAGGGATTTTCTGGATGCGAATTTTCCAAATCGATGGATTGGACGTAGAGGATTCATAGAGTGGCCTGCTCGTTCTCCGGATCTTAGCAGGTTAGATTTCTTCTTCGGGGTTATCTAAAATCACGTGTTCACGTTAGACGACCAACAAACTTACAGGAATTGAGACAAATAATTATTGATGAATGTGAACTAATACGTGGAGAAGTCTTGGAAAGAGTGACTCAAGAATTTGTTAATAGGATGGCATATTGTCAGCAAGTAAACGGCGAGCATTTTGAACATTTGAAGTAATTTTGTTTCCCATTATTCTAAAATAATTGAATGTACACCTATTGTACAACTAACAGTGAGTTATTCCTCGTTTTTACCAATTTTTTTACACTAAACTCAGTATGTATGAATTCAAAATAACAAGCTCTTTCAAAATCTGTAGAAATATATAGGGTGTCCCATTTAAATTAAAGAAGTTGATGGCATTTCCGGTTAAACCGGAAGTATATTATTAACAAAAAAATGTACATCAGATGCATTTTGTTCCATTGCACTTACCTGCAAATTTTCATAAATATCGTTCTTTTCGTTTAAAAGATATTTACTTGGTTCCATACTTTATCCCAACCCTGTAGATGGTGTTAGCTGTGACGATGGGTCCCTGGTACTTTCATTAATTTTCTTATCAGTCTCGATCAAGTATTCAATTCTGTAAGGTGTGTTATCAATGTAAAGAACTCTACCTTCGATGTAGCACTCTCTATTGTCCTCTTTTGCCAGTTTCAAGTGTTTCCTCAGGATTGTATTCTCTTCTTTCTGTTGCTTTGTTTGGTCGTTTCCAATTGTTATTTTTTTTTCCTCTCAACTTAACCCTTCGGTGGGCGCGCCGGCGGCAATCTGCCGCAAATCTTACATTTGACCTTGAATTAGAGCTGCCGTTCAACCTATCGTGATGTATACGCATGTATTCGTTACTCATATATCCCATACCACCCTCGATAAATTGGACGTTCCAGGCGACAACGGTTTAGTTGCTTTTAGACTTTGAGTAAAAAGAGTATAATTTGCGGCTATATGCCGCAACGCGCCCTCTCACGTATTTTATAATCTACTCGCCAAAAAGCACATCACAATGTAAGTAACACTATCTGTAATATTTCAGTTACAATGTTTCATTCAAAATACCCCTAATAATTAGGCGACAAGTTCTTATATTCTTATTTTTCGTTTTCTTAGGTCTCGGATATATTTGAATGATGAGGAGTTGTGGAGAGCTGTACACGATGTTTTGCGAGAGTTATCGAAAGAAGGGAAACTAGAAAGCAATGAAAACCCTGATGATAGTGAATCGGAGACAGACGAGGAGATTGTCGAAGAGGATCATAACAACAGTGATTCAGAGCAATCGGGAAAAGAGGAAATATTTCATGACGTACATGAGGATGAAACAAATCCGCAAATCCAAGACGATTACCGATTTTATATAGGTAAACTATTTGCATCAATAAGCCTCTCACTGCAGGTAAAACGCAGGCAAGAAACATAGTGAGAATTCTGCCTGGTCCAAAAATGGATGCCAGAAAAGCGAAAAGAGAAATTGGTGCTTTTGGTTTGGTGATCACTGACAGAATGATTGAAGATATCGTGACTTTCACCAACATATATATCCAAAAGAATCGAGCTGAAGCGGAATATGCAAGAGATAGGGACTGCAAAGAGACGACAAAAACCGAGATAAAAGCTATGTTAGGAGCCCTGTTTCTAATTGGCATAAAAAAAGGAAGCCATACGAACTGTGTTGAGTGGTGGAATTCAGATGGAACAGGTATCATTCTTTTACGGGCACTTTTCAGCTATAAGCGTTTCCATTTTCTGCTTCGAGCTATTAAATTGTGATAAATCTACTCACTAGAGATGAGAGAAAACAAACTGACAAACTTGCTCCGATTCGTGAATTTCATGAAGAGTTTGTTAGTAATTGCATTGCCAATTTTCATGTCAGTGAGTATGTAACAAGTGATGAGATGCTCCATGGGTATAGAGGACGTTGTGGATTCGTGCAATGTATTCCCAACAAGCCAGCCAAATATGGCATCAAATTATATGCACTTTGTGATGCAAGAACCTTCTACACCCTGCACTTTGAAATTTATTGTGGGAAGCAAGTTCCTGGACCTTTTGTTAAGTCTAACAAAAGTGTTGACGTGGAGAAGAGATTGATCGTGCCCATTGAGAACACGAAGAGAAACCTTACCACAGATAATTACTACAGCAGGTATCCATTGGCAGAATATATATTAACAAAAAAACTCACTTTCCTTGGAACTATGAAAAAACAAGAAGGAAATACCATCAGAATTCTTATCAAACCACAATAGAGAAATAAAATCAACTCTTCTTGGTTTTAAATATGATTTTGTTTGGTTTCAACCGTTCCTAAAAAAAATAAGGCTGTGATATTCCTTTCAACAATGCATAGCTCCTCAGAAATTGATGAAGATACTAAAGAGTCCCTGGTGAATTTGGATTACAATGCAACGAAGGAAGGGGTCGACACTGTGGATAAACTGTGCGCATCCTACGGCACTTCGAGAATCACAAGACGATGGCCTTTGGCTATATTCTATAGACATCTAGATATTGCTGGAATCAATGCATTAGTCATCTTCAAGTTCAATAATGTCGAAAACAAGGATAGAAGGCGTGTTTTTCTGAAAAATCTTTCTATTCGTCTGATGGAGAAACACTTGAAAGAAAGAGCTCGAATTCAGTCTCTTCCCAAAGATATTCAGTGCTTCTTAGCAACATATCGGGAAAATGACGATCCTCCAACAGAGGAAGCAAAACGTGGTATCTGTTATATTTGTGGAAAACATAAGAATAACAGAACAAAACTTATTTGTGTGAATTGTGGTGAAAATGTGTGCAAATAGCATGCTAATATGATATTTTTCAACTGTAACGACAATCAGCAAATGGAGATTGAATGATCAATTTGTAATTACACTATTTTTCTGTATTATAATAATATAATTTTCTCCTTGTATAATAAAGATATTTGTATCTGGTATCCTTGACTGTTAACTAGAATATAAGTTCCGTCCATAATATAATTGCGGCAAAATGCCGCAACGCGACCACTCGTGTAAGTTTAGGAGACGCGTCCTCCGAAGGGTTAAAGCAGTTTTTTAGTACTTCCTTCTTTAAAAATTCAACCTTTAAAAGACAATTTATCTGTTTACCCAGTTGATAGATGTCGTTAGGAGTAATATGGACTTCCAACAAATATTTTCCAGTTCAGCACAAATGGATTCAATATTTATCGGTTGCTGGATATTTAGTCCAAATACCATTATTGAGTTCTTTTTATTTCCTCTTTTTAACAGTTCCAATTCCTCTTTTAGAATTTGTTTGTCAGTTTCAAGACTCCGTACTTTGTTTTTCAAATTTCCATTAACATACGAGTTTCTGAGGCTTCTATTTGAGATTTAAGCTCAGTTCTGTTTTGTAAACTCTCGTCTCTTAATAATTCCAAAGTTACAGTCTGATTCTTTTCCATTTCATCCACTGTAGAAAATTGCTTCATTTCAAACTTACTTATCGCTATAGTATAATTAAACTAGTTCTGTATGTATACTGATGAGATAATGAGTACTTGAGGATAAAACATTAAGGTTAGAAGTATGTAAAATTCACCAATCTTTCAGGTTTTGCTGAATCCTCTTGATAATCGAGGTAGGTACTATGATGTATATTTCCCTTGTATGAACTTAAAATTAATTTATTTGTTGTACAAACCAGCTTTTTATAGGATTATAGTTTATTTGATAGATCGTTGAACTTATACGTACAAGGCGACAACACGTTATTTCCACATAACTCAACAAGTGTTCAAAATGTAATAATAAAGTCGTTTCAGCATCTCCATTGGTTTGGTTTCATTATGTGATGCTAATATGGTAGTTTACCTAACGAGTGTGGAAAGTGATACTTTTCTGCACGCAATTGCAGATGGCCGAACGACGCGTTAGGTACACTATTTTTTCTACTAGCGTACGGAAAAAACCCCAAAGTTAATATAAAGGAACATTTATTATTAAATACATATCAACAAATTAATTATTATCAATATTATCATTGTACGCGCAATTTGTACCATTCTGAAAAATAATTGCAGAGGCTAAAATGTTTTCCAATGAAGTCAGATTTCGGTTTTCCACCGCTTTGTCAGCACTAATTGTTGCAACCGTGGCGATGGGAACTTGGCTGGAAGAGGTCATCTTGGAAGGCTTTACTGGCGACAGCTGCTGACGAAGGGCCAGTGACAGCGTCACTGAAGTTTAATATTTTATTCGATAGGCCCTTTTAGAAACTTGGTGAGCTTCCTACATAACCTTCTGCAACGGTAGATTTCCAACTGCCGAGGCGTTTAATATCTGTTATTCCTTCTCCGGAATCTGCAAGAATTGTGGCGGCGGAACTTCGGAAACTGTGGCCCGTATATAATTGAGGATTTAGAAGCTTCAGATAACTAGGAATCTCTGATGGCATTTTTCCGAAGGTGTTTATTCCGATATTTTGTACAGTGCAAGTTCCTTTTTTATATTTCACGAAAAATCGGTTATGAGGGGTTTCAGGCTTTCTTAAACTCACATACTTTCTAAACAAATTGAGCAATTTTCCATTTTCAGCTTCCTCAGAAATCATAAAGCTTCTGAAAGAGTGGTTTTTTGTGTCTGGGATATTTATCAATAAAAGATTTCCTCTGTCATCAATATGATCTAAAGACATCTTTGTTAATTCTTCTCGCCTGCATGCGCCCGCCAAACCAAAAATCGTAGCGACTTTTGTATGAAGATAAATTTCGTCAGGCGCTTGATTTATAAACTTAAAAATATCTTCTTTTGAGAAAATGTTTGCCTTTTTTGGTGTAAATCCAATGTTTTGTTTTTTATATATATGCCGTGACCTTGAAAAACTTGCTTAAATCGACTTCTTTTTTGAGTTTAATTACACTTTTTAACATTGAGTATCTGGACCAAAGAGTGTTTGGCTTGCATGTTTTGGAAATTTCAGCGAAATAAGCCAAAAAAACGTCTTCTTTAAAAGTTTTGATTCCCTTATTCTGGCACCAGTTTTCAAACAACATATATTCCTTTCCATATGTATAACGGGATTTTGATGGTAGTAGATCCAAGTTTGCAGTTCTAGCCGCTTCCAAAACTGACTCTGGCAAATCTTCGTCTGAAGAATCCATGGAAAATTATCTGCTAGAAAAAGCTGCTACGGTAAAATTGGTTTTGACAAGGTAGTGTTTTGACTGACAGGTTTATTTTTTCTTTGTTGCTACGGTGATTCAAAGTGACAAATAAAAAATGTCAGATGTTTATTATTATTTGACATTCATTTGATGAGGCTTATACCAGGGCCATTAAAAAATTATTGAAACATACGTTTTTTTTATTAAAAATTATGGGAGAATTCTAATATATTCCTTAATTTTTCAGTCATTTTGTAAACTACAAACACACGAGTGAGAAAAGTACTCTTCCCACATGTTGCACACTATACTTTTTCTACAAGTGCACAAATTTAAAGATTACAAGTAAAGTAACTTAATATTTATTTTTATGGTTAGTAGAACTGTTAAATAATTTTATTTGAAATTATAGTTGATGGTGAAATTTGTACAATTTTGTATGGTCAAGCTCGGAACTTCATTTCTTTTCACTAAATTCTCCGTTATATCAATTAATTTGACAGTTTTGTGACAAGTGAGTAGGTATTTAAAGATGACAGTAGCCTACTAAGTTTTTGTCGATTTAATTTGATTCTCCATTTGAATGTATGTGGCGTGGGCAAAGTGCCGTGAGAAATGATATTTCTCACAGTATGAGCAAAATTTGGTTTTGAATTTAAGTAAGTTATGATCAGTTATAGCAGTTGTAGAAAAAATATTTCACTTGTTATTTTATTTTCAAAACAGTTTTTGCAACATAACTCTTACTGGGAGTGCCAGCAATCATCAACACTCACCAAAAAATGCCAATATCTTTGGAATGACAAGACATCAGTTCGCGGTTTTGACAGGTCAATAAGTAATCTTGTTTGCCTTTTTTTTAAACTAGTTAGAGTTAAGGCATTCCATTTGAAATTTCTTGGAAAAAACCATGAAAAGAACTAGGTGTTACATAACGCCCTCTAGTTGTTTAATGCTCTGTGCATGGAGTCTATATTTTTGTAAATCGGTTCAGGCATACGGAAGTTACAGTCTTTTTCTTGTCAACGGAAAAACACTTCCCCCACCACTTCAGAATAGGTGATACAGAAAAATGACTTCAATAAAAGTTGTAGAATAAGGACAGTAGTTTTTAAAGTTGATATTTTTCAACAACCTAGATTGAGGAATATTTTGTAAAAAGCACAATTAAATTTTGTAAGAGATAGATTGCGCCACCTAACGAAAAACTATGGAATGAAAAACATTTTTTTTGCGCCAATTTTCTCATAAAAATGTTTTTCCCAAACTCTACGACATTCTGTTTCCGAGATATGGTACCTCGTTACCCTTATTGAATCACCCGATACAATTTAAATTCTATGAAAAACTGATCTCGTGAAAACATTATGTGAAATGATTGAAAATCAAACAATATGTTTTATAAAAGAGATTGATATAACACAGTATTTGAATTAAATACTTCAATGCAAAGCGCAGCGAGTGCAGCAAAAGCTCCAATATATTTCTAAAAATAATAGAACAGCGAGAGAATGTATTCATTGGATTTATTTTAGATTAATGAAATTTTTTCCGAACGACCAAAATTATTTGAATGGAAAACTAAAATTCAAATCAGATTTCGTTCAATGAAATGGTGTTATTATTGTTGTTGCGTTACAAAACAACCAATTATTAATTTTTTCTGTCACACATTTTATTTTTTATATTTGATTAAGAATCACTCCTCACAATTAACAGAATAGGAATAAAATACAGGGTGTCAATTCTAAAACTCACCTCGTGAACGAAAAGAGATTTCAAAAAAGATTTAAGACTGTTTCTAGGATAGAGAGGGGGAACTAAAATGACATGAGAAACAATGCACCCCCATCAACCCCATATGCCCCAACTAACCCACCTACAAAAATTTAAATGGCAACCCCAACTTGTGATACGTCGTTAGAAAGTCCGTAGAAAGTGCTTTCCAACGGTCTAAGTCATAATTATACAGGGTTTAAATGTGAAATGCATTTTTGTATCATTCGGAACCCATTCTGTAAGCACTTATTCCACTCGCTTGCTGGTATATTAAAAATAAAGCTTTTGAAGGCGTTGACTGCATCTTAATTTTTGGAAAAGTAAAAAAGTTGTTAAAACTTGGGTCTGGAGTGTATTAAGGATGGTCCAAGAATTCGATTTTTCTTGATTTAAAAACTCAATTGTTTCAAAGTGTGTGTGAGATTGCATCGTCGTTGGGGGTTGTTTTTTCGAAACTCAGCAATTACTTCCGGCAAAAAAATCGATATGTACCAATCAGCAGTAAAATTTCTTTTATATTGCAGAGGAATTGCTTCTACATGACCCGCTTTTGAGACAAATTTCGCCACCATCTTTTTGGAAACACTTTGAGAACGGATAACTTTCGTCGGTTTTGGTTCATCATTCATCATCATTGACAATACTGTTTCCTGCGTTAAACCGGCTTAGAGTTTTTTTGGCAACAATTGACTCTAATTGCTTTTTTTTCTTCCCTTAAAAGATGCGGCTGTAAAGGTCGTGTCTCCAATGAAAACGTTGGTAGATTAAAGGTGTGGAAAGGCCTCTGAATCGGTGGTGTTGCGGGTCACTTGGAGGATCATCTTGAGGGAATGAAACAACTACTTCTAGCACTGGGATATGTTTGATTTATTACACTACTTTACTATAATATATTACACTTCTTACTATTACTAACGATATGTATAGCATACTTATACTTAATGAATAATTATAACTGATGATTAAGTCATCTCACTGATATCTTACTACTCAACTATATAGAATGTTCTTCTTGAATTATATTGAATCAATTCATCTCATAATGAATATTGTATGTATATTTATACAGCCAGTCAAGTTCAAATAAAGTGAATAAACATATTACTGTTGTGTGTTTATTTCACGCTCTGAACTTGACTTTGTACTCGACGACCTTCTTACACTTTATTTATATAATATTAGAACGTTCGAATGGTTTGTTGAAATAAGATTGAGGGAATTTAATTCTTGTTTTAAATATTTATTGTTATATTATTATATTAGGCCGACGAGTAACTAATTTTTTAACAGATAATTCCTCATGTAAAATTTTTCGAATTGTGGTCTTTGAAATGTCCACTGATGCTCCAATTTCACGATATGTGACACGCCAACTATGTTGTTATATGCAACACTTGAAAAACACTTGCTATGAAATATTTTATAAACACCGAAGTCTATACGACACGACGATCTCTGCATGTACATGAAACTACCAGATTACGGGTACAAATTTTCTTGTAAATAGTGGTATTGTTACCATGGGATTACGTAGGTACACATGATAACCCTAAGCACACATAATGTGTATACTGAACGAAGTGAGTCTGAAAGAGACAGATTGGACAGAATGTACGTAGGGATCGAAAGAGACCAGGGTGCGAATAGAATTTCCTGTAAATAATTCCACCTTTGGTATTGACTTTGATTTTAGCAGGGTTTTTCAAATATTTTTTCCATGGATCTTCTACTGATTTAAAATAACAAAAATAGTCGGGTATGATACTGTAATTCACGACATCGTCTCACATGAAAGCTGATGTTCATTACAGTTTTACATTTTACAAAAAATTGATGAAATTAATAATTTTTGTTTCCTATTAAACTTTAAGTATACGTTTGAAAATGGGTAACATTTGTAACGTGAACGTATTTTCGTGCGATACTTTCTCAGCGTAAAGCATCTCAACAATAGTGCATATAAGACCATAAACCAGCCTTTGACCTTGAAAAACTTTCGTATGATTTGCAAAATCAAATTTCAGAAAGGTCATAAGGAAAACTTTCTTGGCAGATAAGTGGAACGATATTGTACTGTGATTCACCGTAATAGTAGAGCAATTTGTTTGAAGATTAATCAGATATTATAGCGCTGGCATATAATTCCTTCATGAGCTATGAGGTTGGAAATAACACCCACAGCCCTTGTATGGTTGTTATGAAAATTTATAATTTCATGTTTTGAGAAGTTGGCGTGATCTGTTAACAAAACAGTGGTAGCAAAATTGTTTGCTATTTTTCTTAGAATCCATTGGTAATACTGCACACGGAGGTGATAGTCATTAGGTAGCAAATGGTGAAGACTTTGGACATTATATGAATCCAATAAATCTTCTTTTAGAACATTCCAGAGAGTTTTTATACTAGCATTTACTTGTTGAGAAATTTTTCTGGTACTTGTTTCTGGATGTTTGTCAATAATTCACAGAACTGAATCTTCGAGTTGAGGAGTTTTCGCAGTTTTAGGTCGTCCAATGATATTTCTCGATTTTGTAGAAGTTCCAGTTACTTGTAAACGAAGATGCAATTTAGTAAACGTTTCAGAACATGGTAAGCGGTTATTTGGATAACGCAGGGCATCCTTACGTCTGGCCTCTGAGGCATTACCATAGGTCCATAAAGGTAGCGGTGGAAAATCAGCGAAATCGAAAAAAAAACGTTTGAATTTGTTGCTAATTAGTTGCCAAAAAACGATTTTGTTGCTCTAACCGATCTCGAAAAATCGATGTCAATGCTAGCCTTATATCAAGCTAGCGGGGACAGGACGACTGTCGTAAAAACAAATATGACAAAATTTGTTGCTGTAAAGTGTCACTAAAGAATATAATTTAAAAAAAAGTTATTATGGTTTTTTATGAAAATTTGAGTTGGACAGTGACCCCGCTATCTTTATCCGCAGTTTTTCATGGGTTAACACGAGTATAAAATTTGTTGCTGCCTGCAGGTATACTCTAATAGACGTAAATTGTCAGCAACAAAATAAAAACAAAAGATTGGATCGGTTCATAGATCGGTATAAATGTACAGAGTACCCGCTATCTTTATTCGCGGTTTTTTGTAGGAAGATACGAGTATAGAACTTGTCGGGATCGTCGAGTTGTACCACCGAACTTCCTGGTTGCCTTAGCAATTTTATGGTTGCAGTTTTTATCGAGAAGGGCTAGGAAAATCATTGAAGAAGCTATACAGTGTTAAAAAAATGGCTTCATCAATGATTTTCCTTTGCCCTTCTCGATAAATTAATCAATGATCTGTTTTAATCAAGACAGAAATTCTAAATGGTGAGGCATAGAATAATCCCCAATAAAGGCGGAAATGGATTAACTCAGGTAGTCGTGGTACAACTCGGTAGTCCCCGAACTTGTTTCTGTATGCAGGTATATTCTTATAGGCGTGAATTGTCTGCAGCAAAATATAAATGTTTCAGTCAATATATTGCCTGAACTGCTCCGCTATAATATATGAAATACGGCACAAATTATAAACTGACTAGGCATTATATAAATCGCGCATAAAAAGTTAGTCAGTTAATTTTGTTCATTGTTTTTAACCGCTAGGAGATTTTATAGTTGTAGTTTTTGTCGGGAAGGGCAAGGAAAATCATTGAAGAAGCTATACAGTGTTAAAAAAATGATTTTCCTTGCCCTTCTCGATAAATTGATCAATAATCTGTTTTAACCAGACAGAAATTCTAAATAGTGGGGGACATAGAAATAATTATTTTATTTGCCATAGATTAATAATATTTGGATATAGCACAAAATTCTATTACGGTCTAGTTTGTTGATGTAGATATTGAATTGTTCCATAAACTGCCTAAAAATAAGTACGCTGTATAATACGGCCGTCGCTTTCCGATCCGGTCTGATCCGATCTTTTGTTTTTATTTTGTTGCTGACAATTTACGTCTATGAGAGTATACCTGCAGGAAGCAACAAATTTTATATTCGTGTTAACCCACGAAAAACTGCGAATAATGATAGCGGGGTCACTGTCATACTCAAATATTTATAAAAAACCCTAATCACTTTTTTTCATTATATTCTTTAGTGACACTTTGCAGCACTAAATTAGCAACAAATTTTGTCGAATTTGTTTTTACGATAGTCGCCTGTTTTCGTCCTGTCGCCGCGATTTTGATATAAAGCTAGCATTGTCATCGATTTTTCGAGATCGGTTTGAGAAACAAAATCGATTTTTAGGCAACTAATTAGCAACAAATTCATACGTTTTTTTTTCGATTTCGCTGATTTTCCACCGCTACCTTTATGGACTTCATTACCATTGGCTTATCCTTATAAAAAATGCATATTTGTCATTTCAGTATAAGTAAACACAAGCAGTGAACTGAACACAAATGAGAGCAGAGCTTGCGCTTCAACAAAATTAGAATGATACAAATTTCTTGTTTGTTTTTGCGTTAGATTTCAGTTTTGACACAGTAATTGTCAAAATTCCAAAGTCCACTGAGAATAAACATGTTCGTCCTTAATAGTTTTGGAAACAAGTAGAGTCACTAAGGAAAAACTCAACACCCTGTATTTAATTAAAGACAAAACTTACCACACATGTTCACTGAAACTTTTTGTATTTAAATATTTCAGATGACTATGATTACTATCTCAAGCCCAGTTATTTTGAATTTTTTTGTAATTTAATGTAAACAATTAATAATTATTCATTTTAAAAACAATTTCATGCTTCTATTAGTGTTAAATGCATTTTGAGAAGTTATTATTTTACACAAATTATCCAATATAACAAAAAATGGTTATTTGCTTGAATAGCCAGAGAAGTAACAGATTTACTCTAGAATTTAATTGCCAAGTGAAGCCGAGGCAATGATACTAGCCAAAGCAGTAAATCTGATTCTCTGCCGTGTGAAACATATATTTTTTTCTCCAATTGTTTGTACAGTGTGTTTAGAAAAATCAAATTAAAATGAAAACTTTTTTATAACGTATAAAACTCACAATTTGTAGGGTAATTCCGGGGTAGTTGGACCATCGGGTTAGATCGACCAGTGCCAAAATCCCACGTGTTTTTTAACTTTTTGCACACCTAAACCCAGACACCCCTCCGTTGGACGAATCCAAAGTGTTCCATATTGTTTTTGTTTGTCTGTCGGCTTTCAGTCACACAGAAGCGAAGTCAGCGTGTACATGTTAGTGATAAAAAAATTTCAGTGGTTTAGTATTACGTGCTACAAAAAAAATATTTGTAAGTATTTTTCGCCGATTCCTATAGTAAATTGTTGCTACCTTAACAAAGTAAAGTTTAACCTAATATATTTATCGCTGTGTAGTACTAGGCCATATGGACAATGTGTTCCATATAACTCATATAAATGGGATAGTTGGACAATAATTATTCGGGTTAGTTAGACCATTGTTTTGTTTCAGATAGTCATCATGCCAACCTTTTATAAAAGGAAAGGCACAGTCAATAGAGCCACTTGGAGCGCAGAGGCCCTTCAAAATACAATGAATGCTGTTTCCTCGGGTACATTAGGTATTACTCAAGCTGCAAGGGAATATGGAATACCCAAAACTACGCTTAAGAACAGAATAAAATTACAAAACTCATTAAAGTCACATTCATTAGGGAGGAAGTCCTGCCTTAATGAAGAAGCTTAGCTCAAGTTAGTTTCCCACATTAAAAAAATGCAGAAGTATGGTTTTGCTCCAAATCGTGATTTGGTAAGAAGCATGGCATTCGAACTTGCTGAGAAACTTAAAATTAAGCACAACTTCAATAAAACAAAGGAAAAAGCCGGGTATGATTGGTTGCGATTATTTTTATCAAGATTTATCAGTTAGGAAGGCAGAAGGAGTATCAAATGCGCGGGCCGTAGGATTGAATAAGACCGTAGTGCAAGAATATTTTTCTGTTCTTGAAAATGTTTTAACCGAATATCAATTATTTGAGAAGCCAGGAAATATCTTTAATATTGATGAAAGTGGCCTACAATTAAATAACAAACCTGGGTATGTTATAGCGCAAAAAGGGTCTAAAAGTGAATCCAACATAACTTCCGGCGAAAAGGGTAAAACTATTTCTATTGTAGCATGTTGCAATGCGGAAGGTGTTTTTCTTCCCCCCCCCCTATGTATTTTGAAAGGAAAAAACCTAAAGGAATGTCATACGGATGGAATGCCTCCAGGGTCTGCTATTGCAATGAACGAGAAATCAGCATACATCGATGCTGTCATTTTTAAGAAATGGTTAGAGGAGCTAGAAAGCCTTCTGGTACCGCCTTAATTATCTTAGATGGGCACACATCGCACACCAACTCTGTAGAAATATTAGAATTTTGTGAAGCAAATTAAGTAGTCTTACTTTGTCTGCCTAGTCATACAACACATTCCCTACAGCCGATTTATGAAAACAAATCCTAATAGGAAAATAACCCGGTACCAATTCGGCAAATTACTTGGAGAGGCATGGAACAAATCAGCTACCGTTCAAAACGCCATTTCTAGCTTCAAAGCAACAGGAATCGTACCGTTTAATCCCAGTATCATTCCAAATTATGCGTACTTAAGTGATGCGTTTGTTGGGGCTGATAATCAAACTGATGGTATTCCCAAATAACACGCAATTTCTTCAACATCTATTCAAAACATTGCTCCGACACTATCGCCAGTTGCTGGTTGCTCCAAAGATCCCGATTATAATGTTGTGAATCCTCCTAGCTGTTCAAATGAACAACAGGGCCAAACAACAGAAATTACCCCTGGAAAAGCCTTGAATGAAATTGCGCCAGTTATCATTACATCTGCTATTAATAGTCAGAAAGCGCGCCCGTCAAGTAGCCAATGTTTTGACATGTCCAGAGAATATTGAGCGGCAGAAACAAAAAAGACAGAAGACCGAAATAAAAAACAAGTCGAACAAAGAAAACAAAATCAAAAACAAGTCGAACAAAGAAAACGAAATAAAAAACAAGCCGTACAAAGAAAAAGCGAAAAAGAAACGAACAATATTGAGATTGTAGTGATGACACCAACTCAGAGAGTGAAATTATTCTGCAAGACAGTGAAAGTGGTGACGAAGAATGGGATGAAAACGACTTTGCTGGTTGCGGGGAAAACTACTCAGTGACTTCGAAAAAGGATGACTGGTTCCAGTGCACTCGGAGTGATAGATGGTCACACGAGGGTTGTATGAAATATCCAAACTTTTGTGATCTGTGCGGCAAAATTGCCTCTAAAAACGGTGCTTAAATAAGTCACTCTAAGAAATCAATGTTATGTATTATCCTTATTTTTAGTTTTTGATGCAAATTTGTTTACTTCCATTAAAAATATATTTTTAGCTTATAACTTTTGATTTAAGAAGTGGTCGATCTATCCCATATATAGTTCGACCAATACAATTTTTTTTTAAATTTCACTCGTAATGTCCTTTGTGAATTTTTGTGTTTTTTGATAATAAATACTTGCACAATAACTATATTGTTACTTTCTTTTGCTAGTTGGCGCTTTATAAAATTTAATATAGGACTCGAGGAGCAGGATAAAAAAAGTGGTCCAACTACCCCGGAATTACCATAATCTTTTTTCTAATCGTATGTTATAGGTAGAAATTAAATCGTATTTTTTAATTATTAATGTCGAATAGACCTTAAATTGTATGCATAATAATATCTACCGAAAGATAATGATTATAATGTTAAATATTGACAATAATAGAGTGCACAGTGAAGTTAGCCTATGTATGTGTGACGTGGAAGTGATTGTTTGAGCCCATGGGCCTGTTCAAATCACATTGTCATTGCCGTTGTTAAGTGAAGTCTGAGTTGCTATGTACCTTTTTTGAATTGTTTAGTTGAAAATCGCCATTTTTCATCTGTTTATCTTAAGATTAAATTTTTTGGGGAACAGATTAATCTGTGTTTAGAGATAGTTTCTAAAATGATAGAAAGTGATGAAGAAATGTTAACACCTCCCGAAATCACAGAATTGGCAAAATATGGCAGAATATAATTTGTTGCCTACAAAATCCAGAAAATTGTATGAAATATGTTATAAAAAATTTATGGATTATCGCAATACCAAAAAGATCGGATCATTTTCAGAAAACATTTTACTGGCATACTTTGCAGAATTAGCCAGGAAACTGAAATTTTCAACTTTATGGTCTACATATTCTATGTTGAAGACTAGACTGCCTAATAACAATACTATAGATATATCCAAATTATTAAAAACTGCGAGCCTTTTTAAAGCGTTATCCAGATGGTTATAGTGCCAAAAAACCACGAGTACTGCAGAAATCACAAATTCAGCAAATTTTCTTGGAAGCTCCAGAAGGTAAGAATTGAAAAATGATAAATTTCAATCAATTTAGGTTGCTTGAATTTTTGGCATAGCGAAGGCATGTAGAAGTGATGAGCTATTTCGAATGGAAAAATCTCAGATCGAAGATATGGGGGAAAATTTATTTATAACTCTTCCTGGCAGGAAGACAAAAAAATTACGCTCATTTATTGTTGTGGAATATTTTAAACTTCTACAGAGAATACGAAAATTGTAGACCATCAGGCTGGCTAAACAAATTTTTTTTTATACACTAATGGTAAGGCATCAAACAACCGCTTGGTATCCATAAATTTAGAAAAATGCCAGAAGAAATTGCAAAATTAGCAGATATAACCACCACGTTAAAAAGAAATGGGGGTTGGAGATCATCAAGAATAGCCGTAGGTTATATTGAAGATTCTATAGCTGCAAAAAAAAATCAGTGGAAGACTATATTAGATCCCAAAGAACAAAATATCGTCGGAGGTAGCACTACTTCACAAATAAATAAAAATAATTATACTATGATTACAAAAGGCGAAACGGATTATCAAGCCAGTGGGGTAATGTTGAAAATTAATATAAATATTCGAATGTACTATCCCGAGACCGTAAAAAAAAGCCAACTATTATTTTATTAGTAATTCAATCGAGAGTAACTTGTATTTTGACAATTTGATGAGACCATATGAACATTAATAATCTGATTCTTTAAATATTAATGTTTATAGGGTCGAATGAAATTATCACAAAATACAAGTTTTTCTCGATAGAATTAAAGGAAATAATAGTCTCTATTTGTCATGTTCGAGTGGTATTCAGAAAGATTATTTCATGAACAGCATAAAATGATTCCTATATACTAAGTACCTATACGTTTCAACATTTATTTCGTTTCAACTTAAATTTTTACAATCTTGAATCAATCAAAAATAACAAGAACATAAATAAATACGATCAATTAAAATAGGAAATGCAATTATTATAAGTAATACTCGCACCACCACCATAGATAATTCCAGTTGGTGACGCCTTGTGTATCTCTTCTTTTATCACCTGTGTTGCTGAAGTTGGAGCTGGTGTTTCTTCTAACTGTCGCATTCTATTTATAACTCGATTTATAATTTTGTTGTGGTACTGCTCATCGAGCAGGTAGGGTTTGATAAACGATACATTACTGTGGCCCGTTATTTTCATCAGTTCCTGTTCTTGCACGCCAACCTTTGCTAACTGTGAAACTGCCGTAGAGCGACTGGAATGATTCGTGATTTTTCTTTCCTTCAAATCCAAAACCAATACGTTCTGCACCAGCTTTCATCCATTTCAAATATTCATTTTTTCCGATAGGACAAGAAAATAATAGTCTCTAGAGAAAATACGTACAGGACGATTTATATTTTGACTGTTAGCCGTGAGCCATATACTGTCTGGGCATTTCCGATTTCCTCCTTGGCAAGTTTTTGTAAACACAGGATTCTATTCGATTCTGCCAGAGTAGGTTCCATCGTTTTTCATTTCCCTTTTGAAATAATCGATTTTACAATAAATACCTTCGCCTCCTCGCCAGGCTACTCTAAACTCTAAAGATACTATCTGAAAAAATTTCTTCTGAAGGCCATCTGGGGTATTCTCATCATAGCTATCTATAATAGCATTCAATTCATCTAAAGTTAGTGCTTCTGAACTTTCATCCTTATTTGAGAACTATATTGCAGGTTTTGCCTTTTTGCACTACGCGCATCCCTGGCACTTTGGAATTCAATATCTTCAAATGGATTTATCTTACGTTGATGTTTATTGAAGTATGATTCCTGGATAGTAGAATTCCACATCAATTTGATTGTGTACTCTTTATAGTCTTCACCACTTTCTTTGCGTATATTTCATGGCCAATCTTTGAGGATTTTAGTAATAACGATAGTTGGGATAGTCTGACATAATTCATATCTCTTCTGCTGACAAAATGACATACATTGTCTCCATACAGACTCTTTACTCCTCTTTGTATTCACTGGTAGGGATTTGCTCACATAATCATGAATTTCCATAGTGGAAGATAAACCAAAACGAGACATTTTCAAATTTCGCTGTTTGATTTATGTCAAACTTTGACATTTGTGCAATCAAAAAAAAAGTCACTCATGTTCTTCTGTTTACCTAAATAGCCGCTAATATTACATATCATGTCACTTCGATCATTCAATTTTATAGGTGCAGCCATGTGTGAATGAAATAATCACAACAATCATTATATGTAGAAGTTCATCTATTCACATTTTTGTTATGTTCTGTGTTTCGATTTAATTATGAATGTTACAGTTAGAATTATAAGAGAATACCTCATTTTGTCTTTCTTTTTATAACTATGTACCTATTTTGTACCAGTAAAAGTCGTCGCTGATAACGCGACAATTATCGTTATTTTTTAACTTATTTTTAACCGGTCCTATTATCTACCAAAATATATCGAGCTATCCAAAAAAAAAACATAATTGGAGTAAGCTTTGAAATTTTGTTGGTTATGTGTAGCCACTATACTCTTTGACTATATATAATATCATTTTAACCCTGAAAGTATGTGTTTTGTGTCACAAAACACATATGCTCTAGCTTAAAATGTCCTTCTTTCTTAGTGTCTAGGTAACCATTGAAATTTCAAAGCCTACTCCAATTATGTTTTTTTTTGTACGTCCTTATACTACACATTACCTTGGTATAGTTAATTTATTATACACTGACTAAATTTACTGGAGTCACTTTTTTTGTCGGATACTCATGCAGAGCAATATTTTAAAAAAAAAGAAGAAAAAATGAGTTTTTCAATGGCTAGGCATTAAAAATCATTTTTACTGCCTATGCATTAAAAGTGTCACTTCTAGGATCGATAAATGTCACTCAAAACTGACGTTTAATGTCAATCGGGTAAGAAACATTTTTAATTGTTGTATTTTGTAGTTTTTGTAAAGCATAATATAAAATCAAATCGAAATATCTATAGCACTATTGAAATTATTTGTATAAATTGATATAAAAATACTTAAAATTGTTGAATGTAATAAAATTCAATTTTAATTCGACCACAAATATAACCATTTTTTTTGTTAATAATTTTAACATCGTCACTATAATCTCACCTAATCGTTCATATACTTCTCTACCGGCGTGCACTGCTGTAATAACTCCAAGAAAGTATAACCACTGCATTTCCAGTCGATTAATATACACATTTTTCTACAAAACCAACAACATACACGGTTTTTATTATTAAAGAAAAGAAAAACACTATTTTTCCGCACATCGTAACTACTACAAAATGAAAATCTAAAATATTCCTAAGTAATCATTAGAAAAATCACCAAGTCACAAACTAGTATTGTTTCAATTTTAAATGTGATTTTTAAATATTTTAAAATATTTATAAAGTAGCTACGGAATGGAAATCGCGTCCGAAATTTCCCGATATCGAAATTGATAAAAGCACGCGCCCTGCTAGTGCGAGCTTAAGTGTTGGACTGAACGATACCAGTACTGAAAATGGGAATTTCAGGGTGGTTTTTCAGCGCATGTGTGTGAGAAAATGCTAACATCTCAGTTGCGTTAAAACACAGACCATTTCTTGATTACTGTTTCTCCTACAAAATATCAGTATTTTATTTTTAGACACGCAGATGAAAGAACCGTTTAAGTAGAAAAAAAAACAATATATACGATTAAACAGCACGAACATTCACTAAAAACCTTAAATAATAGATCGGGACAAAATCGTACCAAAGGATAAACTGCATTTGAATGTATTTCCAAGTTCGAATAAAAGTAGTGAAACATCTTTTTGTTCTCTATACCACTATTTCTGTTGTACATAAGAGATTCGTGAGATTTTTACATTAGCTTTAGATAGAAATATACATTGTGAAACAAAATACTAGGTACGTGTTTACTTTATATAACAATTTGTTGAAACAAGAGAAGAAAGTTTCACTTTGTTTGAAATTACTATTTGCTTGTTTTATATGCTTCTTGCACACAACCATTGATTATTAAAGAAAGGTAGAAAGTGAGAATACTCATAAAAGTATTTCAATATGTAAGGTTATACATACCTTCCGGAACAGTAACCGCCAATATTTGGCTCTTAGACCCTTATTCACTCCTTGCATTTGAAGTTTGTCATGTTTATTTGCCATTCAAACGATTTTTCTCCATTCCTTCCTATCCTGGGTCTTTTGCCTCCAGTTTTTAATTTCCATTTTTTCTAGGTCTTTCTCTATTTGGTCTATCCATCTAGCTTTTGGTCTTTACATTACAACGTTCTTTCATCCTCTTGAAATGTCCAAGCCATCTCATTCTGGATGCCTTTATGATTATTCCTATATTCTCAGTTTCTAATATTTTTTTCTATTTCCAAGATTGTCAATCTTTCATATTGTCCCTCATTTAATTTATTTGGTCCATAAATTTTCATAATAATTCTCCTTTCGAATATTTTTATCTTTTCTTCCTCTCCACTTGTTATTGTTGTAGTTTCGGCTGCATAAGTGACTGCTGTTTTTATTGCTGTCTTGTATATTCTCATTTTTGTGGTTCTCTTGATTGTTTTGTTCTGCATTAGGGGTTTGTATTTATAGTATGCTCGGTATCCTGCCTGTATACGTTGTGCGATTTTATCTTTTTGGTCATTCCGATTGGTAATGTTTTTGCCGAGATATTTAACAAATTCATATTCCCCAATTATTATTGATTGATTGTCTTTGTTTCTTTGTACTTCCATGTATTTTGTTCTTTCCTCATTGATTTCCAGTCCTCTTCTTCTGGATTCTGTTACAATCGTTTGCAGCGTTTCTTGTAAACTTCTCCGGTCTCTCGCAATTATGGCTATATCGTCTGCATAATGCCACTATTTGTACCAATTTATTAATGACTGTTCCAGGTAAATTACATTTCCTGATTATTACGTTCATCACTTCATTGAAAATTGCTGTTGAAAGCCCATCTCGAGCCTTGCCTCACTACTGAGTTAATTTGGAACTCTTTCGATATACCTCCATTCGTTAGAACCCCTACTTTTGTAATTTATCATCGTCATTTCCACTAACCCTGGGTACCTGCATTTTAAGTGAGTCTGCTTCAATCTCTTTTCGAACTAAACTATCAAATGCTTGCTTAGAGTCAATAAATAATATAATATGCATCTTGATGTCCCGTTCATAACATGTTGCCACCGTTTGACTTGAAATCTGGTTTGCATCGATAGGTGATTTCCCCTGTCGAAATCCAAATTGGTACTCCCCTATACTAGTTTCAATATGTTCTTTTAGTCTCTTCAGTATTATACTTATATGCAGTGTTTAATAATGTGATTCCTCTATAGTTCGAGCATATCCTTGGAACACCCTTCTTTAAAATTGCTACTAACAACCCTTCATTTCATTCTTGCGGCATAATTCCAGTTGCCCATATCTGTACTATAAGTTTATGTATCGTCATCCCCATTTCATACCCTCCTTGCTCTAACATTTCATTAACGATGCCATCTGGATCATGTTTAAGGATATTCATTGCTTCCATGACTTCGTTTTCTGGCGGAGCTGTTTGTCCTCCTTCATGTTGCTGTAGTTCGTTTTTCTCATCTTGCTGTAGTTCGTTTTTCTCATCTTGCTCATTTTCTTCATTCATCTCCGCTGATTTTGTTAGTGTTTTTATGAAATACTCCTTCCATTCTTTTTTGTCTAAATTTATCATGTTAGGTTTTCTGTTCTGTTTCCTAACTTATTTTAACTCTCCATTATTTCCATTAGTAGCTCGACCCATATATTCTTTTTATTTTTGATGAGCACATTATTTGATTTCTTTCTTATTTCTTTGTATTTCTCGTGGTCTCGCTCTCTGGCTCTTCCAAGCCAATTAAGCCTGGCTGTTTTCTTCTAAGCTACGATTTCTTCGCATTCTTTGTCCTACATTTTAATTAATTCTGTTTTCGCTTCCAATTACCTTCTCTGATGCATTCATACTGGCATTTTCAATTCGGTTCCATTTGCAATCAACTTCTGTACCCTCTTTGATTTTAGTTAATTGTGTTTCAATCTCCTACTGATATCTCACTCCTTTTTTCTCTTATGCTTTTTGTACTCCATTTTCTTCTTTTTATCAGTTTTTTCATTTGCTCTGTTTTTCCTACGTTTAGTTCTGCTATTACCAATATGTGGTCGGAATCTATATTTGCTCCTTTATATTATCTTACATCGTGAATAAGATTTTCTCTCTTCTTTGATACGGCAATATGATCGATTTGGTTCCCTGTTGTACTTCCAGGCATTATCCATTGAATTTTCTGCTCGTATCTATGTTTAAATTTGGTGCCGACTATATACAGATTCATTAACGTTGCTAGATTGCATAATCTCGTTCCATGCTACTTGTTCGAGATGCGCATTCAGATCACCCAGTAATATGACCGTATCATATTTTGAGGTTTCTTCGCAGGGTCTTTCAAGTTCCTCATAGAATACATTTTTCTCTTCTTCATCTGCATCTTTCGTAGGAGCATATACGTTTATTATTGTTATATTGGCTGCTCTGTTTTTTATTCTTAGATAATATATTTGTCCGTTTACATTTTTGTACATTATCACATTTATTTTGTACTTTTTATTTATTAAGAATCCTGTTCCCCTGTATCCTTGCTTTTCTTTCCCTCCGTGAAACATTTTATACTCTTCCTTATCTATTCGCACTTCTCCTCTCCATCAAATTTCTTGTAGTATGACGTCTACATCATATTCCTTCATTTGTCTGAGCTTCCTCCATTTTTCCTGCAGCCAACAAAGTTTTAACGTTCCATGTCCCAATTCTTATAATTAAAGACCGGATTTTAAGCAATTTTGCTTACACTCCAGTTTGTGAGCAGCTTATCCAGTAATACCCTTTCAAGTATAAATTGTGTCAAAAAATAATTAGTTTTTAGAAAAAAGTGCTTTTTTTGTTTTTTTCTTAATTTTGAGCTTATTTTCTAAGGTCAGAACTTTAATTTCGAATTCGTGCTTATTTTGAACTTTTTTTATAAACATCAATGCTTTTCTTTCTAACCGTTTACTGTTGACGAAACTACAGATAGTTGTGGGCGGTATATCACAAATTTATTGGTAGGAGTTTTGTGCCACGAAGTTCCTACAAAAGGATATTTAATTAGTTCAAAAGAATTAAGCAAAGCAAACAGTAACACTATATCCAAATTTGTACATGAAGGGTTAGCCAACTTTTCTTACCGGAAGCCGTACCAAGTGAAAAAGTACTACTCATGCTTTCAGATGCAGCTGCTTACAATGTCAAGGCGTCAACAAATTTAAAAGTTTTTTACAGCAACTTAATTCACTGCACCTGTTTAGCTCATGGGATCAATCGTATTGCAGAAACCATACGTTTACAATTTCCATTAGTGAAGAAGTAATGGCAAAAAAATATTTGTTGAAGCACCTTTGAGAGTGCATATGTATAAAGAACATTGTCCAAATATTCCACTTCCTCCAGAACCAGTGTTAACCAGATGGGGAACATGGCTTGACGCCGCCATATATTATGCAGAAAATTTTAACAATTTTAACAATATAATTTTTCAATTTTCGGAAAGCTCAAGTAAATCAATAAAAGAGTGTCAGAACGCTTTTAACAATAGAGAACTTCAATATAATTTATCAAAACCAACTTTTGATCCATTAGCAAAACAATTATATCATTGGAAAAGCAGCAAGTACCTTTGATTGATTCAGTTGCTTTATTAGAGGGTTTAAAAAACAATATCAATGCTGTTCCGGGACATATTGGCAGTTTAATTAAAAATAGAACGAGAGGAATATTGGATTTCAAAAATTGGTTAAAATATCGTCAGTTTTAAGTGGCGAAAATTGTTCCAGAATTAAATTTTGATCCAGATGTCATGTCAAACTTTAAATACGCCCCTATTACAAAATAAATGTTGATGTGGAAAGAAGTTTTTTCAAGTATAAATATCTTTTAGATGGTAAAAGATATAATTTGACAAAGGAGCATTTGGAACAGTATTTAGTGATTAGTTGTTTTCAGGACGATTAGATTTTATTTAGTAGTAAGTAACATTTTTTTGTATACCTAAATATTTTGATGATGCAATTATTTTTTGTATTATTTCAACATCGACTTATATTTTCTTTTTTACCGAATGTGATGTTTTTTTTGAAAAAATATAAAGCTTTCTTGAGAACTTCTTTTAAGTAATTTTGTGCTTATAAATCCGGTCTTCACTTCTAATATTCCGCTTATTTCCCTTTTTGTATTTTTTTTATTACTTGCTATTATCCCTTCATCTTTTTCTATTAGTTTTTTCGGTAAATTCTGGTAATTTTCTTAATCTACTCATTTGCGCCTTCTGGTAACCTCTCAGCTGCTGTTCGTTTCGAACCCTCTTGGATATCTCTATCCTGACTTTTGAAATGTTCACATCCATATTTAATGCCACCAATTTCAAATATATCGTATTCTAGTATCTCTTTATGCCCTTGTTCTCTGGCTTTCTTCATCATGGGCATGAGGTATTTCCTTTTCTCTTGAACTGCCTCTGTGTAATCATTATTTATTCATATATTTGATCCATTTGAATTCTTCGTGTGTTGATAAATTTCCATCTTCGTGTCCCATGATCTTAGTTTGATAAGTATTGGTCTCTTCTTTCCTCCTACCATTGAGATGCATTTCCATTTTTTCAAGGATTCCTTCAACTTTAGCTGCCCCCTTATTTTCCGTTTCCCTTTCTTTGTCATCAATTCCCTGGATTGCCAAGTTATTTCTTCTAATTTCATATTCAATTGACACAATTCTTTCCTCTTGTTGTGTAACTAATTTCTCCATTTCTCCGTTTTCTTCTTTTAATTCTATAATTGGATCTGTGTTTCTATCAAGCTTTTCTTCTACTTCCCTCAGCTATTCATTTATCTGCTCAAACATTCCTTTAATTTCCATCATGTTCTGCTCCATAACTGATTTTTGGTGACTATTGCTTAAAAGTTACTATATTCCCCCTTAGACCAGTTATTCGAGCTGGCTTACTTCTCGCTTACAGCGCTTGTTCTTAAGCCGACTCTGTTATTTTTATTACAAATTTTTTGGATATTTATCTTTTTCTGGATAATTGCTATTGTTTTTGTGGGTTTCTTTTAATTGACTTAATTGATACTATGATCCTCAAGCTTTCCACTCACCGTTTTTCGATGAATATGATGAATTTTGTTTTTATACACTATTTACACATACCCTGTTGGTATTGTTATTTATCAGTGACGTTTTCCAAATTTATATTTTCGTTTTCCTCGATATACTACAATT
Source organism: Lochmaea crataegi (assembly GCA_947563755.1). NCBI lineage: Eukaryota > Metazoa > Arthropoda > Insecta > Coleoptera > Chrysomelidae > Lochmaea > Lochmaea crataegi. The sequence continues at coordinate 30,121,658 of OX387423.1, read as the reverse complement.
TTACGATAAGCGTTCACTTCCACTGCTATTTGCTAGTTTGCGGACTTTCAATATACTATTGGAAAAAACAACTGAAATCGTTATTCTTAAAGATCTTATAGTCCAAGAGGAAGCTAATTTTCTTAGTCCCAAAAGTTGAAAAAAAATATGTTGACGTAATTTCCCAAGTCATGAAATTCACCAGAAAAAGCAATGTAGCTTATCTCCAGTCGAAGGAAAATACGCCTGGCTGAAAATTTTAGTATCCAAAAATTCCACTGATTTTTGAGATCCGTAACCCTTATTTTTATGTGCTTGAAACCCAAAAAGTCCTGTAAATCTCACAAAACTATATATATTGAACTGAAATTCCAGGAGAGTACTCCCAAAAGACCAATCTACTGGGAAAAATATTCACAATACCACAACTTGGAGAGTTTTCATTCCATGAATCGTCAAAGTAAAATCATTGCAAACAGAAAACTACGCGTAGCTCCTTCAAATCAACACTCCAAACGTTGTTATGACCACCAATCGATTCAAGGTAAAATTTTACATCTGCAAGTGAATTTTAAATCGATGTTTTAGGCATTCAGACAATTAACGGAGCAAATATCCAATCGCGGAATATTTTCGTATCTACTGTTACGGTTCACCCTGATATACAGATTGCAAAAATCCCTTTCCTACGCTGCGACTTATACAAGTACGACAAGGAAAATATGAGCAAAACTACGTGAAAGAGAGAGAAGACTTGTTATCCCAGCGATCAGTCCCCTCTACCAAAACAGTTGGGCGTGTATTCAGTCCCCACCTATTTATTTTAAATGTTGTGTTGCCAAATGTACTTATCTGTAAAAATTATTCCTAATTTTTGTCTATCGTTGTTTTAAAATTTTCAACGGCATTTCAAGCGGCAACAATGTTAAATACCAATAATTGTTCAATCGAAAGCAGTGTACGGATTTTATTTATTGCAGATTGTAATTTGTCCAAATTTTTTCTTGAACTCCATTATTTTATTCTTATTTGTGTTGATCTCACTTATTTTTCAAAAGTCAATATTACCAATCTCCCACTAAATACACCGTTATCCGGTGTTGAAAGTCAAATGCAAAATAAGTTATTTATTACTTAGAGAGTACCAAACATTATAAACTGGCAACGCTGCAGCAGAGACTGACTCCCCACTCTGTGAGTAGGTTCACTGTGTTCAGTAGTTTCCCAACATGGAAGGAGTGAGGTTGTTAAAGAAATAAAAAATACACTCGTTATTACGTAACCTGTACATCTTAAAATTCATTTTTGTCAACTTTATCGTTTCGACGATTAATTTCTAACTACAATAGGATATTATTTTAGCCATTGTAACTTAAAAATAAAACATTTTTTATTCTTGAGATAAAAATAATAAAGTAATTGGATATGAAAAACTAAAGATCGATTCCATTAATAAATTGAATTGAAAAAATAAAATAAGTAGGTACTTATTCTAAACATAAAATATGAACTTCTTGAAAAAATTAAACTAAAAATCCGTTCTAAAGGTAAACATAATTTCAATGATAAGTGCTCAAGTAAACCACTTAATTGTACCATTAATACTAATAATTCTGTCGGGGAATGTAAACCTTAAAAATTCCATTACTATCCTTGAATTATGGACCTGACAACCATCTTGTTGAAACCAAATTCGGTTGAGATCAGCATCGGGTATAAGGAGAACTGCAGGAATTACATGATTTTGTAATAACTCCAAATATTTGGCGGAATTAACTTCCCCTCAATAAAAAAAAGTACCTATAATGAGGTCACCTAAAATACCCGTCGAAAAATTTAGCTTCTGCGGATACTGTGTTCGGATTGGAATGCTTAGATGTTTATTTTCCCGAGACCAATATCTTGTGACGGATGGATTGTGTTTTGATGTAATGAAAAGGTTAACTGATCCGTAAATAAAATATTTTTTAAAAAGTTTTCGTCAGCATTTTAACGTTCCATCATTTCTTCACAGAAATCCATTCGTCTGATATTGTCCTCGGGAAAAATTTCCTGCATGGTCTGAACCTTGTAACAATGGTACCCGTTCCGTCTTAAAATATTCTTCACAGTTCTCTTATCCATGTTGACCTCTTCAGCAATTTGTCTTGAATAACATGGTTGTCCTATTTCAACCGCAAGACAAACATTCAATTCTCTAGTTTGCCTTTCGTCGTTTATCGGACGTTCGATTGGATCTTCCGGCGCTTGGCATTTTCTACAGTATGAAACACATCCATATTTCTCGAAATTATTAATTATGTTCAAAATTGTTGTTCGTGAAGGAATTGGGCGATTTTCAAATGCCACAATAAACAAATTAACTATTGCATCAGCCGAATGACCTCCAAAATACCATTTTATAATTTGCACTTTTTCGCAGGTTTCGTATTTTAATGTGGGCATCGTAAAATGTTTTATTTTCAAATACAACGGCGTGCGCTAACAACCAAGGTCTGTAGCGAAAAAAGAATATCGTTTGTACAAATTAATCTGAGCTTCTGGCAACAGCGGTTGAAATAGTGGGGCGATGAACACACGCCCAACTGTTTTGGTAGAGGGGACTGATCGCTGGGCTAACAAGTATTCTCTCTCTTTCACGTAGTTTTGCTCATATTTTCCTTGTCGTACTTGTATAAGTCGCATTGTGAGAAAGGGATTTTCGCAATCTGTATAAAAAGTTCCTTAGATAGTATAGCGACACTCAAAACCTTAAGTCCTATAAAACATGTGTTTTATTCTCTTCGGTAGTTTTGTTTTACGCCTACGAATCACAGCAATTAAGGTGTAATTACCATCCTCTCCATACATCGATTAGCAAGACAACGTATCCCGGAATAGAATACCCTAAAATACACAACACAGCGTTTACACCATGACAAAACAATTGATATAACGCTCGAATATGTATCGAGTGCAAATGAAATCGGGATTAAATATAAAAGAAGTGATTGATTCCTCTCGAATAATCACGTGTCCTTATGTTTTAGTCCAGAAGAATATAGTTAATTAAATAAATGAATTTGAATTCTCAAGATAATACTTAAGTTTAGCAAAAATTATACTTGAAACAACAGCCAACATTTTGATTATTCGACGTAACCATATGTCAAGAAAATTATATACCCAATTTATTTAGTCGATATAAGGCTACAAAAATAATTCGTTGTGGAGTAAATAAAGTATTTGTACAAATCTGAATAATTTAATCCGGCTAATATTCTGGTTAAGACATTCAGTGAATGTTTATTCTATTAAATTAAATGAGAAAAATTAAAACCCACAAAAAAAATAAACCACTAAAAATGTTATTTTTCCTGACTCTGACATTAGCTGATAATATTTTGGACAGAAAAAGAAATAATTCTATTCATGGAGTGTAGAGTTGAGGAGCAACCTTTCAAAAGTAACGTCGGCGCAAAATCACCAACTAGTTTAAATGCTTACCCCATAATTTCCGGAGGTTTTCCGTCAAATAGGTTGTGATAGCAAGTATAATGTAAGCTATTGACTAAGGCTGTGCTGAAACAATAAATTAAGAAACCACTAGTAGTGTCGTGATATCTTTCATTAAACAAAAAAGGAAATACAAAATATAGTCCAGAAATAACTACACCAGCATACTCCTCCTTGAGTCCGTAATTTGAGTAGTCTTCCAAAAATTAATCCCTCTGCAGGATGACTTAAATAAATCTATTTCTTTTAAGGAAGTTGACACTTTTCTTTCCACACCGGTCACTTCTTTAAAAATGTCCCAAAATGGTTATTGAGGACGGTTCTTCGCGCAACCTCGAAATCCGTTTCGACGAAGAACCAATCCATCCAAATATACTAATAACTATCGGTACCGGTACCAAAATCGCTGATAAATATATCTATGCAATCGTTTCACATTGGAATTGGAACCTACATACCACAATGTATACAAAATAATATCCTTAAACTCGACTATAATAGAGATGTCAGTATCGTAAAGTTATTTAGGGACCGTTACAATTTTTCCCCGACTCTCATTAAAATATAATATATTTTTCAAGCTGTACCTACAATTGCTTTTAAAATGCTCTAATTCAAAAAAGTACATGTAGGTCGTTTGTATAGTCGTGTTAAATTAAGCGATCCTGACAGGCATTGGATAAGGCCGGCAAAGCTTTGGGTGCTTAAAATAATAGTCAGATTTTATTTTGAGATTTTATCATAATACAAACTATCATCTGATAAATCGGAACAGCTAGAATAAGGAACTGAGATGGTGACCACGCCCAAAATGCCCGAAAATGCAAAATATTCCTTCAAAACCCAAGAAAACAACCCTAATAACTTTACAAAAACTCACATTGGCGATATTAAAAAATTAGCGCAATTTAAACTGTCAAAAATAAGCCAATTAAGAAGCACCTGCGCCGAAAACGTCTCTCAGAAATCCAATGGTATAGGATTTCTGAGAGACGTTTGAAATACACAACGGACGCCATGTTGACTTTTGTCTTTCGAGCTTGGAAAGAAAGTTGTAAGAGGTCGTTTGTTTTTTGTTTTTCGGTAAGTTTTTTTCTGTAATTTTATTGTTTTATAGTTTTATATTTTCAAGCATATTGTGTTCGAGGTGATCGTGTAGAATTTACAAGATTATTGTCACTGCAACAAGGTTATTGTTGGAATCGTAATAATTTTGAGGCTATGTACAATATGACATACAACCACTATGTACAAAACAACATAATGTGTCATATTGTCCGTAGGGATGGGGAATTATAAAAATATATAAATCTACAAAAATATCTTCAATTTACAGAATGGCAATATACCATGGAATTATGAGAGGAAAAGTAATCGGCGATCATGGGGTCCATAAGCGATGAAGAAAGCTATTGAAGCTGTGATGGAGAAAAAAAATGGGTTGCTCTCTGGCTTCTGAGTCCTTCAAAGTGCCACAAGCTACGCTAAGGTGGCATGCTTTGGAACAAAATAAAACAATTTCACCTGCAGCAAAAGGTTTGGGCCGATTTCAACTACCATTTCCTCTTGAAATCGAGAGACAACAATTGGTTGAGCACATCAAGCTACTTGAAACTCGCATGTTTGGATTAACGCGTACAATGGTTCAAGAACTCGCTTTCGAGTTGGCTGAAAAGAATGGCTTTGCGCACCGTTTTGATAAAGATAAGGGTAACGCTGGCCAGGAGTGGCTAGATGGATTTTTAACACGCCGTAAAGACATATCTGTACGTAAACCTGAGCCTACCTCAGAGAGCCCAAGCATTTAACAAGCCCCAGGTAAAAAAGTTTTTTGATAACTATCAAGCATACATAGACAAATATAAATTCAACGCAAACCGGTTCCACAATATGGACGAATCGGGGATGTCTACTGTCCAAAGACCTCAAAAAATCCTGGCTGCAGATGGCAGGAAGCATTACGAACCCGGAGCGGGGATCCAAAGTGACAGTAGTGTGCTGCATGAACGCAGCTGGGTCGTACGTACCTCCTTTCATAATTTTCTGGAGCAAAAATATGAAAAACGAGCTCGTGGATGGAGCACCAACTGGCTCGGTTGGAGTAGCTCAATAAAGCGGGTGGATGACCACTGAAATATTCGTGAAGTGGCTCCAGAATTTTCGAAGCTTTGTAAAAGCTAGTCATGAAGTCCTTCTTATTGTCGATGGCCATGACAGCCATGAGTCATTCGAAGTTTTGAACTTTGCGAAGGAGAATGGAATCGAAATTGTTGGTTGGTGGTTGGTCTCAAACGAGAGACTGAAGCTGAAAACCCAACTCGTAAAAGAAGACAGGCAGTTACTAAATCTCTTTATATTAGCTTTGTTCCAACTGGCGTTAGATCCGTTTTTGGTATCGTTCGCGCAAGTGCTGTATTTCTTTCACGTTCCAACTTATTAAAGTATCGTTTTGGGACTGCTTAGGACGGTATACAAAAACTACCTTCTGGAAGGGGTGATAAAGTTGATGTGTCCATCCCAAATTCGAGTTTGTGCACTATACAGTACTCGAAACGATTCCAGTACGGTTCATAAAAGCCAATTGGAACAAACCTTATAATGATGACTCAGATGGAGATTGCCTTGATCAAGAAGACGATTGTGCCTGATTTACTGCAACAATCTCTACTCACGTTCAAAGCCTGGTGAGGGGTGGTTGAGGTGCATGCGGTGCAATCGTTGAGTTCACGCGGCCTGTGCTGATTCGCCAAAGCGTACCAAAACATTTGCTTGCGAATTGTGCAATTAATTTTTGTTATTACTTGTTTTATCCTTGTTAATGGCTGTGTATGTCATTTAGTCCATACGGCTCGTGTCGTTTTGTCCATACGGCATGAACAAAACGGATTTATCTTGTATCTATTTTTGTAAGTGTTGATTTTTCTGACAATGATTTCTTATAACCAATTAATATAAGCAAAGTTGTAAGAAAAAAATATGTTCCTATTATGAATAATGTAAAAGTAATTGATAATTAATTAAACACTATGTCATTTTGGACGTACTTCCCCTAATTCTAAAAAAATTCTGGAGAACATATTATGTTGCAATCTCATATTTCCATAAGACGGTTATCGAGACGCCGAATCTCATACTAAAACCGTAATTGCTTGTCGAGCGCGCCAAAACAAAGAGGATCGCATAGGAAAAAGTGTGCCGGAAACACTTTAAAGACCACGACGAAATGTGAACGGAAAAGACTTGGAGACAACAGACTGAAAAGCGTTTTGAGAAATGTATCTAAAATACTTAAACCAGAGTCGGAGAAATGCACCGAAAACCTTTGTGAAATACCAAGTCCTCCAGAAGCCGTCGCAAAACAAAAATAAAACACTTCCCAGTGCAACTCCATCGCTTTTCCACGGCACTACTTCTATTCAAGTACTTTTTTCGTCTACCTCATGTGAGGAGAGTTAAGCTTTAGGACTGTACAATTTACTCCAAAAATATGGCTTGAAATCTGGTTTCACAAGAAGGTGCCAAATGAGCGCAAATACAAAATTTACCGGTAACGAATAGAGATTTACTCACCTCAGGTTTTATCCCGTCAACACCAACACTTTCAGAGAGCTGTCTCCAACACAGCTTCGTTTACCATCATTAGCAATATTTTTCTTTATATCTCAAAAACGCAGAAAAACCGTGATAAACACACCTGTTATTAATTTTAAAAATCACACGACCTCTCTTAGCTGAATTCTTGTCCAAGTCTCTGTGTCGATTCAAAGTATATAGTAAATCTCAAATCAAACGCGCGCATAAATAACCACCACGACAACAAAGGCTTGTTGTTTGGGTTGTCCACCTTGCAGGACAATAATTAAACTTATAACTATATGGAAATCCAACATTACCGGAAAACCAATCATATGAACCCCAAAAATAACGCGGTAAGTATTGTTTAGCAGCCCAAGGGCGGAAAATTCTTAACGCCACGAGTTTTTTACCATCTGTGACTTGAATACTTTGACATTTCACGTAAATTTTTCTATTAAATGTTGTGTGTCGAAAGTTTTTTGTATATAGATATTAATAGTAATAAGACACACAAGACAAAATCTATTGTATATCTGACTATTACTATAATAACGGTAGAGCCACTTTAGCCACAACGGACAAACATAACAAAATCCAAGCAATATTATGATGAAGCAAAGATTGGAATTGACGTAGTCACTAGAGGCTCTGCGAGGGATATAGAAATAAATGAACAAACAAAATAAAATACGAAGAAAAAAATGAAAAAGAAAATTTGTTCTTGCCTAAAGAATATTGGGACACAAAAATCGATGAATGATGATGAAAGGAAAGGAAAAAGCAGGAGAAACGTTCTTAATAATGAGGTACACAAAACTGTAAATTGAAATTTTTCGCGAATGATTTTGAGCAGGTTTTAAATAACAAAAAGCACACAGAAATAATAAAGCTTAAATAGTGTCGTTGGCTTTCAATCAGCTTGCGTTCTCACATCATATTTACTTTTCAACAATTTTATTTGAACAGTTTTTCAAATGAAGCTCATATTTCTAAAACGACAATGAATCTAGTTGATAATAATTCTTATCAAAAGCATTGCGCATCGTAGTTTTATCGCGTCGTAACTTCGAGTGTCAAGTGAATTTGTATTTCAATGGAGTAGAATATATAAATGTGACCTAGTTTTCGTTTTATGTGGTCGTGTACACTTTTGTGCACGCTCTTGCTGCAATTTTTCATAATTATAAAAGAAGTTGGGACGCTAAGGGTTAGCGAACTTCACAGTACAGTTGAAAACATGAATTAATAAAATTAAATAAAGTTCAGATGATTTATTTAACAAATTTGGAGTTACTAGCTTGTTTTTCTGTAAGTTTTTAAAATAACGAGACTACGCTGAATATAATAAATGTATACTAGGTGTTTGTTTCTGTATCTCAGAAACCATTAATTACTTAAATCGAGAAAAACAATTCACCGAGTGTTTAATTAGGAGAGGTTGTATTTAATTGCATTGGACAAAACTATTGAAATAAAGTTTTCGCCCATTTCTTTAGATTGTCAGTGTCTTTTCGAACAATCAACTTTTTGAGAAAACTGCGAAATAGTTTCAGGATTAAATTCCTATTATCTCCTCTTGTAGTGAAATTAAAGCACTACAAATCATTCTAAGCTGTTTTGTTTTGCCGTTTTTTGTTATAAAAATATCATAAGAAAAAGGGTACAGGAAGAAAGAAGAAAAGGAAAACAAGTGAAGACAAGGTACAGAAGGATAGATATAGATGGATTGCTTTCGAAATGGAACAAGGACAAAGCAATCTTAGAAGAGCGGCCAAAAAACTAAATCACATAAAAGTATATAAAACAGAAATACTTAGTAATAGAATAATAATTAATACTAGTTATAGGTATAATAGTAATAATATATATATTTATAGTGGTAACAAAATAGTAAAACCCAAAAAATTACATAGGATAGAAGGGAATAGAAGAAGTATAAGTATTGATATATATAGAGATAAGTCAAATATCGATAATGATGAGAAAAAAAGTAAAAATCATAGTACAAAAGAAAATAAAGGCAATGAACCAGGGGACAACTATGGAAATAAAATAAACAGTGGAGTACCAGAAATTTAACTAAAAAAAAATAGTGCGAAAAATAAAAGGAAGGAAAAGGACAGAACACTTGAAGAAGCTCAAGCTGAAAATACAGGGAGACAAAAACAAGAGATAATACAAAATACGAATGAAAAATTGGTGATAGGAATTTGGAACATAAATACAATCACGGAAAAGGAAATAGAAATAACCTACAAAATGCAAAATAATAAAATACAGATACTAGAAATAAGCGGAACGAAGAAGAAAGGGAATGGAAAAATACAGATAACAAACAAACATCCATTATGCTGTTCTAGAGTACCAAATGAATAGAGAGTAAAAGAGGAAGTAGGAATAATATTTAGAGAAAAAGTGAATTAGAGAGTGATAAAATCCAAACCAATCAACTCAAGAATAATGGTATTATCAATAGAGATAAATAGGGAGGAGACTATAAATCTACTACAGATATATGGCCCAGTAGAAGGAGCTGAAAACGAAGAAATTACGGAATTTTACGAAAATCTACAAAGGGAGATAGACGCGGCAAGAGAAGATAACGAGGCATTGATAATAATGGGGGATTGAAACAGCAGAGTATGTAACGACCAAAACAGAGCCATGGGTGAGTATGGAGAGGAAACTGTGAACAGGAATGGGATGAGGATGATAGACTTCTGTAGAAGAAATGATCTAGTAATAGGAAATTCGATGTGGTATCAAAATATAGAGCAAAAATATACATTCGTGGCAGAAGAAAGAAACGCTAAAAGCCCAATAGACTACAAGTATACACAAAGTCTGAACGAGAATATACTGAGGATAGAAACAAAAATAGAAGCTGAAATAGGGTCCAATCACAGACTAGTAGTGGCTGAATGTGCATTAAATATGAGTATAAAGGAAGATACACTAGTATACACCAGTTTAGCAATATACAAACCTTATACAGAAAAGAACAAAAATAGATATCGAGAATATACTAATCAGGAATTTCAAAAAATAAAAAATGAAAGATAAGAACGGACTTTAGAAGAAAGATGGACGGCATTTAAAGAAATAGTCTTAACAACTGCAGAGAAGATATAAAACATATAAAAAAACAACTGAAAAGGACGAGCTAGTAGAGCGAAGAGATAAAAAAAATGGTAAGGGAAAAGAAAAAAGACTGGGAAAAATATATCCAAACAAGAACACAAAAAGATAAAGATGACTATGATAACAAGAAAAAATTAGTGAAAAATACTATAAGACAAGAGAAAAAGGAATCATGGAAAAAATTTGGTGAGCAGTTGACAGAAACACATAGAGTAGATAACCGAAAATTCTGGACACAGATAAAAAGAATGAGAGGAGGTAAAGGAAAAGAAATTGAAGCAGTGAGAAATATGAATAATCAGTTACAAACAGGAAAGACAGAGATAACGGAAACGTGGGCTAAATATTACGAAGATAAATTTAACACCTTAACACAGAAAGAGAGGATGAACAGAGAATATCAAAAAGAGCAGGAAATAAGCATAGAAGAAATAGATGAAGCTACACATAAAATGAGGACAGGAAAAGCAAGCGAAGAGGAGGGCATTGCACCAGAGATGATAAAGTGGCTGGGACAGAAAGGAAAACAATGGATTTGGGAACTATGCAAAGAGGCATGGAAAGAAAAAAGGGTACCTAGAGACTGGGAAAATAACCTGATAATACCAATATATAAAAAGGAGGACCAGATGCAATGTGATAATTATAGAGCCACATTCCTAGCACAAACGGGCTATAAGCTATACACCAGAATTCTGGAAAACAGACTAAGAGTATATGTAGAATATAAATTGGAAGAAAAACAGGCAGCATTTAGACCAGACAGACAAACTAACGATAATATAATATAAGAAACCCAATAGAAAAAAAAACTAGAAAAAAGAGAAGAAATGTTTTTAACATTTATTCACCTAAGAGCAGCCTTCGACACAGTAGATCGAACATAAATCTGGAGATGCTTGGATGAGATGGAAATACCTAGGGTACTGGAAGGGGCTATCAGAAGCACATACGAGAACGTAAGTACAAATAGCAGGAATAAAATCAGAAGAGATTTTAATGAAGAAAGGGTTAAATCAGGGGGATAGCTCAAGTCCGCTTTTATTTATATTAATGGTGGATCAAATAACGAAGTGAATGAAAAACAATACTGAGCAGTTGATCACGATAATTGGCTACAAAAATCTGAAGCCAGTGAAAATGAATTCACTACTACATGCTGATGATGTGGTATTGATAGCAAATACCAGAAATAAGAAGTAGAAGCTATGTACCAGGACCACATTACTAATGAAATAAAATTTAAAGACGAGATATTGGAAAGAGTAACGACGTATGAACTATATTGACTGAAGATGGGAAGATTGAAGCAGAAATAACAAATAGGGAGATTGTACTACACACTAAATAAGACAATACTGGGACATAGAGATATTGATATGGAAGTGAAAATGAAGATCCGCAATACAATAACGACTCCAATAATAACATATGCAAGTGAGAAAGAAGGATGAAGCCAAGATGAACACAATTGAGATGAAGCATCTATGAAGAATAGCAGGGAAAACAAAGTGATACAAATGTACAAATGAAGAGATAAGACAAATAACAAAACAAGAATTAATAATAAAAAAAATGGAGAGAAAACAATTAAATTGGTATTGACATATTGTTAGAATTAAAACAGATAGAATTACAAGAAAGGTGATGGAAGCTGGAAGAACTATTCACAGAAGGAGGGGTAGACAGAGAAGAAAGTGGATAGATCAAATAAAGGAGATAGGGAATAAGAAAGGAAAAACTCTAGATGAAATGAAAAGACTAGCAAGAGACAGGAAAGAGTGGAAGCATTGGGTACAAGAGGAACCGGAATCCTTGTCCGACACCCGAAAAGGTAGAAGGAGAAGAGAAGAAGAAGAGAAGAAGAAGAGAAGAAGAAGAGAAGAAGAAGAGTAGAAGAAGAGAAGAAGAAGAGAAGAAGAAGAGAAGAAGAAGAGAAGAAGAAGAGAAGAAGAAGAGAAGAAGAAGAGAAGAAGAAGAGGAGAAGAAGAGAACAATTCACCGACTGAAAGTTTTCCGACAACAATTCCCCGACAAGTAATTCCACGACTGGAAACTTCCCAGACAGGAAAATTCCTCGACAAACAATTCGCCGAGAGGAAAATTCCCCGACAAATGTCTTTTTATTTTTTTGTCTTCTTCCCTTCACACTTTTTCTAGGCACAGGACGAGCAACATAATGTTGGCGTGTTTTTGTTTCTTTTTTGTCTCTTTTTTTAACTTTAGAATTTTTTTTATTTTTATCTTTTTTAACTTTTTATATATTTTTAAATTAAAAAAAATTGTTTTTTTTTATTGTTAGTAGCCTTCTAGACCTCCAACGTACTGTTCTATTTGAAGCTCATGCAGACTCTGTTCTCGCTGCAAGACTTTTATGAATTTCCATACATTAGGATGGTCTGAAGACACTTGTCTCTCGAATGCTCTATGCCACACTTCTATGGAATTGTTAGTTTTTGGAAGTCCCTCTAGTACAGTCTCATAACAATTCCACATATCGAGAGAAATTTGTGGTGGGCGCCGATGTTTGTGGGCGTCCAATCGAAGTATCCTTGAAGTAGTCAACAATTGACTGGGCATTCTCGGGAAACACATTCTCCTCATAAAGGGTTTCAAACGCATCTTTTATATTTGCTGTGGGTACAAAAGCTAACGCTGACAACAACTTAAGGTTTAATACAACTTCTGCATCGGTTTCGTATTGGTTCTGTAGACCTTCTGCCTTAATTTTTTTAAAGATGCACTGTGAAATATGGAAGAAACATCCACGATGCTTTGAAGCTCTTGACACTCTTCGGCATAAACATTTATCATGCAGTTTCAAAATCCGTGAGGATGGTTGCTGGAGACACTCAAGGTATACATTCTTTCGACTTTTGCATTAAAGGAATGTTTATATACGTAATTTGAAGAACTACCTCATTACATCGAAATAATTCCAGTAAACAATTTTCAGAAATAGCAGATAAACCATGTACCTGACCATTTTAATTCTAAGAATGTATCCATCGAATAAAGATTTTCCAATAAACTTACACTTTAGCTATGCCAAAAATTAAGATAACATATAGGTTTGGTTAAAACTCATTTGTCGGGGAATTTTCCTTTTGGCAAATTGTTGAATTGTTATCGGGGAATTTTCCTAGACTCAGCTTAGAGCAGTGATTTCCAACCCCCTTGGGTCGCGGTAGACGTTTGGGGGGTTGCCATTAGGCTCCCAGAATAAAACATGTCTTTAAGAAATAATTCTTGATTCTTTAATTTTAAGGAAGGAAATAGGTACTCCAAAGATTATATAATATAAAGTTTGGGTTTTCGACTATTTTTAATAAAGGAATAGAGAAGCCGCAGTGCGCAATGCTCTATTCAAGGAAAATACTCTGACTGAATTTTGGGTCTTATCCCAATATCGCCTTGTATTCTCTCTGGGTACTAGTACCATTTGCTTCCAACTATCTTCGTGAAAGTGGTTTTTCAACTCTTTTGCAAATTAAAACAAATGCCATGAATAAACTTCAAGTTGGGGATGACATTAGACTAGCTGTGACCTGCATCCAACCAAGGATTTTGAAACTTGTTACGCAGATGCAAGCACAGTCGTCACATTATCATTATACTATTGTACCAAATAAAATAAATAAATAATACTAAAAAATATTAATTTTTATTTTATTTATTAAACTATGAAACATCAATATTAATTTATTGGGAGTCGCCAGCTTTTAAGCAATTTCAAAAGGGGTCGTGACTGAAAAAAGGAACCACTGGCTTAGAGTAATATACGTAGTATGTCAAATATCGACAAAAATATAGTGAGGGTGATATGCAGTATTCAGGTCTAACACCTACGTCTTATTTCCACCAAATCAAGCAAAACTCATAAAACTTATTCACCACCACCGCTCCATCTTCATAATGCTGGAATGCTTGCCTTATGCCACCGTTAGAAGGCGTATTTTACAATAATATCAAATAGAACTACTACGTTATCAAGTATTTTTTTTCCAAAATTCAAATCAAAAATATATTGTTCAGTCAAGAATAGTTTATGAGATACAGTGTGTTATTAAGTACAGACATCAGGTACAAGAGCGTTTGTTTTTTCATCTTGAAAATACAAATATTTGTTTGTACCAATGTACATTGATCGTAATTCCTGTCTGAAAATAAGCGAGATGTGATAAAGCAGACCGAAGAGGGTTATTTTTTACATTACGTGGGGTATGGTCAAAAAGGTTTCAAATAAAATTATCATACCTGTGTCTGCCATTCTGTAAAAATCGTGAATGTTTGCTCATTTTTCTAAAACTCCGCTCCTCGTCGTGATACGGGGGTGTTGTATTGTTAGCTTTTGTCCCTTCAATCATTTTTTCCAATTTGGGTCCTATGACATTTTTACCCACATGCTGAGGCGTCCTCTATAAAATGATGCTACTTCCAAATATTTTTTGACATTCGGAAAACCGCCAGAAAGAAGAGAGAGGAATACTTCATATTAAATACTATATACTATAAAAATTATTGGATTTTTTAATTTTCATAAATACCATGCCGTATACTTCGTTCCAAGATATTTCGTTTTAACTTATTCCAACATGATTTATTTAAAACCAAAACTCACAGCAGGCAGTCGTTAGTACGATAACAATAGCACAGTATTGTACTCCTTTCTTCGAAAAGCAGAAATATAATAGTATGATTATTTCACAACTGAAATGTTTGGCTGGTGAAATAATATTTAGTTTAAGTATCTTAATTTTATCGACTACAGATCTGTTTAGACCTCTAAACTGTTTTCTATTATTTACCTGATTTAATTATTGTATACCCGCCTATGTGCAATTTTATTTTGACCACCCTGCGAGCAACCGTACACGCATGCTCGCTGGACGCGAGTTTGGTGCCCATTTTCCGCGGTACCGGCTCACCTTCTCACCCTCAGTTTTAATTGAGACTCCATGCAACAAGCATGCATACTATTTAGGCTACAATTGGTAGTAACATCATAAAACCAATATTAATTTGTACTCTATTCATAAAGTCAAATTTCTGTTTCTTTTTTTTACCATTTAAATACTGTGTTGAATAAATATTCTATTTTTTTGTGACTGTGTGGAACATTATTTATCATCCAAAACACCAGCGATCTATCGAAGGAAAAGGCATTAAGTACAGGACAGGCTCACATCCCGCACATGGTCCCACGAGCCGATTAAATCAAAATACATAGCTACAAGTACACATGGTCGTTTCGATTTGTTCAACATCAGTGACGTTATTTGGGTAAAATAACTATTTCAGTTTCAATAGAATTCATCCACCTGTAAGTACAATTTACTTATTATATGTGCTAAATTTAAAGCACAACTTTCAACGTTCATCTGACGAAACAATTGCCGGCAGTCCAAAGCTGAATCACGAGGTCAAATTTGTTGTTTCCACTGTTTCCAGGCGCCAGCTGGACGGCGACGGGCACACCTGAAGCTCGAAGCGTTTTATAAAAAAGTGTTTTGGTTTTTTTATGTTAAATTGTTACAGTTGCTGCCAATTTGTTTGTCTGCTGGTTGAAGGAAAGCTGTAAACTTACATTGGATTTATGAAATTATTTATTTTATGTAGTTTTGAACATATTCAATTAATAATAAGTTATTTGTAACTTTATTTCACAATCAATTTCTGCTACTACACTTTGTGTAATTTAGTTGTCAAGGCGGTGTCTTGACAAAAATCATTTACATTCTATCACATTTTCACTGCACCGTGTGCATAATATACGTTGGGTACTTCAATTATTACACTTTTTGTAATATTTACTACACTGTAAAAATTGGTAGACAAAAAACATTATCATTCCATTGCACGTTGTGCAAAATATAGGGTACATTTTCAGTTACACGTTTTGTGGCATTTACAAAGCTACACAGTAAAAATTATTGACAAAACCATTTCATTGTACAACTTTACTTATTAACTGAATTCCAGCTTGATCGGCGTAGGTCGTATACAGGGTATACTATTGAGTTTCCCAACATTTAAAAAAATTATTTGTATTTTTTAACTTTTTCCTTGCATTGAAAACATTTTCAAATTTAATTCAAATCATTTAATTCTTTTGTTTTTTTTTAATTCGTTTTCTTGGTGATAAAAATGGCTTCTAACGATGAAGCAGCACCAGAAAAAACTTCATTTATTACTGATAACAAAAGAAACTTATACCATATCAGAGACAAATTATTCGAAGCTCTCGCACGGTTTACAAAATTTGTCGATGCATTTATCGACGAGAAACAAATTTATCAATTGCAAGTCAGGTTGGAGAAGGTTCAAATTTTGTGGAACGAATTTGCAAATGTGCAAGCAGCATTAGAATTAACAGATACAATGATTGATCATTCACAATCTCGTATTGATTTTGAAGAGGAATTTTTTGATTCCACAGGTTTAGCTAAATCTCTAATCGACAAACATTTTCATAAGCCATCTGATCAGCAACATTTATCAAGTAACACTGACTCAAACAAAAACACAAATTTGCCAAAAATCAAATTACCTGAATTTTCAGGATCGTATGATGAATGGCTGCAATTTGCAGACACCTACAATTCCTTAATTCATAAAAACAAACATAAATAACATTGAAAAATTCTGGTATTCAAAGTCTTGTCTCAAGGGAGATGCGGTGAAGGTTCTTAGTTCATTAGAAGTATCTGATGTAAATTATGAAAAGGCTTGGCACCTTTTATGCCAACGCTACGAAAACAAAAGAGTTATCATTCAATCCCATTTAAGGTCAATATTTGAACTTCAATCTGTAGCTAAGGAATCACATGTTCAACTGAGAAATCTAATTGATAAATCACTGCAACATTTAAGGGCATTAGAGTCTTTAGGTCTTCCAGTTAAGTCTTGGGACGCTATTATTATTTTTCACATAACCAGTCGGCTAGATTCGGTATCGCGAAAGGAATGGGAAGATTTCTCACTAAAGTTGAGCAACGAACTTCCTACTATGGAGAACTTAACTTCATTTTTGAATAACAAGTGCCAAATTTTAGAAAGCATGTCTTCAGCAAATACTATTTCACAACGACCCTCACCAAGGTCGAACTCCAGTTCATTTTCTGTCACTTCCACGCAAACATGCATATTGTGTAAGAAAAATCATCTTATTTTTTCTTGTTCCAACTTTCTATCGTTAGCTCCTCTGGGGCGTTTGAGCAAAATCAGAAAAATACTTGCCTGCACAAACTGTTTACGCCAAGGACATTTTTCCAAAGATTGTAAAAGCAAATTTTCTTGCAAAAAGTGTGGTTCTAGGCATAATTCACTACTTCATCTAACTAGTTCTGTCAACACAGAAGAATCTGATCAAGCAAGACATTCAACCTTATCGTCAGCGCATCCGCCAATCGGATCTACAGATTCGTATTCAGAGGATAATAGTCTCATTCCAAATCAAAATAATTCAAATACTCTTTCTGTCATTCATGCACATGAATTGCAACATTACGTTGTATTAGCAACTGCAAACATTTTAATTTCCGACAGTTGTGGTAACCCTCACACATGTCGAGCTTTACTCGACAATTGTTCCCAGTCGAACTTCATAAGCACGAAATAACTTATCGAGAATGCCGAAGCCGTTTTTAAAAAGCTTTATTTTTACAAATTATCAAGTTTTACATATACTTTTATTAAATTACGATCTTAACTGCATGAGAAACAAAAAGAATCTAACGAGATTGTTAACAACTGAAACAAGTGTTCATAGATAAAGAAATATTATATGATGTCGTTGCAATCAGCACTTTTCTTAGAATACACCAGTGAAGGCGTGAGGTAATTCCTCCCCTCGAAGATTCAAATCCGCAGGGCTAACGAGGTATTTGAACAGCCGATGGTTCTAGGGATGGATGGCCTTGTTGAGGTTTCTTTTTGGTACAGCACCTTGGAATGATGTACCTGTATGCAAGGTAGATTAGAAGAATGATGAAAAATACATAAATAACAATAGTCCAGATGCTTGGAGTATTGGAAATTTTCGAAAATGACATATCCGGCTGGATTTCCAACAGTTTCATCTTCAGGTCTTGCAACTCATCTAACGGGGTGTCATCTATGCTGAATCTTGAAATTTTCTGGGTTTCGGCTTCGTAAAATTTTAATTTGGGAAACAAAACTGGTTGACCTGAACTTGTCTGGTGTTCTTGGTTTTCGATATTTCGGAATGGCATTTTTACTTGACAGTTGATTGGAATTTCAAATAGATAGCTCCCTTGGAGAGTAACAATCTCTTCTTGAGTTTGGCAGTGAATGGAGGTGGTTATTTCTTTTGGCAGTACGGCTATCCATTGGTTGGCATTGTCTAACTTCATGATAATAGGCCGGTTTATAGGAGTAGGTGTTTGCTGGCATGTGGAAGTGTTTTTTAAATTTAAGAGTTCAATTTCACAGGAATTTCCAAATTTTATTTCTTGAAGATCAATTTCGTCACAGAGAAACAATTTTGATGAGATTTTACTACAGTAGTCGTTTGTATATGCAAAGTACAGTTCGTTAAAAGCCAAAAATTTACTTTTCGGAATAATTGCTTTGAATTGATTGTTATGGAAGATCGGTACGGAATATAAGTGATATAATTCTAATTCGAATGGAAATGTTATAGGGACGTGCAAAACATATATAATCCTGTTGTTGTTTGAATAGCTTTCTATCTTAACAAGTTTTTCTATCAGTAGAACGTTATTTAAATTTATATCTAACGGAAGTTTGCGAGGACCGATATTATCTTCTATAATTTGAAGTTCTTTAAAGAAATCGTTAGTTCTCATTATACTGGGATGCATTTTTCCCAATCGTGAAAATGCAATGGAATTTTCTATATCTTGGATTAAAGAGTAAATTATATTGTAAAGTCCAGTAATATGATTGATAGTATCTTTGATAAATATTGAATTTTCATGAAGTGCCTGACTGTTGACCATTTTTGAAATTTTAACGATTTTTGATTCTAGTAATTTTTCATTATGTATTATATTATTAACAGTGTTGTTAAATTTTTCAATTAATCGAATTGATAGTGAATTTTGGTTTCTGATACTTGAAGCTAAATTTTTCTGATTATTTTGAAGTTCTGTGATTAACTTATCATAACGTTCGCCGTCATTAGCGTCTAGATTTCCAGATATAGTTTTGAAAATTGAACCTAACCCGTTTATGAGACCGCGTTTAATTCTATCGGGATGAGGTAATATATCATTTAGTTTATCCGTTACTTTTTGTTCAAGAAATTTCAATATTTTAAAATAATTTGTATTATCTTCTCCTTTCTCTTTTATTGGGTAATATCCTAGAGGATAGTTTGCCCAATTTGTGTTATCTTCTACTACCGAATATTTTTCAATTTTGTTTTTGTAAGATTCTAAATAACGTGTTTGGGCTTCTAATTGATTTAGTTCTGTAATTATCGGTTGAAGGTCATAATAGTGAATTAATTTGTAATCGTAATCTTTTATTTTTGTTTTTCCTAATTTTACAGGAATTAATCCTGGGTTATTTTCTAAGTCCTTTATTTTTACTTTTTCCAGTGAGCTGAAGACTCCGGGTAAACTGAAAAGATAAATTTTGAGTTAGTCGCTGAAAGTAAACGTACTATTACGGGGACGTCTTAGATTGTCCATATGCACTTTTTCTTGTGATTCTGTTGAAATCGTTTTATCTTTAGTTTTAACTTCCTGAATTATTGTAGGTTTGTTAAATTTGTTGGCATGTTTTTGACGTTTAGGGTTTTTGACGTAAACTTTCTGATTTTGTGTAAAAATACATGGGTCGTCTCGATTTTTATTCATTCGCTCTGTGCGTTTCTCTTTTTCCTTGATAAGGTTTTCATTTATTTTTTTATAAAGCAATTTAGAACGTTCTCTATGGTCCTCTATGTAATCATTTATAAGAATTTTATCGATTTCCAAATTAAAAGGATCATTAGTATTTATGTGCCCATTGATAATGTCTATGGGTTTCATATTTGTTGTAGAGTGTATTGAATAATTATATGCAAGAATGGCATAGGTCATTTTCATAGTGATAGGTGTTCTAAGAAAACCTCTAGTATTGAGTAGGCGTACATGTTCTAAAATTGTTGAATGGAATCGCTCAACTACTCCTTGTGACTGGGGGTGATTTGGGCAACAAAAATGAATTTTAATTTTATGTAAAGCTAAAAGTTCTGAAATGACAGAGTTTTTGAATTCGGTACCGTTATCAACTAAAATTTGTTCAGGAACTCCGTGATGGGAGAAAAAGTTTATTAGATTATTCACGATTTCTGTACTAGAGAGGGATGTTAGATGGTATGCTTGTGCATATTTTGAGAAACTATCTACTATTGTCAAAAATTTGTCGTGTTCTAAAGTGAATGTGTCCATATGTATTATCTGAAAAGGTTTATTAGCAGTTGGCGTGACATTCATTTTTATGGTAACAGGATGTCGTTCGTATTTACTTTGTTGGCATATCTCGCAATCATTGATATATGTTTGTATAGAATTTTTCATGAATGGCCAGTAATATTTTTCTTTAATGCGTTGGTACGTTTCGTCTATACCCCTATGATTACTTTTGGATTCGTGGTAATTCTGAATTATTTCTTTAGCATCGTCTTTATCAGTAATGTCAATTAATTTTTTGGTGCATTTTCTTAGTTTTAGGGATGAATATTTAAAATACTTTTGTAATGTTACTAAAAATGGTTCATAAAGATCTGGATTTTCGAAGTACAGACAATATTGCGTGTCCGGGTTAATGTAATTTTTCACGAAATCGATCACGTTTTTTTCAAAATTATTTTCTGAAAGCTGAAAATTTATTCGTTTTTTATTCCCGAATAAAATTTTAGTTTTGGGATTACTGGGCGAATGTAGCACTGAACTAATTATGATTTGATTTTGGCAATAGTTTAATGCTGTAGTTGTGGTAGGGATTTCGAAAGTTGGGTTATGTTCAGCGTTGGAGTGAATAGTATCATTATCGGTGTCAATTTGACTTTCGGAATTGTCGGTTTGGTTTTTGGGTATTGTTATTGGTTCTATTGGAATGTATAGGTCAGGATGCACTAGTAAGGATATGTTATCTTCGTTATCGTCTCGATTTCTATCATTTGTTTCGAGAGGGCTCTCTGGGATAGGGATATTTTCGGTATAAAGGTCTATTAGAGGTTCTTCTGAAGGATTGGTTGTAACTGGGTCATGGTAGGGGTTTGTTTGTGATTTGTTATTTTTATCATTGTCATTTATTATTTCGTCTACTTGTTGCCAAAATGTATCTGTTTCATTAGTGTGGATTTCTATTCTCGAAAGTGAATCAACGTTAGAGTTTAAGGTTCCTCGTTTATACAAAATTTCATAGTTGTATTCAGATAATTTTAACTTCCATCTTGTAAATTTGCTGTTTTCGTCTTTGAGTGAGAAAAGCCATTTAAGAGGTTTGTGATCTGTCACGATATTAAATTTTCGACCGTATAGGTAGGGTCTAAAATATTTCGTAGCCCAAACTATGGCTAGTAGTTCTTTTTCAATAACCGAATAATTTCGTTCGGAGTCGTTTAGGGTCCTTGATGCGTATGCTATTGGCAAATCTTTGCCAATCGGTCCCTGGGACAATATTGCACCTACAGCAACATTACTTGCGTCTGTAGTTAAATTGAATGTTTTATTAAAATCTGGATATTGCAAGATCGGATCATTGATTAGTAAATTTTTACATGTTTCAAAACAAGTTATGAATTCTTTATCATGTACAATTTTTGCACCCTTTTTTAAGCACTTTGTTAAGGGCTTGGTAATTCTAGCAAAGTTTGGAATAAATCGCCTGTAGTAACCTAACAAGCCTAAAAAACCCTTAATTTGTTTTGTTGTGGTTGGTATTGGATATTTTTTGATTACTTTTATTTTGTCCGGGTTCGGTTTCACGCCATCTGGTGTCACTATGTGACCCAAGTAGGCTACTTCTTTCTTCAAAAACTCGGATTTATCGAGTTGTACTTTGAAATTTGACTCTCTTAGTCTTTGGAATACATTTTTAAGTCGTTCAAGGTGTTCTTGTAATGACGTAGAAAAAACGATAATATCGTCAAGATATACAAGACATTGTTCGCTCTGTATACCGCGAAGGATATTATCCATTACGCGTTGAAAAGTAGCTGGAGCTCCTTTCAAGCCGAATGGCATACGTAGAAACTCCCAATGTCCTTGTTCTGTCGTGAAAGCAGTTTTTTCTATGTCTCTCTCTTCCATTTGGATTTGGTGAAAACCACTTGCCAAATCAATGGTTGAGAAATATTGACACTTGCCCAACTTATCTAATAGATCAGTTATGTTGGGTAACGGATATCTATCGTCGATAGTTTTCGCATTTAGCTGTCGGTAGTCAATGACCACGCGCCATTTTTGTTGTCCTGATGCATCAAGTTTTTTGGGAACCACCCATATTGGCGATGACCACGGTGAATTACTTGGTCGAATAATATTAGAATCTAACATTTTTTTGATTTGATTTTGAACTTCGTTTTTATAAATAAATGGATAACGGTATGGTCTAGAATAAACAGGTATATCGTTTGTTGTTTTAATTTGGTGTTTTATTTTATTATTAAAAGTCAAAGATGTATTTTCATGGTGAAAAATATCAGAAAATTCTTTACAAAGATTTAAAATGGATGATTTTTCTTCCTGATTTAAGTGATTTGTCCTAATTGAATCTAAGTTTAAGTAATTTCTATAGTCTGTTTCAATATTGTTGAAGTCAAAGTTCTGAATTTCTTGTCTCTCAAAATGTTCGACTGATAATGGTCGAGAAAAGTCTAAGGTAACTGGTTGTGTAGTATTGTTTAAAATAGTAGTAAAAGCTTCGTGATCCTGAGCAATTGTAAGACTTTCGGGGATTTCACAGTTATGAATTTTTTGGTGGGGTATAATAATTTCTCCACTCTGTATAGAAGTTTTCACTTTAATTACTTGTTGACATCTTGGGCCAACTGTTATAAGATTAAGTTCTTTTGATGTGGGATGAAATAATAATTTTAGTTTACAATGAGGTGTTATCAAATATCCTTTTTTAAAATCTAAGTTGGCTTCTAAGAATTTCAAATTGTCGATACCAATAAGACCATCAAATGTATTGTGAAATTTAAATAAGTAAAATTTCATTGCTTTAGTTTCTGGTAAATTAAAAATTTTTGGAGTAGGTATAGCTACACTGTGCTTGTGTGAAGATTTTTGAAACACTGTCGATACTATAAATGGTTCAAATTTTATTGAATTAGGAAAGAATTTGTAAGCAATATTAGGATCGATAAATGATTTTGTTGCTCCAGAATCTATAAGAATTTTAATATTATATTCTGGAAAAATTATATAAGAGAGTTCACTTGAATTTGATGTATTGATAGAAATGATTGGTGTTATCTGTCTCTGGTCAGACGAGGCGTTTCTTGAAAATTTTGATTATTAGTTGGTGTATTAATATCACTTTCGTAATTGTTAGAGTTTTGAATAATATTGTTATCATATTGATTGTTTTGATTGAAAGATTGATCATAGTTTTGATGATTTTGTTCATAATATTGGTCTTCATCAAACTCCGTATTAAATAGTTCTTCTGAGAAATATTTTGGTTGATTACCGAAATTAATATTTCTATTAGAATTAGGTGAATTAGTAAAATTTTGATTTTGATGGAAGGTCGATGGACCGGGTATTGGTTTTGAGGTATTTCGAGTAGACACACTCATAGGTGTAGGGTCTGTTAATACTTGGTTCGGGTTTGGTTTGAAAACATTTCTATTATTGGGGTGCCTAAAGACTTGGGCATTAGTTGGGTATTTTGTGGGCTGAAAATTTGGCCTTGGTTGTATATGAATGGGCTGTGAGGGAAACGAATTTCGTCTGAATTGATTATTTTGTGTTTGATAATTAAATGGCAAATTTGGCCTACCATTAAATCTTTGATGAAAACTTGGCTGTTGGCCTCTATGGCTGTTTAGTGGAGTTTGAGGTGGAACAGAATTTTTGTTCGAAAAATTTTGGAAGTAATGAATATTATCTTCTCTAGTAAGATATTGCAATGCTTCATTTAAGGTTGATGGTTTCATACAACGTATAGTTGTTCCTAGTGGTTCCTTCAAACCAGATAAAAATGTTTTCAAGGATAGTTTTTGGTATAGCTCACGTTTTAAACGTCTACCCTCGTTTGTCGCTTCGTGTAAATCTACATAGTTACATAAAAGATTCAATAAATTTAAGCACCTGTCAAAAAATTGCTGAGGTTTTTCATTTTGACCCTGTCTTAGCATGACTAAGTCTCTGTTAAGACAAGCTTCGTCCCTCTGATCAGCGAAACTACGAGTTAAAATTTGTTTTAAGTCTTCCCAAGTAGAAACATTCTGAATATTAACCACTAATTTTGCATTACCCTGTAGTTTTGAAATTATAGAATTGAGGATAAAGGTATTTTGAAAATTGTTCGGGTTTCTGACATCGTAAAAATTAGCAATAAGTGATTCACTCGTAGATAGATACCTATTCAACTCATTAGGATTCCCATCAAATTCTGGGATGCACTTTAAATATTCTGGTTTGAATTGATTCATTTCTAAATTTAAATTATTGGGTTCGTTTGCTAAAGCTAAATTCTCAAGTTCGTTTGTTATTTCTTCCATAAAATGCACTTAATTGTTTCAATTGGAAAAATGTACTTACATATAAAACAAAACGACTATTAGCATCTCACTTATGTTCCTATAAAGATGACTACTAGATCTGCGATTCTGTCTTCTCTATGTAGGTCCTCTTTGCGAATTGGGACGATTTTCGTTCCAAATTCCGGTAGTCTACTGGTTTCGAGCTGCGTTGGTTCTGCGATAGATTTGGTTTCCTGATTTTTGAGGAGCCTCCAACACAACACTTCCACACAATGACACACCCTGTATTGTAAGTTCGGTTTTCAGTCAATCGTTAAAACGAAAAATACACGTTCGATACGCGAATTTCTGAAAATCCTACTGACTGCGCCAAATAACTTATCGAGAATGCCGAAGCCGTTTTTAAAAAGCTTTATTTTTACAAATTATCAAGTTTTACATATACTTTTATTAAATTACGATCTTAACTGCATGAGAAACAAAAAGAATCTAACGAGATTGTTAACAACTGAAACAAGTGTTCATAGATAAAGAAATATTATATGATGTCGTTGCAATCAGCACTTTTCTTAGAATACACCAGTGAAGGCGTGAGGTAATTCACGAGTTTATTCAACAAACTTAATACTCCCTCATCCAACATATCACATTCCGTTCAAGGCTTCGGAAATAACACAACGAAAATATTTAAAATGACTGCGGTACAAATCAAATCTATTTTTAATTCATTTTCATTGGACAATGTCTCCTGTTTAATCACTGACAAAATTACAAAAAATCTACCTGACGTTACGTTCAACAAAGAACAATTACAAATACCACCCAACGTTAAATTGGCTGACAGCAGCTTCAATCAAAATGGTCCAATAGAACTGCTTATAGGAGCAGGTATCTTTTGGAGTTTACTCTGCGTTGGACAATTTGTTTTAGCCAATGAAACAACTATTTTGCAAAAAACAAAACTGGGATGGATAGTGTCAGGATCACTTCCATTACAACAAATTAATACGTCTATTTGCAATGTAACCGTCGACACGCTAAGTCAACAATTAGAAAGGTTTTGGTCCGTGGAGGAGATTACTCCAAGGTCGCTCAATTCTCCTGAGGAGAATGAATGCGAAGAACATTTCAACAAAACAACCACTCGCGATGAATCAGGTAGATTCGTCGTAAGCTTACCATTTAAGGAAAACCTACTTGAATTGGGTTATTCATTCGACAGTTCCTTGAAGCGTTTCCATGCACTCGAAAGGAAGCTCGACAAGCACCCAGAAATGCGTTTATTATACAATACCTTCATGAAGGAATATGAAGAGTTGGGTCATATGACCGAACTACCATCACCGTATGATAGTAGTTTTGAAGGTAAAGATTTTTATTTGCCACATCATGGCGTTCTTAAGGAATCAAGTGCAACCACACGTCTGCGAGTCGTGTTTGATGGCTCTGCCAAAACTACAAGTGGTCTCTTATTGAACGGCACTTTAAAGGTAGGACCAAAGATCCAAGATGATTTGATCGATATAATCATTCATTTCAGGAAACATAAAATTGCGTTCACGGCGGACATCGCCAAAATGTATCGCTGTGTTATGATACAAGAAAACCAAAGGCCTATGCTTAAAATTCTATGGCGTGCCAGTTCATCTGAAAAACTGCAGCATTTTCAATTGAACACTGTAACGTACGGTACTGCAAGCGCAAGTTTTCTTGCAATTAGATGCCTACAACAAGCAGCAATTGAATACAAGGAAATTTATCCCAAGGCCTATGAAATAATCACATCATGTTTTTATGTTGACGATCTACTTGCTGGAGCAGGCTCTGTCCAAGAAGCAAACCTCGTCATAAAACAAATTTCTCAAATCTTTAAGGTGGCTGGCTTCAATCTGCGCAAGTGGATGTCAAACAATAACGAAATTTTGACTAACATATCAAACAATGAGGATAATTATCTTCAAAAAATTATTTCTGACGACAAAACCATAAAAACGCTCGGATTAGTCTGGAATTCGGTAAACGATAATTTTCAATACACAGTTAACGTTCCACAACAAAAATCGGTTACTAAACGATCCATATTGGCTAGTATGGCTTCAATCTTTGACCCCTTGGGTTTAATTAGTCCTTGTATAATAAAGGCAAAATTAATAATACAAAAATTATGGCAATTGAATCTAGATTGGGACGAAAGCGTTCCACAAGAGATTCACAACGTTTGGATCACTCTTTGTGATCAATTCCACATTTTAAATTATATAAATATACCCAGACACGTCCTTATTGAAAATCCTTCATATCTGGAGTTTCATGGATTCAGTGACGCATCTGAAAGAGCATATGGTGCTTGCTGTTATATTCGTTCAATTGATGCTTCAGGTAAAACTTATGTATCTCTTGTTTGTGCAAAATCCAGAGTTGCACCCTTGAAATCATTGTCATTGCCCCGTTTAGAGCTCTCAGCAGCTTTACTATTGGTTCGGTTAACAAAAAAAACTCTGAGCTCCTTGAAACTTATCTTCAATCATGTCCATTACTGGACAGATTCCACTATTGTTCTGTCTTGGGTTCGTCTACAACCAAGACAATTGAACACATTTGTGGCGAATCGGGTTTCTGAAATTCAGCAATCTTCTGAATGTATTCAATGGCATCACGTTCCCTCAGAACACAATCCTGCCGATATCGTCTCCAGAAGCTCAGATCCTATAAAACTAAAAAATTGCCATCTTTGGTGGCATGGTCCTTCTTTTCTATTAGATGAGGACAATCTCTGGCCTCAAATGCCAGGGAATTTGCCTGATCCTCCTGAACAAAAAACAAGCCAAGTCACTCTTATGACCATGATTATTTCCAACATCCCCATAGTCGAGAGATATTCTTCATATAGCAAGTTACAGCGAATCATAGCCTTGTGTTTGAGATTCATACACAATTCTCGTACCAAATTGTTAAACAACAGAAAAACTGGGTCACTCTCCTTTAGAGAAATCGAAGACTCTACCATTGTGTTATGCAAATTGGTTCAAGCCAAGCATTTTTCTGACCAAATTAAATATCTCAAGGCTTCTAAAACTCTACCTCATAGTAATCGCATTGTTAATTTAAATCCATTTCTTGATGACGATGGAGTAATTCGAGTTGGTGGTCGCTTGAAGTTCAGTAATTGTTCTTTTAATCAGAAGCACCCAATTCTCTTACCAAGTCAATCACATTTCACCAACCTCATAATTCAGTACGAACATATCCGTCACTTGCACGCTGGTGCACAAACGATTCTTTCCGCAGTACGTTTAATTCGCACTTGTATAACCTGCTTTAAGGCAAGGCCTGTAACGCACTCCTATCAAATGGGTGACTTACCCAAATCGCGAGTTCAACCCCAACGTCCATTTTCCGTTGTTGGTATTGATTTTGCTGGTCCGTTTTTAGTCAAGGACGGCAAAACTAGAAACAGAACTATGGTAAAATGTTATTTGTGTGTTTTTGTTTGTTTCTCAACCAAGGCTGCTCATTTAGAGTTAGCATCAGACCTATCTACCGACTCATTTTTGAATTGTCTTAAAAGGTTTGTTTCTCGCCGAGGCATCTGTGCCGATATCTTTTGTGATAATGGCACCAATTTTGTTGGTGCCTTTCATGAATTGAAGGAAATAATTCGTCAGCTGCAAAATGATAATAACTTTTCTGAATATTTAAATACTAGCCAAATTAATTGGCATTTTTCTCCTCCATCTGGCCCTAACTTCGGTGGTCTATGGGAGGCATGTGTTAAATCTGCCAAATTTCACATAAAAAGAATAGTTGGGAATGCTCATCTGACATATGAAGCTCTGTCTACGATTTTTACTCAGATCGAAGCCATTCTCAATTCAAGACCCCTTTGACTCCATTATCAAATGACCCTAGTGATTTGTGTGCATTGACTCCATCTCATTTTTTAATCGGTGAGGTATTAACTTCTCTACCTCAAACCAATTTAACTAATTTGCCTGCAGGAAAATTGAATAATTATCAGCTACTTCAACAGCAAACACAACACTTCTGGCAGCGATGGTCCAATCAGTATCTTAATACTTTGCAAACTCGCTCCAAATGGAATAAACATTATCCTAATTTAAGTGTCGGTTCTCTAGTAGTGATAAAAGACGACAATTTAGCTCCTCTATTTTGGAAAATGGGTCGCATAAGCGAGGTATTTCCTGGTACAGACGGTATAGTTCGCGTTGTGAATATTCGAACAAATAGTGGTATTTTAAAGCGACCGGTAACCAAAATATGTATGTTACCAATTTATTAGTTTTAGGCTATTCTTGTGTATCTCTTAGTTTTTTAGTTAGTTCTTGATGTTTGTTCAACAATTGTTCAATTTCATTCTCATATGTTTATGTTTTGTATCTACATGATTAATTTATTTTGAAGGCAATCCCTTCAAGGGGGGCGGCATGTTTAGACCTCTAAACTGTTTTCTATTCTTTACCTGATTTAATTATTGTATACCCGCCTATGTGCAATTTTATTTTGACCACCCTGCGAGCAACCGTACACGCATGCTCGCTGGACGCGAGTTTGGTGCCCATTTTCCGCGGTACCGGCTCACCTTCTCACCCTCAGTTTTAATTGAAACTCCATGCAACAAGCATGCATACTATTTAGGCTACAATTGGTAGTAACATCATAAAACCAATATTAATTTGTACTCTATTCATAAAGTCAAATTTCTGTTTCTTTTTTTTACCATTTAAATACTGTGTTGAATAAATATTCTATTTTTTTGTGACTGTGTGGAACATTATTTATCATCCAAAACACCAGTGATCTATCGAAGGAAAAGGCATTAAGTACAGGACAGTGAAAAGGCTCACATCCCGCACAAGATCTGACAGAAAGCACTGCGAATTGTGGGGGAATGGTGCCTTAAAGAGGACCTTTCAGTTAATCCAAAAAAAAATCAAACTAGTTGCTTTTACGAAAAGAAGAGTTCTCCCGCAGGGTAGAGTACTGTTGTTCAGAGAATAACTGAAAATATCCAAAGAAGTTAAATATCTGGGAGTGACCCTTGATTCCAAACTGTATTGGAAGGCACACGTGGAAAAAATTACTACTAGGGTAACTAGGCTTATCTGGCAATGCAGAAGAGTTATGGGCAAAACCTGGGGAATACAACCTGAGGTGGTTCACTGGCTCTACATAACTGTGATAAGGCCAACGATCACCTATGGAACAATAGTCTGGTGGAGGAGGACAAAAGTGGGAGGCTTGATCGCTAATATGCGGACTCTGGATATCTGGGGACATCCAGTTTAAACACCCTTACTCCTGCATGCGGGGCTCTGCGGGAGTGGACTTTATACTTCCCTAGGTACTCGTGGGATCATCTATGGAAAGAAAAAAAAAAGAAAAAGTTGTGCGGGCAAGCACCGCAACCGGGCACAAGTCGAAGCAATGTATCCGCAGTGCCCAAAAATCTGTAGCACCTCCCTCACGCGCGAGCAACCCTCGTGTAGAGGAGGCTACAGACAAACAAGAGAGGAGAACGACAGGGGCACCCATACCCTCAACTTCCTCAACTGCTGAGAGTTTTCGGGAAAAATCCTGGGAAAAAAGTAGAAAAACCCCCATCCTTTCTGAACTGGGTGAACCCGGAGGAAGGGACGATCCACTGAGGCGTGGTCTTAGTGGAGCGGGGGTAAGATGGTATCTTCGCTTTCTTGAGCAGGGACTTGCACCGGAAGAAGCGAAAGAAAGCCGCAGAGCGTAAAAAACAAGGAGAGGAGAAGAACATCCCTCCTAGAGGAGAAAAACGAAAGCGGAAAGAGGCGACAGCCCAGTCACCGCAAGTAAAAGTGGAGAAGGAAAAGAAGGGCAAAATAGCCATCCCTTCTTCAACTGGCAGCTATGCAGCTGCAGCAAAAATAATTAGAATGGCGGTTCCCCCTAGGTCGTAGACCACTCTCAGTGCGGAAGACCAAACCCTGCTGGAGAACGCAATAATAGAAGAAATGTATGCTGGATGGGAGCATAAGCTCCAGTTTACTGGCATACGTTTCAGACCAGGAGTCGTTCTCATCGACTGTGAAACACCACAGACTGCAGAATGGCTCCAGTTGACAATACCACAGCTGGAAAGCTGAAAGGGAGTAGAACTGATGGTGTGCCAGGGACAAAGCATCCCAAAAATGCATACCGCTACGATCTTTCTCCCAAGAAGCAAAGGCGTAGAGGAAGGAAAACTTCTTCGCTTGATAAAAGCGCAGAATGAAGGTTGGGTAACAGACCAGTGGAAGGTCCTCAACCTTAAAGAAGAGGACAAAGGCCCAGTATTCAGGGCAGAAATGGACAATCTATCCTGTCAAAAAATCAAGAACAACGGGTTCACCATTCATTACTGGTTTGGGAAGATCCTCGTACATGGCCTCAGTAAAGAAGAGGAAAGAAATTCTGAGAAGGTTTCTATCTCCTCCAAGGCCAGCGACGACTCGAGTAGTGTAGAAAGCCTACACGTCTCTAAACTCCTTGGGGAGGAGTCGCCGCTGTCCGAGAAGGGAATGGAGTTTGGGTCGGAGGAAGGGGACAGCACTCTTACAGAAGGGAACATCACATTGATAAAAGAGGGTAATAACCAACCTCAAAACCAACGATGACGGGGATTAACTTAGCTCAGGTTAATACTCACCATGCCAAAGGAACTTCGGCGGTGATCACAAGATTGTTCACTAAGGACCAATGGGGATGTGTTTGATCCAAGAATCTTGGGTCAATAATAACCAGGTAAGAGGATTAGCATGTAAAGATGCTAAAATAGCATATCACTCAGGTAGTGATATACCAAGAACATGTATTATGATAAGGAACAATATAAACCATTTTTGTCTTTTAGAATACATGACTCGTGACCTCGTTCCAGTTCGAGCACTCTTCGAACACAAGAAAGAGGGCAAGGAAATAGTAACAGCATCATGCTACTTTGCGGGAGACGGGATAGCTCCACCCCCTGAGGTACAAAGGCTGGTGAAGTATTGTGAAGAGAAGAGACTACCTCTACTCTTAGCATGCGATGCCAATGCACACAATACTGTTTGGGGCAGTAGCAATACCAAACAGAGACGTGAGCAACTTTTAGAATACATCCTTAATAAAAACCTTAATATTCACAATATAGGGAATACCATCTTTTTCCAATCATACCATCATAACATTCAAGTTAGAACTAGGCAATCATGAGGTGAGCTTCAGAAGAAAACAAAGAAAAACAGATTGGGACAACTATAACACCTGTCTGAAAGAAAACCTAGCACATATCCAGAGAAAAGGGAGGGCTAAGCACCATCTCGATCTGGAAAATGAACTTGAGGACCTGAACAGGGCAATAATCGATGCATTTGAATCGAGCTGCCCTCTTCAAGAACAACGAAGCAGCAGAGATGCACCCTGGTGGAATAAACATCTGTCAGAATTAGGATCTCAAATCCGGGACCTTTTTAATAGAGCAAAACTCACCGGAGACTGGCAGAGATACACCAAGGTGAGAAACACCTACTATAAGGAAATTAGAAAAGCTAAAAGAAATAGCTTCAGAAAATTCTGCGAAGATATAAACACACCACCTGCTGCAGCAAGACTACAAAGTCATGGCAAAAAGTAGGGTCAGCACAGATATGGCTTTGAGGAAGCCAGACGGTAAATATACCGAAAATGAGGAAGAAAGAGTGAAACTCTTACTAGCAACTCATTTTCCTGGGAGCAGCCCAAATAAGAGAGATAGTCCTCTCGAAAGTCATAACAGACCTTCGAGAAAAAGTACTACAATGGCTAAGCACATTTGTAGTAACGAAAGGTTAAAATGGGCTATGAACACCTTTTCACTATTCAAGGCACCGGGAGCTTATGGAATTTTCCCAGCATTGCTCCAGCAAGAACAAGACAAAATTCCACAACATTTGGTTAAGATCAGTCGAAGCAGCTTAGAACTGGGTTATATACCAGAAGCATGGAGGAGGGCAATAGTAACCTTCATTCCATAAGCTGGGAAAAGGGACATAACAAACCCCAAATCCTTCAGATCAATTAGCCTAACATGGTTGGTGCTCAAAACGATGGAAAAAGCTCTTGACAATTATTTTAGAGCCGACATCCTAGAGAGACTATATACGGAGACTGCACTGGTACAGTGGTACTCTACGGAGGATATCCGAAGTGCTCTAGACTACCAAGGAGGCGTATTATGTGCCTTTTTGGATATAGATGGAGCTTTTGACAATACTCCTCATGAGGCTGTCAAAAGAGCATTAAATAGAAGAGGTATAGACAGCACAACATCCAAATGGATGTCGGAACTGCTCACTACTAGAGTAACAGAGACGAGGACGAGCAAAGACATTGTCTCCATCTATACAACCAGAGGATGTCCACAGGAAGGAATAGCATTCCCATTAATGTGGAGCCCGACGGTTGACGAACTCCTGTGTGGTTTGACTGACCTCGGAATATCCTGCCAAGGATATGCTGATGATATTGTCATAACAGCCAGGGGAAAATTCGAAAATACCCTTTGTGACATCGTACAAAAGGGTCTGAACTTTACAAATAGCTGGTGTAGGCAAGTGGGCATATAATTCCAATAGAGTATGGATCTTACTACGCTTTAAAAAGTCTGCAAACTGTTAGAAAAGAATATTTCTCAAACCCCACCAAAACCATCTACATAACCTTCACTAAGAAAAGAAAGCTTAACCTCAAAACCATTAAACTTGATCGAGCGAGGTTGAATGAAGACAAGAAGTCAAGTATCTAGGTTTGACTCTAGACAGTAAACTCATGCGAAACAAACACGAAAAGGAGATCATATACAAAGCAAAAATGGCTCTGATGGTGTGCAGGAATCTGGCAGGGAGAAATTGGGGTTGCAACCCCAAAATACTGAGCTGGATGTACACTGCCATAGTGAGACCAATTATTATCACTTATGGAACCTCTCCAATATTCAAAAACTAGCCTGTATGTGCATTACAGGAGCAATGAGAACATGCCCAACGGCAGCCATGGAAGTTATTCTCAACCTCACACCACTACATATGGTGGTGAAAAGTGTTGCAGAAAGAACAAGATACAGACTAAGTAGAGAGGGAATCATTAAAAAAAACCACCTCCTTACTTCTTAGAAATCAGAAAACGTGGGACATGCCACAAGATGGTACGATGAAAAAGTATAACTTTTCAGAAATTCGTTACGGAATTTAGCAACAAGAAGGAATGGGATCCAAATTCCATTACCAGACTTGGAAAGAATGCCATTCAATGGTACACAGACAGCTCAAAGCAATAAAAAGAACTGGGATAGGAGTGTACGGGCCAGGAACCAAACACTCTGAAAGCTTGTGAAAACCCCGAGTATCTTTCAAGGGGAAATTCACGCCATAAGAAAGTGTGCCCAGTTCAATATTGATAACGGATATTGAAGGCAAAGGATAACCATAATGTCGGATAGTCAAACAGCTATTAAAGCACTGAGCTCTTGTGTTATCAGTTCCAAAATGGTGTGGGAATGCATAGGCGAACTAAATGAACTAGGCGAGTCATCCTACTGTGGATTCCAGGACACAGGGATAGAAGGAAATGAAATAGCAGGTGAACTAGCAAAGAGTGGGACTGGAACACCCTTTTGGGCGCCGGAACCCTTTCGCGGTATCAGCTCCAATGTAATATTGGAAGAAATAGGCAAAGCCGAAGAAAAGAGAAGATCTGACCATTGGAAAGATCTAGTAGGACTTAGACAATCAGAGATTCTTCTGGGTGACTACAACCTGCTGAATTCGAATGAATGCATAAGTCGAAGTAAAACTGCACTAAGAGTTTTAACTGGCATCCTTACGGGACATTGTCGCCTGAATGGGCACCTGAAAAAGCTCAAAATAGTGGAGGAAGAAGAATGTAAATTCTGTGGCATGGAAGAAGAAACCTCCATTCACATACTTGCGAATTGCACAGCAACTCAGAATCCTAGGGCACAACACCTTGGAGAATACTGGATAAAAGAGGGACATTTACCTAAGTTAAAGCCTGCAGATATCCTAATATTCCTCCGGGAAATAGGACTAAAGGAGCTACTAGTCTCTGAGACTTTCCTCAGGAACTAAGTGAAAGTGAGGGGGCACAATAGATATTTTAGGTCTCAGTGAATGTCACCCTGATTTACATACATACATAATTAAGGCATATAATTCCAACAGAGTATGGATCTTACTACGCTTTAAAAAGTCTGCAAACTGTTAGAAAAAAATATTTCTCAATTTTTTATCAAGCGCAAATTATTTAACAATTTTCAAATTTCGTGGTGTAGGAGTGAACTAAAAAACTCTTTTCTATTCTCCCCGGAGGGTGCTCGTAAAAATGCATAAATTACATTAGGATAAATAGACACTTCCCCACCGATTATGTATCTCATTCTCGGCAATTATTGTCCTCACCTTATTTTCCAAACAACAATATCCACTTTTGTGTTTTTGTTCGTTTCGTTCTCATCTCTTGGCGCTTGCTATCGGGCGGCTCGTTGCCTGCGATTGTTTTTGATCTTTTTGCTGCTCTTCGTTCTTTTTTTCTACAGGACCGATTTTTAGTATGCAAAGTAGAACTAAAGCCACAATGGGAAGTTGAAAATGCTTGTTCAGTGTAAATACGGTCTTTCAACATGAACAATTCATTCAATCCATGACAATGCAATTAAGAATTGCGATAACGTTTATGTATATAGGGTGTCCCATGAGTACGTACCAAAAACTTGGGAAATTAAAATAATTAATAATATAATAATAATTTCATTATTCACACGTAAAGAGGTTACATGAAGAACATGGAGAGCGACAAAAGCTATGAAAATAATTACGGTACTTTATACAGGGTGTTTCCAAAGTAATGTCATGATCGAAATAATTATCAATATTATTTTAGAATTTTTATTAGTTTTTTCATTAAATAGTGGAATTAATTAGAAACAGTTAGTTTGATTTAAAAAAAGTAATATTAGTAGATTCCACAAAGTGAGGGTCCAAACAGTAAATTCAATATTTCGGTTGCAAATATGTGCAGTGAAGCAACAAATATTCCAGAATCGACCCTGGTATTTGCCTTTGCCTGACTGGATCTTAACTAGGCCCGGAAAATAAATTACGATGCGCTACTGTGGAAAGATAAAAAGGTTTATGATAGCGAACGAGGGGTTGGTTGGCTCTTTCATTATTCCTCGAAAATTTCTGTTTAATCTCGTGTTTGCGAATAATGCGGGATTTTCGCGCAAATGCGGATTGTTACTCTAATTTTCAATGGGTCATTGGATGCGGCCGAGATGAATTGTGGATTAGCATAAGGTTTTTGTGGAGAAAAACAATGGATTTTGCTTTTTCGAGTAACAACAAAAATTTATTTTCATAAGAAGTTTTGTGTAAATACAATTTTAAAAATCCGCGAGAGATGGAGAGACTCAGTCCCCTGAAATATGAATCAGTGAAGTTTCAGCAGTGAAATCACATAAAATAAAAAGTAGGGAAATGTTTTTCCTAACAGATAAACTTCCGAAGACTTCCCTAAGTCTATGGAGCAACTGAAAAAAAATTGAAAGTTTCGCTTATCGGCCACCACACGCACCGGTATCAGTATAGTATCAATAAAAAAAATACTTATGGAAGTAAATCCTTGAAGAAGTCATGCATCGATTGAAAATTTAAAAAGTAAAGCAAATTATAACTTTATAAATGATATATACGCTTAAATAAAGAGCAGTAGCTTGAGAAGGAACTAAAAACAAGACCTTATCTTTTGGTATTAATTTATAAATCACAGCACGGTTCCTGTTAAGGAACGTGAGTTTCAGCGTAATATTATATCAGATTGTTTAGTATGTTTTTGAACAATGATGCCACGGTGTATAATAAAGGGTTGTATTTATCATTGGAAAGTGAATTATGTGGAAGATAAGATAAGATAAAATACCTATTAACTTAATTTCATAAGTTTGGAATGTATTATTTGACATCTAATTTGTTGACCGCAAAACTGAGTCAGTCGAAAAATTAAATCAAGCCGGGAAAATTTTCGAGCAACAATTTTTTACAATTTTCGAAGACAGTTGTCTCA
Organism: Lochmaea crataegi; assembly: GCA_947563755.1. NCBI lineage: Eukaryota > Metazoa > Arthropoda > Insecta > Coleoptera > Chrysomelidae > Lochmaea > Lochmaea crataegi. Next base: position 30,084,643 of record OX387423.1, on the reverse strand, counting down.
ACATGAGTGCCTTGCCGAGTTGGTTTATGTTTTTTGGCAATGGAGAATCACATCAGTCGACAATTTCTCGTTGGTATGGAGAATTTAAACGTGGATAAATTAATTTTAGCGACAATCGAAGAATGGGTCCACCAACAACGGCAGTCGCTGTTACAGTTTTAAATTAACTTATCTTTTCATTTGTAGAAGTTAGTAAAAAGGATATTGGTTTCAATTGAATAGAATGAAAGTCGTCAGGTTTGTCAATAGATATTTTATTCTCTGGAAAGCCACCCACAAGGCAATCCCGTCGAGAGGATACATAGGGTTCTTAAAACTATGTTGACGGCCTACGTAAAGGAGAATCAGAAGGTATGGGATAAATTCCTTCCAAAGATTTCATGGGCAGTTAGATCTGCTCGTCATGAAGTTACCAGTCTATCCCCAAACTTCATTAAGTTTGGGCGAGGGCTATCCGTATCAGGCAGCGATGGACCTCCATTACCTGATGTACCGAATATTGACCGAACTGTTGACCTGAAAATGCGCATTTGAAAATTTGCAGACATTTTTGAAGATGTGTCTAATAGATTTCATAAAGCGTATGAAAACAGTAGTAACACTTACAACCTCAGACGTCGTGATGAAAGGTTTACAGTAGGCCAAAGGGTCTGAAAGAAAAATCATGTCATTTCAGATGCCTCAAAGAATTTCACAGCTAAACTTGCACCCAAGTTTGTAGGACCTTAGTTAGTTTGTAGAGTTGCCTCTCCATGATGTCAATTGTCCCGCTTCTTACCTGTTTCAGACAGTTCTCGACTTTTCGATGACATTTCTAAACTTTTCGATGACATTTCTAGATAATATGCCTCCTTCGTCTTTCATTATGGACCTCTACAACCTTGATCAGAATGGAATTCCAGAGGAACTCCGTGTCTCGCAATAATGTTGGTCACAAAAGCCTCTGCTACTGTCGTCGCTTCTTTATTAGGAAGAGGTGCTATTTTGGGCCATTTGGAAAAAATATTCCATTGCAACCATCAGGTATTTGTTTCCTCTTTTTTTCAAAGAAAGTGGACCGAGAATATCAAATGCAAGTCTTTCAGAAGATACTGTGCCATTTTTCTTTGGATTCTCGTTTAAGTCCTTTTCTACTATTGCACAGATCACATTTCTTGCACCAACCTTCTACGTTCCCTCGACATTTGACCCAATAATATCTTTCCCGATTCCGTGCCAGTATTCTTGTAGTACCGAAATGTCCTCCTGAGTGAGAACTATAAAGTTCTTCTAACACACTTCTGATGTGTGATCTTGGCAGTACCAATTGGTGAATTATACGTACTCCATCGGGGCTTTCTCATCTTCGATACAATGAAGATGCGAATTCCAGTGGGGGCAGTTTTCACTATATACAGCTACCTCTTGCCAAGTAGGTCTGACTACATTTTTGAGCCATTCTCTCATAACTTTAAAGTCATTGTCTTTCTTTTGACGTTTTATAAGGATTTCAAGGCTTCAAGGCACTTTCTGGCTTGACTGTGGTTATCTGTAGACTAACTTCTTCCCCTGGGTTCTCCTTCTCTTTAAGCCTTTCACAGTACCGGCATTTTCGTTCCAAACAGGGTCGCCTGGAAAGTATATCGGCATTGCTATGGAGACGTCCTCTTCGGTGAACTATAACAAAGTTGTATTGCTGTAGTCTTTCTATCCACCTAGAAACTTGTCCTTCTGGCTTCTTGAAATTCATTAACTACCGCAAGGCGCCATGGTCACTTCCAATAACAACTCTTGTATTCAAAAGAAGAGTATGGAAGTGTTCAAGGGCTTTGATAATGGCCAAAAGTTCTTCTCTGGTGACGCAATAATGTCTATTGTCCCCCATTTTTCACTTCTCACCTGTTCCAGACAGTTCTCGACCTTTGGATGACATTTGTAGACTTTTCGATGACAGTTCTAGATCATTCCAGATGTATGTCTTTCTTTTTTTCCATTATGGACCTCTGCATATCCTCAGTACAGGTCCGACGTAACACAAAAAAAATCGAATTGATGGACCATCCTCCATAAAGTCTCGACATAGGTACTAACGACTCTTTTACTTTTCCAAAAATTAAGAATGAACTGCGTGGTGAAAGGTTCCAGTACTCAGAAGATGTACCAACAAGCGAGAGGAATAACTGCTTCAAGAATTGGTTCCAAAGGATGCAAAAATGCACTTCTCTTCGTGGAGAATACTTTGAAAAACAATAGTGTTTAAAAGGAGGAGGAAAAGGTGGGAGGAGTAAGAGGGCGCGCTAAAAGGAGCGAATAGGAATAAGAGAGATTGGACGGACCGGAAATTCGGGGAGGTGAACTACTTCTTGGCACAGGTATTCACTGGACATAGGTCGAGAGTAGGGTACCTCCAAAATATTGGGAAAAGAGAGACTGGAGTTTGCGAGAGGTGTGAAGTGGAGGATGATGTAGGACATGTGTTTAGATTCTGGAGGAACGAGGAAGTGCTGAAGAAGTTGGAGAGGAAGATAGGGAAGGCGGTGTATTGGGAGAACGTGGTGGAGATAATGTTGAGGGAGGAGAAGGAGGAATGGATGGAGGTGAGTAGCGTAGTAAAGAGCATGGTTAGGGGGAGAGAAGGATTCGATATGGCATGAGAGGTAGGAGTGATAGTTAGGGAGAAGACGACGGTGTGAGCGGAGAGTGTGCGAGGGACCGCTGCCCGTCTCGAAGTATGCTAGGGTAGTGATTCAGAGGCAGGGGTAACGGCGAGTTTGAGGTGGGTTTTGTTTGTAGGCATCCCCTTGGGGATGAGTTTGGGTCCTGGACCCATTCGAACATGAGTTTCCCATCTCGACCCGAAAAAAATGTACCAAAGCTTTCAGACAATATTATATCACGACGACTATCTTAAAGTTCATTTTTCCAGAATTAACAAGATTATCATTGCCTATCCAATTATTTATATTTTCTAGCATTCCTATGATTGAGTTTCAATTTTTTCAACAACCAACACCTACAACTTTTTAAATACTAATAAATACCTACATATAATGCTTCATAAAATTTTTTATGAAAAATGTATCATACCTAAAGAAAATCAGCGGAAGCTGTAGGAACTTAAATTGTTTTGTGAAATGTTGTTCTTTCTACCCACACAAGGTTTTACTTTTTAATTTAATTAGCACGTGAAAGTTTTGAACAGTTTTGGAAAAATTTGCTAAATCTTAAACATCAAAAGCCTCCATTAAAAATTCAAATAAAATCGTTAACAAGTCCTTTAATTGCAGTGATTTCGACATTGAAGTAATTCGTGTCGGTCAAGTTTTCCTACTTACTCGAACTGGAAATATTCGACAGCCTCGCGCATATTTTTTCTATATGCTACATCTCTTGATTCTTTGATCTTAGTGTTAAGACATGGGAACACGGTTTAATATTTTCCCAACTAATATAATTTGTACATGAATTGTACGCCCTTGTTCACGAAATAAATGTTTATGAATACATTTTAAAGTTAAGAGAAGTTGTGTTTTTATACGACTTCCCAAATTACGACCCGTTTTTATTATTATTGTTTCATAAAAATGTGATGGCTGAATGATCCGAAATACACTCTCAAGTGGTACTTAAATGTTACTCAGAAAGTGAAGATAAAAGTTTATAAGGCTGAGGCATAAGTATAAAAAGGTATTGTGTATTGTAGAGCCTTTACGTTATTTTTAAAATTATTAGGTCCTAAAGTTACAGCAATAAAACCTAATTGTTTTTTATTTTCGATTTAAAATATAAAAGGGTTATTTGTTTGGGCAATGTTTAAAATAAGATAATGACTTTGAATGTGAAAAATTGGAAAATGAGATAATTCTATTATAAATGAATATAATAAAGAGGAAATATTTGATTATTTATGTTTGAGTTGTAATGCATAAACTCAGAGACTACTTAACTGATTCTGTCGTCGAGAGAAAACCTCTCCAAAATTCAAACACTAGCCTGTATATGCATTACAGGAGCAAAGAGAACATGCCCAATGGCGGCCATGGAAGTGATTCTCAACCTCACACCACTACATATGTCGGTGAGAAGTGTTGCAGAAAGAACAAAATACAAACTAAGTAGAGAGGGAGTATTTAAAAATCCACCTCCTCGCTTCTTAGAAATCAGAAAACCTGGGACATGCCACAAGATGGTATGATGAAAAAGTATAACTTTTCAAAGAAACTCGATGCGAAATTAAGCAACAAGAAGGAATGGGATCCAAATACCATTAGCAGACTTGGAAAGAATGCCATTTATTGGCACACAGACGGCTCGAAATCTATAGAAGGACCTGGGATAGGAGTGTACAGGACAGGAACCAAACACTCTGAAAGCTTGGGAAAAACCTCAAGTATCTTTCAAGCTGAAATTCACGCCATAGGAAAGTGTATCCAGTTCAATATTGATAAAGGATATAGCAGACATCATGTCGGATAGTTGAGCAATCATTAAAGCACTGTGCTCCTGCGTAATCTGTTCTAAAGTGGTATGGGAATGTCTAGTAACACTCAGTGAACTAGGCGAGAACAACCTGGTCATTTTACTGTGGGTTCCAGGACATACTGGAATACAAAAAAAATGAAATAGCAGATAAACTAGCAAAGAGAGGTACTGAAGCACCGTTTTGGGGCCAGCATCCTTTTGCGGTATCAGCTCCAATGTGGTATTGGAAGATAGGCAAAGACGAAAAAAGATAAGATCTGACTATTGGAAAAATCTAGTAGGGCTTAGACAGACGAAGATATTTCTGGGTGACCACAACCTATTGAGAACAAATTAATGCCTGAGTGAGAGTTAAACTGCACTGAGTTATAACAGGGGTCCTAACGGGACATTGTCGCCTGAATGGGCACCTGAAAAATCTCGCAATAGTGGAGGAAAAAGAATATAGATTCTGGGTACGGAAGAAGAAACCTCCATTCACATACTTGCGAATTGCACAGCAGTTCAGAATCCTAGGGCACAACACCTAGGAGACTACTGGAAAGAAGAGGGACACTTACCTAAACTAGAGCCTGTAGACATCCTCTGGGAAATAGGCCTAAAGGAGCTACTAGTCTCTAAGACTTTCCTCTGGAACTAAGTAGAACATACATACAAAACTAAATCTGTATATTCTTCCACTATATCTGATCTGGATAAAATTTTCAGTAGCAACATAAGATACACAAATGCCACAAAAACGAAACCTTCCAAAAACACCACCTCTCAACAATTTGAGTTATATTTGAAGACAATGGAAGTGGTATATGCTCGTAGTATGTCATGTCAATGGAAAATACACAGAACAATAACCCCACAAAAACAAACTGTAAGATTGCTTAATTACAGTTACCTGTAAGAAATTGTCATATTTTAGTAAAGCGTGATCAATAGACGTCAAAGTTGACATTTTAATACTATTATAAGTCTACAAGTGATGTTGTTCCTTCTAATTACAAACCAGAATAGTTGGTTATATCTTGCAAATATACCAACCCCGCTTAACTTAGAAGTGTAATTCAATGTCTGTCGGGGCCTATAGCCCAAGAAGTAGTTGTGCTTCTAAATGAATGGTCTGTTCTATGAAAAATAGTTTTCAAAATTTTGTAAAGCGTTACAATAGTATTAAACTATTAACTTTGACGTCTATGTAGGTAGGTATTTGTTTGAGCAATCTAAAAATATCACCCTTATAATCGATAGTGATTGCTTCCAATTTCTACAGACTGTAATCATTCATTAAACCATTATGTACAATAAATCCCTTTATTAAACTTTTCATGCTGAAAATTGTTCTGGAAATAGACATATTGACCTATTCCTCGCTGAACTTTCCACATATGACCCTTTACATTCACCTACACTTAACCGCGTCCATCTTTCCTTATCATCCAAGACACCGTCTATTATACAATTTTAAGAGCTAAGACTGATACGTGACCTAGGTTATCCATTGAACTATGGTTAGTACAGTAGTTACTGTATAAAATTGGAATATATTTCGTCTTTTCAATCCATCAGCATTCACTATATTATATATGAATTATATTTTTCGTGGGAAATAGTTCTATTATCATCTTGGAGTACCCTGGTTGAAAACAAATTAGTACTGTACAGTTCTGTTTGAAAAGGGCTTGATGATTATAATTTATGTGAAACTAGCTGAAATCATTAAAGCAACTGATAAACTGCCGAAGGAATTGTTGGAAATGGGATTACTGATGGTCTCGCAGAAGAAGGAGCTTATACTCCTTTTATCAATTTCGTGGTATCCCAAAAAGCCGCATAGTGAAAAAAGTCAAAAAATTGGTCAAGGACTTGGTGGACTGGAAAATACTCCATGCCGAATACAGGCAAAAATGTTGTTACGACCTTTTGCTCACTGCGATACATTGCGGTTGGAGCTTCAGAAATCTGATCTCAGGAATTATCGTTGGACACTGCTCACTCAAATACCATCTCTGTAATATAGGCAAAGTCGACAGTGGAACATGCAGATTTTGCGATGATGCAGATGAGACGGCGGAACACATTATCTGCAATTGCAGGATAATAATCTACTAACGCCGTAAACACCAAGAACATATCTACTTAGAGCCTGATCAGGATACAAACCTACATCCAAAACGGATAAAAGGCTCTCTGAGAAGCATAGATCTCTAGGACTAGAATAAAGGTGTAAAAATGGTCTGACAATTTAAAATAATGATTGTAATTATACGCAAGGCACTTTCTTTCTCTCTCTTCCATCTTTCTCTCCCATTTCCCTCTCTCTTCTATATCTCACTTTTTTAATCTGTTCTTTTATGCATATAACTTATACAAAACAATACAAATTCGGGACCGCCAAGTGTACCCGAGCGAGAAAGATACAGTCAGCTGCTCTTCCATGTTGTTTCGCTGTTTAGTGTATTCAGTTCATACCTATTAATTGTCTCTATTAATTCAATAGTTTTTATTGGTACGTAATAATAATTATTTTAACAAAAAAGCGTGAAGAAGAAAATTGCGAAATAAACATTGATGACAATTCACCGCCACTTTATTTTGTTACCACCACCATAATTATTATGCTATATTTTGATGTTACCTGTTTAAATCAGTTTCCAAAATTAAAGTAGAAACACCATCCATTAAGTTGATATCTAATTTAGTATTAAATTTGTTGCCTGTAGTTTTTAAAATACCAATATTCTTTTTCTCATCTATACTATATTCCGTTGAACAGCTGGGCAGATTACTAAAAGACAAAAAAATAACATTCTCGAAGGTTAGTTTTCTTTTTTTTCAAAATTACTGTACTTTTTCTCTAAGGCAACTTGTGGAATCGAACTGGAGTGAAAAGTAAGCGTTAAAAGAGGGATAGTAAAATATTTATATGATAGGGTCTAGGGTCAAAATCGTTCGTTCTAATGATAATGAATTCACAAAGGAGAAAACTTTACTAAAGTCAGTTTTAAATATCAACAATTACCCGACAGAATTTATAAACAAAGAAATTGGGAATATAGAGAATGGATCATTGTTAATACCCAATAATAATAATAATAATAATAATTCAACTAACATAATTTTTAAAAACTTAACAATAATGTATATTGCGGGTTTATCAGAAAGAATTAGGAAAATTGGCCAGTGTTGTTATCAACACCTTAATTAACTTTTACAATTACAATTGATGCAGAAATTTCAAACACTTCAAATAACTTAAAATATTTTCAGTTGTACACGAACGAAACACTTCATTTAGATTATTAGGTATGTTGAACAATCCGCTATTATGTGCTTAATGGTTATCGGTTCTTCACATAAGCCACATTCTGGTGGTAGATCCTTGGAGATCACATGTCCGTGGGTGAGTCTAGTGTGGCCTAGTCTCATTCTTGTTGGGATTATTTGAGAGAAGCGACTAGAAGGGCTGTTATTCCATGGTGCATGATTCGGTTCAACTTCTTTCAATTTTGAAGGCTTCTGCTCCCAATCTGAGGTCCATTTCTTAATAAACTCTTGTTTATAATGAATTTTTAAATCATTCGCAAGTGGTTTGAAGATTGATTCGATGTTTGAATAAGATGCTGCTCTCCGGGCATGTTTATCAGCTGTTTCATCTCCTGTTATGCCTATATATGATTGAACCCATAGGAACGTGATATTTTTGTCGAATAATTGGTGCATTTGATCTTTAATCAATTTGACTATTGGATGCTGAACATATATTGTGGATAGCAGGTCTAGTGAGTTGGCAAAGTCGGTAACAATAATAACATTCTTTGATTTCTTACTAGTTGTATAAGTAAGAGCCTCATGCAGGGCATAAAGTTCACCTGTCTTAACTGACGATTCTGACGGTAATTTAAATGTTTTCACTTTTTTTGGCACAACTGCGCATCCCACTCCTGAATTTGTTTTGGAGGCATCTGTGAAGATCAGGGTAGAATCGGGGGGATAAAGGGAGATTATTTCATGATAGTGGCTCACAATAAGGAGGATATGTATCTTGCTCATTATATATAAGTAGTTGCCGGTTTGAATTCGGCAATCGAGTTATCCACGTGGGCGAAGCTTCAAAGTTAGCCTGGAAAACTTGAGGATAGGTAATTTGTAACTCGTTCATATAAAATATAGATATTTGTATAATAAGAGAGGAGAGAGCTACTTTTCCTCCAAGGATGAAGTAATCATTTTAGGGAGGAAAAGGCACTTTACTCCCATGTTATAAATATGATTTTTCCGCCTCCCGCAAATAACAAGACATTTTTAAATAATTTATTTATGAAAGAATTAATTTAAAAAAAAAATTGTCCTCGCCGGAATTCGATCCAACACCTACAGGCCTATAACGAACAGTGAGCTGTGGTCCAACGCGTTGGGCTACCGAGACTGGAAGGAAAGTTTTGCGGAATCATGAACACATTGTATTGCTGAAGTCAAATTATTTATTTAAAAATCGTTAAATTAAAATAACAATCCACTAATTTCTACCATTTTGCAAAATACAGGGTGTTCTTTAATTAAACGGTAAAATTTATACTTATATAATAGAATATAGTTTAGGTTGTCAAAGCCGTATACAATGAAGCCAGGAAATGTATACTTTGGATAGAGGTAGGCGGAAAAAATATTTTACTTCACATTTAATCAAGGATATGATCTACTGTAAATGGAACTTGAAAATTTAACAACAAATTTTTTGCAGTGTTAAACTGGATTGTCTAGTTGTCGAATTTTTACCTTAGTGTCAGATAGGGGCCAGAATTTAAAAAACTGAATTTTTCTTGATAACGGTAGCTAGAACGCTACCGAAACGTCGAATTAAAAGATATTGAAGAGGTTGTGGTTCGACTTTCCAAAATAATTAACTAAAAAAAATAATGAATTCACCACAAGGAACATTTAGAAGATATTTACTTAATTACGGTTACCTGTAAAAAATTGTCATATTTTAGTAAAGCGTGTTTATCAATACAAATACGCCGAAACCGGTTTACAAGTGATGTGGTCCTTTCTAATCACAAACCAGAATGGTTGGTTATATCTTGCAGATATACCAACCCCGTTTAACTTGGACGTGTCTGTTCTTTGAAAAGTGTTCTTCAAAAACTTTGTAAGGCTTTATAATAGTATTAAACCATTACCTTTGACATTCAGAAGATATATTATTATGTATCAAATTTGAATTAAGTAATCGACATTTTTAATATCTGAATCAAATTTTCATAAACCGATCTAATACAGGTACAACGTAAAGGCCAACAGTATTCTTTCAGGGCACGGTAAATGTCGGAAGAAGAATCGATGTATCATATTCGTAGTAGGTTAAGAGGAAGCGATTTTTGTGTATAAATAATGTAGCCAGCACTCCTACATGAAATGTCGGTTATCGAATAATCATTATCAAACTTTGATTGATGTGTCGAGGTCCTCCTACTTTGTTTGCAAATTAAATGCTTCTTAATCAATTTTGGATCGTTTTGTTCATTTTCGTTCGAGGCTAGATGATTTATGGCTAGCGGGCTAAATATAAAACTGGAAGCGTAATCATTTCTATGGATACCTTTTTGTACATTCCACTTATTTAGTATACAGTGTGGACATTAACTTATTTTTTACTGTACTATGATATACAGGGTGCAACAGATAAACCATCAATTAGAAAAATAACGAGAGCTGAAGTGGTTGATATGAAGGAGTTTCTAATAGGAATATTTCCATTAAATACGAGGGTTGTCTTTTTAGCGTTGCATATAACAACATAGTTGGCGCCTGTCAACAAATATCAAATGTCAAAATTGACTGTGGTGTTTTAATGCCAAAGTTTCAGACTACTTCGTTTAAAGCTGTAGGGGAAAGACGGGTAAAATGACATGGACGGGCAAAATTAATTTTTACTTTTATCGACAATTTACATTACTTACGACTCTGCTATTCTGCCTATAAGTTACATTTAGTGGCAACACCGCCACGATGTAGTTTTCGGCCATTTGCTTTACGTTCAGTCGATGTGTGGCAATTATCGTAGATTTGAGTTGTTCGCGTTCTTAATCATTAAACGGGTAAGTATATGTTCGTAATTTTATGGTTAACCGCCAGTTCAAAAACTGTTTTGTGTTTGTATAACCATAAACTAAACATTGTTAACGTTGGTTTTCTTGTTGTTGTTATTTTTAAGTTTTTATTTATAAAAGTTTAAGATACCAATAAAACGGGCAAAATGCCAAACCAGCATGGCAGGCAAGATTACTACATGTCATCATAACCGTCCTCATCATAATTTCATTTTTTTAGAGATGGTTTATTCTTACAAACGAGAAACAAATCGAGGCATGCAGCAAGCTATAGAAGCTGTTCGTACTTCAGAAATGGGATATGTAGGGCAAGAAAAATGAATAATGTCCCTTCTGCAACTCGTAGAGCAAATAACAAAAATAAAATTGCAACAAATACCAAAAAGCATCTTGGATCCTTGGAGTCAGTTCTGAATGAAGAGATAGAAGCTGCGATTGCCAACCACATTCTTGACTGAGAATCCCGTTTCTCCGGCCTGACAAGTGTACATCTACGAAAGTTAGCCTACAGCCTTGCCGAAAAAATTAATGTTAAGCATCCCTTTAATCAAAAGTGGTCTCCGTCAGCACAATCCTGAAATATCCCTTCGCCTGCCGGAGGCCACATCCCTAGTTCGAGGAGCTGTGGCCTTTAATAGGGTTACAAGTAAATTTGTTTTTGAAAAAATTGGAACAAATTATCAAAGAAAAAAAAAATTAAAAACAATCTTTAAAATGCACGAGTCTGCCTTGACAACGGTACAAGTTCCGCCCTAGCTTTTGCACTAAATGGCGAGAATGTCGGATAGTGAAGCAGTCATTAAAGCACTGAGCTCTTGTGTTATCAGTTCCAAAATGGTGTGGCAAACTAAATGAACTGGGCGAGAACAATATAGTCACCTTACTGTGCATTCCAAGACACACTGGGATAGGAGGAAATGAAATAGCAGATGAACTAGCGAAGAGGGGGACTGGTACACCCTTTTGGGGGCCGGAACCCTTTTGCGGTATCAGCTCCAATGTAATATTGAAAGAAATAGGCAAAGCCGAATAAAAGATAAGATCTGACCATTGGAAAGATCTAGTAGGACCTAGACAATCAAAGATTCTTCTGGGTGACTACAACCTGTTGAGATCAAATGAATCCATGAGTCAAAGTAACACTGCATTAAGAGTTTTGACAAGGATCCTTACGGGACATTGTTGCCTGAATGGGCACCTGAAAAAGCTCAAAATAGTGGAGAAAGAAGAATGTAGATTCTGTGGTAGGAAGCAGAAATCTCCATCCACATACTTGCGAATTGCACAGCAATTCAAAATCCTAGGGCACAACACCTTGGAGATTACTGGATAGAAGAGTGACATTTACCTAAGTTAATGCCTGCAGATATCCTAAAATTCCTCCGGGAAAAAGGACTAAAGGAGCTACTAGTCTGTGAGACTTTCCTCAGGAACTAAATAGAAGTAAGAGGGCTCAATAGATCTTTTAGGTCTCAGTGAATGTCACCCCAACTTACATACATACATACACACACATGGGTTGTACGACTGGGCTAATGTGAGAACTTTAAAACTGCCTAATGAATCAGGCTATATGACAGGAGATTTATTTAAAATATGGATTCAACAATTTATAAACAATATGAGGCCTAATCCCGATAACAAGGCTTCACTGATTTTGGATGGCCATTCAAGCCAAAGAAATCGAAACCTTGGAGCTGGCAAGAAAAATTCAGTCGTATTACTTAGCCTCCCAGACATCGCCTTCAACCATTAGATGTAGCGTTCTTTGGACCTTTACAGAAATGGTTGAGGGAAAGTCCCGGTCGCAGGGTAACCATTTATCAAATAGCCAAACTTTTTAATGGAGCATATGGTAAAACTACAATATTTGAAATAGCTGGATTTCGGACAACAGAACCATGTTCGACCATGTTTTTACCAAGCAAAACTTCTGATCTTCCTGAAAATGTACTAGCTTCTGTTGATATTGTGGACGACGTAAATGATGCTGAAGACAACTTCCAGAATGATGACGTCTTTCCTTCAACTTCCGCAGGAAAGGAAAATAACATGTCACGGACACTGCACTGGCGATGTTTATAATTCTCATGCATTTAATTCTAAAGGTGGGAAAATTAAAAATGTTCTTCAAGAACTTTCACAATTGCCTCAAAGTAATATGATAAAAACCGGCAAACATAAAGCTGCATCAAATAAAGTAAAAAAACGACCTGTTTTCGCCATTTATTTTATTTATGAATTTTGTTCTACATATGAAAACACAAAAAAATATTGTGGAAAAATTTGAAATTATTAATATTTTTACAGAAAAAATACAACCTTATTTCACCAAATCGAGTTAACTCGGACAAAAAAAAAATGTTTTTTTAGACCAAATTTGCAACAGTGTGATAAATTTTGAAGCATGGTATGACGTAAAGATGAGGCCCATTTCTTTTTCGTGTGCAGATAAAGCACTGTCGTGTTGGGTTTGGTTGTTTTTTCGGTTGGCGGTATGAAATCTGGAATATGCCGTGCTGATAATATTTAGTGGTGTTGGAGCTGAAGATGGACGTCCGCTTCTGGAAATACTTGTAGTTTTGTACTTTTCAATTATGAGTTCTATGACCTTGAGACGGAAATCGAGGGTATCCATCCGACCGCCACATTTTTGGTATAACAAAAAAGCGTTCCACATTGCCAGATCTAGGATGTAAAGAAATATTTTTTTGTAACATTTCTTTCCTCTTTTCCTTGGAACAACATAGGAAGATAGATGCTGATCTTCACGATCACAATCACCCATTGTATTGTTGTAATCAAGAACAGCTTGCGGTTTCTTTATTTGGCCTTGACGCGTCTCTATTTCTACCATCGAGCTGTTATGAATTTGTAGACATAAGAGAGACGTCCTTTCTATCCTTCCACTTCAATACACATAATTTTTCTCTCTGAAAAGCAACTATTTCTCCCCATTTCAACTTTTCATTTTTAACTTCTCTAGATACTTCTTTTCTCGAAAGTCGCAACGTTCCATATATATCAGTCCTATTTTGAATCAGAAGATCTGCCATTTGTGAAGAATTATAGAAATTGTGAGACAATGACCCTTGTTCAATAATGGTTTCATCAACGTCATGACTATTTGGAAGGATGCGGGGAGATATTCAAATTATTGATCTAAGACAGTACCTTTTCCTGTATAAATTATAAAACTATATACGTAACCACATAACAAATATATTTTTATCCCAAATCTCGCTCGCTTGGGAGGAATGAACTGCGCACATCCCAAACGGCCTTTATAAAGTAGAATACTCACATCAATCGTCACTAATTGTTCCGGCGTAATTATGTTTTTACATGTATTGTTTATATTTTCATAAACTTCCCAGATTTTGTTTAGTTTTAGGCAAGGATAGTTATCTGGATCAAAGTCGTTGTTATTTGAATAATGTAAGTATTGTTTTATATTTTCAAATCGTTTTCCAGTCATACAGTTTAGAAAAAAAGGCGTATGCAGTAGTGGATTTTTTGTCCAATAATGCCGGTTTTCGGGTTCCCTTACAATGCTTTGCAACAGAATAACAGCTAGGAACACTCTAATCTCATTCGGATTTGTTTCATGCCACACAATTTTTGCTCTTACCTGTATCTTGCTGGCGGCTGTATCATATCGCATGTCTGTAATTATTTGTAATCAAAATAAAACATTCACTTTAAACTCATATTTATAAATCGGTCCATCAATACATCTCTTTTCAACTTTCGATGACAACCATGACATTGACATTACTGACATTACTTTGTTACCAACTATAATCATGGGTACCAACCTCACATCTCCCCTTCTAGAGAAATTCATCTGACAAAGCGAAATTATGAATTGAGCCTGTCAGGTAGCTTTATTTTACGTCCCTTCGAACTAGTCTTTTTTCTACACACAAATGACTGTTCACTGTCCTGCGACTTTTCCGTATTGTTCGAATTTTCACTATCACTGCTATTATAATACTCATCGTCGGTACTAACGCTTTCATCGACATCGGCACTAACACTTCCATTGCCCATTCTTTGAGTTGTGTGATAAACTGGTCCATTGGTTGACCTTGTTGTTTTCGATAGGAAAAAAACTCGTACCTTTGGTAGTTAATTTTTTTTTTTTCGGAAGATAATGTTCTTCGAATAGTTCCAATAGTTTAAATACTTTGTTTTTATCGGCCTCTGGGATTGTAAACGTTTTGAAAACTGTGAACTCTTCCTCCCCAAAGTGGTGAAGAAGTTGGGCACATTGTGTTGCTTCATCTTTTTTGATCACTTCAGAAGAAATTAAGTAGTTTTCGAATCTGGCTCTCCAGTTTTCAGCAACGTTTCTTTTTGTATTTAAAGGAACGATTCCTCGGTGATTTGTCATTAATTTGTACATTGCAGAATGCCTTTCCGAGTTGGTTTCTTTTTTCGGCAATGAAGCACCACATCAGTCGACAATTTCTCGTTGGTATGGAGAATTTGAACGTGGATAGATAAATCTTAACAACATATATACAGTATAGTCAGTGGTGATAAATCCTGGATTTACTCTTATGAACCCTAAAATAAACGTCAGTCGTCTGTTTCAGTGTTCCAAGATGAACCAAAATCGACGAAAGTGTTTAAAGATGGTGGCGACTTTTATCTCAAAAGCGGGTCATGTTGCAACAATGCCTCTGCAATGGTACATATCGATTTGTTTGCCGGAAGTAATTGCCGAGTTTCTGAAAAGCAGCCCCCAACGACAAATGATCATCCACCAAGACATTGCAAGTTCTCACACAGCTCGAAAAACAAGTGAATTCTTGAGGTGAGAAAAAATCGAATTGCTGGACCATCCTCCATACAGTCCGTATAGTCCATATTTCTTGGAAAAATTGAATCAACGCGGCTTTGATCAAAATCTGACACCTCTATAAATAGTATCTCGCTCAGTTTCAATCATAAATATTTAAATTAGTACCCGACATAAGTAAATATCCATAATGCTAAGCCTCGATTTTCTGGAGCGGAATGCGTGAAATTGTCAACATAATTGTGAGTCGCTGGAGGTGAAACTGAGGAATCAGGGTGTTAATGAAATTTTAAGCACCAGCAAATATCTTTATAAATTCAAATTAGCCATGTTGTTAGTAAAATTCAATGTTGCGTCCCTTCTATGTTAAAATCTCTTTATATAATGAGGAATAATTTCGAAATACCTTCAACATTTTTTATGTTAACTCCTTCCATCTTATACAAATAATTATAATATACACTTCACCGCAAAATTAACCGGACTGGAAAAATTATGTTCAAGTTCAATTTTAATTTTCCAAGTTTTGAATGAAATTTAATCATTTCTTGTCAAGTTGTGCACCGTTCCAATTTTATCATTACGCCATATCGGTTTCGCAAAAAGGTCGAATGGATAACTTGATATATAGGGTAGCACAAAACATTGCATTTTTTGGTTGACTTCTGAACATCCTATGGAATAATTCAATAATTTTTTCTAAACAATTTGTTTTTTGTTTCATACCGATATTTTCATTATTGAAGAAAAAACACAGGTTTAAAGAAAAATAATGACAGGTGAAGATCGGTTTCTTCGACTTCAGGTTCTTCAAGTGCGGCCCCTGCTTCGCTCAAGCGTCCTCTTCTCCCCTTTCACCTAGAATATTGGCAGATGTTCATTGTTCATGGTACCGTAGTTTCACCTGATCCGGATCTCA
This sequence comes from Lochmaea crataegi, assembly GCA_947563755.1. Lineage (NCBI taxonomy): Eukaryota > Metazoa > Arthropoda > Insecta > Coleoptera > Chrysomelidae > Lochmaea > Lochmaea crataegi. The sequence continues at coordinate 30,068,352 of OX387423.1, read as the reverse complement.
AACCTTTTGAGCATATATTTGTGGTATACATTAGGAAGACGAGTTAGGCAGAACTACGGAGAGTTTCCAACTCTGTGTGTTGACGAACGAATGGCAGCAGATACCCCAAGACGCGGCTGCTGCTTTAATTGGATCTATGCCTGAGAGGATGAGAACTTTATGCTCGTAGGTACAATACTCTACTTTAATAGAAAAAATCTTAATACTGCTGTTGCCCATATTAATTTTTGTAATTGTTTTTATGTTAATGAAGTATTATAGCATTATTTCCTTTAAACCTGTATTTTTCCTTCAATAATGCGAATAACGTGATGAATCAAAACACAAATTGTTCAGAAAAAATTGGGCTTGAAAACGTCGTACAAATAAACATAATTATTAAATCGAAGATAATAGAATTATTACTATTGTTGCGAGGTAACCAACCCAAAGCCGGCCCTGTCTCTCGACTGTAAAGTTTGCTGGCTGCCTCCCCCCGCTTTCAAGAACATTCGAGAACAACGGTTTTGTTTGTGCATAGTGCAAGCGCGGAAGGTACTGGAGTTTTCTAGAGTTGAGAAGGACTATATATACGCGGGTTTTTGAGTGCGTGAGGAATTATTGAAACAATTAGTTCGAAAGAATTAGTTATTCGAACAGTAAATACCTAGTTAGTTTACGGAAGTTCTCAGTAATCGGACAGTGAATTGAGTAGTGCAGATAAATAGTGTAATATTCAAGCGGTTCTTCGACGTCGGGAACGCGTTCAAGAGTGTCAGCAAACGGGCAGTGTTGAGCGCGTTGCTGAGGCTAAGAGTGGGCGAGGGTTTGGTTAACCTAGTGGAAGGCTACCTGACGGGGCGTGTGATTTTAGACTCCAGAGGGAGGAGATATGAGACGGAGGCTGGAGTGCCTCAGGGCTCGGTTCTTGTACCGAAGCTCTGGAAGTGTGTGTTTGATGAGGTTTGTGGGATAGTATGTGAAGAGGGATGTGAGATTACGGTGTATGCGGACAATGTGTGTCTGGTATCTACGGCAAAGGGAGAGGCGGAGATAGAAAGAAAGGCGGAGAGAATGTGCAGAAAGATTGTGGAGAAGATAGAGCGGTGCGGACTGGAAGTGGCGGAAGATAAGACGGTGGGGTTGCTAGTGAAGGGACGGAGCAGGACAAGGGAAGTGGGGGTGATGGTTAAGGGAAGGAGAATTCGTATGGAGGAGTCTGTGAAATACCTAGGGGTGTGGTTGGATAGTCAATTATATTTCAAAACTCATATGTTAAAGGCGGCAGAGAAGGGAAAAGTAAGGGCAGCATGGCTGAGGAGATTGATGTGTAATGTGAAAGGGCCGGGAGAGTGGAAGAGGAGGGAAAATGGTAGGATGGTAGAGCAGAGTATGCTGTACGGTGCGGAGGTGTGGGGTGAAAAAGCGGGGGTGAATGCGAGGGTTAGGCCACTTCTGCGGGTGCAGAGAGGGATACTGCTGAGGGTGGTGCAGGGGTGGTGGAGTGGTACGGGACAGTGGGTGGACGCTGGAAGGGTGCGACCAGAGAGGAAGTCCAGGAATGGAGGAAGCAGGAAATGGAGAGAAGGTGGGAGGAGTATGAGGGCGCGCTAAAAGGAGCGATTGGGAATGGGAGAGATTGGATGGACTGGAAATTCGGGGAGGTGAACTACTTCTTTACACAGGTGCTCACTGGACATGGGTCGAGAGTAGGCTGTACCTCCACAAGATTGGGAAAAGAGAGACTGGAGTGTGCGAGAGGTGTGAAGTGGAGGATGATGTGGGGCATGTGTTTAGATGCTAGAGGAACGAGGAAGTGCTGAAGAAGTTGGAATGGAAACTAGGGGAGGCGGTGTACTGGGAGAACATGGTGGAGATAATGATGAGGGGGGAGGAGGAATGGATGGAGGTGAGTGGAGTAGTAGAGAGCATGGTTAGGGGGAGAGAAGTACTCGATATGGCATGAGAGGTAGGAGTGATAGGAGGGAGAAGGTGACGGTGTGAGCGGAGAGTGTGCGAGGGACCGCCGCCCGTCTCGAAGTATGCTAGGGTAGTGATTCCGAGGAGGGGGTAACGTCGAGTTTGAGGTGGATTTGGTTGGTAGGCATCCCCTTGGGGATGAGTCCAATACTGTTCGGGTCCTGGACCCATTCGAACATGAGTTTCCCATCTCGGCCCGAAAAAAATAAAATAAAAAAAATATTCAAGCAGTGAAAATAAATTAGAACTATTATACCGAGTGTAAATAAATTAGTAAACATTAAGTAAAGTGTGTATATGAATTAAGTTTAATACAGTGTGTGTTTCTTTAAATAAATAAATAGTAATTAGACATAGAGTGTATAATTTTATCCCACCAGTAAAAACTATTTAAAGAAATCACAAAAACATTACACTATTATAACGCCTTACAAAGTTTTGAAAAATATTTTTCAAAAAACAATGACCGTTCAACCAAGAAGAAACCACTGCCTCTCGGGCTATATGCCCCGACAGACATTGAATTACACTAAGTTAAAAGGGGTATATCTGTGAGGCGTTATAATAGTATTAATTTTATTATCTTCGATATATTGGTAATACGCTTCACTAAAATATGACCATTTCACAGGAAAATGTAATTAAGTAAATACCCACAAAACCGAGATGGTTTTTTGTCAATATAGAATTTTGGTTTGTGGTTAGAGGTGGCGGGGATGTCGCTGTTATCACATTTTTAACCTTTCGTTTACTTGGGTTAATATATTGATGTGATTTCAGCGTTGTCTCCAGACCAGTATTATACTCTTAGAGCTCTTGGGCGGAGAATATCCACCTTGTACTGACTAGGCGCAAATATCGAAACCGGTCTACAAGTGATGATTTCAAACCAGAATGGTTGGTTATATCTTGTAGATACTAAGAAGAGTAATTCAATGTCAGTCGGGGCATATAGCCCTAGAAGTAGTTATTTCTTCTTGGTTGAACGGTCATTGTTTTTTGAAAAATATTTTCCAAACTTTGTTAGGCGTTATAATAGTATTAATTCTATTATCTTTGATCTATTGGCAATACGCTTTACTAAAATATGACAATTTTACAGGAAACTGTAATTAAGTAAACCTAATTAAGTTATTAAATTTTTCAGCAGGATCTTCAGAAGTTAAGCGTAAAAAGCAATTTTCTGTGCTATCATGTATATAACATAATATCCATTCGAATTTTTTGAAAAACGATAAGGGGTTATGAAAAAAATTTAAGGGTTCATAACTTTGACATGAAATGATTAGGTAACAATCATTCAAAACTTGGAAAAAAAATTAAAATTGAATTTGGCTTGTCCGGTTAATTCTGAGGTGCGGTATATTATTTTATAGTATTCAACGAACGATAATTTGGGTCATAACTCACGCAGATGAAGCTTGTAGCACGAGCTGCAAGCGCAGGTCTACACAATCCTATGTTCATCATGTTATTGCTTCCATTAAAATAATAAAAACATTGAGCACCCAGTATATCATTAACGATAAAACTTATCACACATGTTTATAGGAACACTTGCAAAATCAGACAAAAACTCGTGGTTCCGTATAGTTAACCGAACCCAGTTTGTTCTTGACAGCAATGGAGAAAGACAAATATTTTATACGAAATACTGTTATTATTTTTACCGCCTCCCTCATCTTCCAAGCTTTTGGAATGAATTGCAGGGACACTCTGTGTATTCCAGACGCTCGAATTAAAATAAAGTTAAAACAGTTTTACATGCGATAGTCTTATATTTATTTCTATTCGAATGAAAGACAATTATACAAATTTCACATTAAAATGCACAACTTTGAAATGTACGTGTTTAAATGCCACGAAAATTGCGCCTCGATTTCAACGTTTGTCAATGTAAAAAGTATAAAAAGTATATAATATCCGACTGCTAAATTGCTTCACTTATTTCCACTTTTTATCCGTTATAAAACTTTGAAATAGTAAATCGTTATCATTTTATACAATTTAACCGACGCAAGAAAGACCGTTCCGCTATCTGAATACAATAGATTGTGCTGACGATGTATTCTACTAAAAATTGGAGTGAGATTCGTTAGCGTTAGCAGAACAGCGTTAAGTGCATTTAAAAACAACACGAAAAATATACAAACTATACGAGAAACTGGGAACTGAAGCAAAATTGACGCTAACGAAAAGCATCATCATCAGACACTGGAAATGGACCATTTTGTTTAATACGGTTTTGTAAATGCAATCAGATCTTATAGTTATTTTTATTGTTGTTTTTCTATCTATTATACTAGTGTTCTATCTAGTCTTACTTCATTGATTGTTACCATTAAGTGAAGTGTTGTGATAATACTTCAGGTTAATTGAAAACAGACTAGCCACAAATAAAATGACTCTTCATCGGTAAGAGTTTTCTTGCAACAAACAACTAGATAACCCACAAATTGGCTAAGAACGTCAGAAGAGTGTTTGGTTCGAACATAGATTTTCAATTTAACTGAGACTAAGACCGATTCATAGTTACCCTACAAGTGTAAGTAATTGACGAAAATTGTTCTTTTAAAATGTATATATCGATACTCTTATGAAAGGCGAACCAAGAAATTCTTCAGCACACGTGTCCGACTGTTTATCTTAATTCTCACGTACCCCAGACGTTTTCATAATTCTCACCATGGAAACGAAGTGATTTACGATTACTATCTACTTATTAATTTTGGGCTTTTATAAAAGGTGTCAAGTTGAGTAAAAATTATTCTACGTGACGTATAAACCTCCTTGTCACCTACTATTAATGTCTATGATTATTCTTTACATTGATTGACAAGTCGTGTCATGTGTATTTTATATTAAGTCAGATTGAAGTTAATTAAAGCTAAATAACTTATTTAGTTTGTTTAATTTTGCTACAATTTAATTAACTTAATATGACCGACACTGATACGAAACTCCCGCCCAATGTGGCAAGGTACCTACGATCCGAGAAGTTCGATGTGGATCCCACCGCAACAGAAGCGGACCTAAAGTGGACCCATTGGAAATATACTTTTGACAATTTTATACTCGAAGAGATTCCTAAAGGTACCGACTCCATAAAGCTTAAACTTTTAATGAATCATTTATCAGCGCATATCTTTCCGCACGTACGTGATACAAAGAATGTTATACTAGCTCGTCACGTACTAGCCACGCGTAAGCAGAAGCCTGACGAATCTATATCCGACTACGGAAGGTCACTCAGACTCTTAACCCGCGATTGTAGCTTCGAAGCTGTCTCTGCTACAACGCATGAAGAAGAAGCTATAAGAGGTGCATTTATATCTGGAATACTATCACTGAAAATCCGGGTAAAATTACTTCAAGAAAACTCTCTCACCTCAGATAAAGCTCTCGATCAAGCTCTCTCCGTGGAAACTGCGGAAAGGGATTCCCGGGCCATGACCAGCGGAGTGAATGAAATAAATCTTAATACTTTACCAGTGCCGTCATTATCAAGACGCACGACTAGAAACTCCCAGAAACCCCGAGCTACTTTGGAAGAGCCAAGTGAATGGACCTGTTCCTATTGCGGAGGAACTACATCACACCGAAGACTCAAATGTCCAGCTTTCAGCGCCCAGTGCCAACTATGCTCCAAAAAGGGACATTTTGCTAATGTATGTAGAGCTATGAAGGTTACTAATAACGCCGTTACCGTTGAAGAATGTGTCTCGGAATCGGATGAGTCTGAAGTGGTTGCTAATGCTGTCTCAGCTGCCTCTCCATCGAGTCTTTCAAAGGCTACTATCCCCGTAACTCTCAACAACTATCACGCCGACGCGTTAATTGACACGGGAAGTTCAGTGAGCTTTATAGGCGAGAAGATAGCAAGACTAATGCAGCTGAAACTGAAACCTCACAAACAGACTGTCACATTAGCCTCTCAAAATAACGTATCTTTCGTAAGAAGTGTTTGCTTTGCAACTGTAACTATGAACGAATGCTCACACAAACACAGGCCATTTCTCGTCGTCAGCAACCTTTGTGCTGATGTTATCATAGGCCATGATATACTTAAAGAACACTCCAGTCTCCAATTCAACTTCGGAGGATCTAAAGAACCTTTGGTCTGCAATGTAATGCAAGCTTCAGTGCCCCCCGCCTCAATATTTACTAACCTCTCTCCGGATATCAAACCTATAGCCGTGAAATCCAGACATTATAGTGAACAAGACGAAAAATTCATCACGGAAGAAGTCTCGAAGCTACTGGAAGACGGCGTAATAGAACCGAGCATATCTCCTTGGCGTGCGCAGGTCTTAGTAGCAGGAGGAGGGGCATACCGAAAAAGGCTCGTGATCGACTACTCCTTGACCGTAAACAAGTTTACAGAATTGGACGCATACCCGTTACCTCATATCGAGACCATTGTGTCGAAGGTTGCGACATTCAGTGTCTTCAGTCAGATAGACTTAAAGAGCCTATCACCAAGTGCCTATTAAAGGTTGCGACATTCAGTGTCTTCAGTCAGATAGACTTAAAGAGGCCTATCACCAAGTGCATATTAAAGAGAGTGAAAAACCGTACACGGCATTTGAAGCTGCAGGAAAACTCTATCAATTTACGAGAATCCCATTCGGAGTCACCAACGGTGTCGCAGCATTTCAGCGTACGCTCGAATATATAATAGAAAAGGAAAAGCTTGAAGGGACTTTTACTTACCTCGACGATGTCACCGTATGCGGAAAAGATGACAGCGATCACGATCAGAACCTACTGAACTTTCAAGCTGCTGCAAAAAGGTACAACCTAACTTTGAATGATCAAAAATGTAAATTTCGTCAGCTGACCATAAGTTTGTTGGGCTACACGATCAAAAATAATACCATTGAACCAGACAAAGAACGTCTCCAACCACTACTACAGCTACCAGTCCCCACGAACCCTGCTGAGCTGAAACGCGCTCTAGGGCTGTTTGCCCATTACGCAAAATGGGTGAAAGATTTTTCGACTAAACTACAGCCTTTAACGAACGTAAGCAGTTTCCCGTTACCTGAAAGTGCCGTTATCCAGTTTGAGCAATTAAAGTCAGATATTTGTAAAGCTTCACTGGTAGCAATTGATGGAGATGAGATACTGACTGTTGAAACTGACGCGTCAGAGTATGCGATAGCTGCCACGCTCTCTCAAAAAGGCCGACCAGTGGCATTCTTCTCCAGGACACTATCGAATGCTGAACGTAGACACCCATCGGTTGAAAAAGAAGCATACGGTATTGTGGAAAGCCTAAGAAAGTGGCGGCATTTCCTGATGGGGGAATACTTCATGTTGATAACGGATCAACAATCCGTGTGTTTAATGTTCAACCAAAACCACTCTAGTAAAATTAAAAATGAAAAAATTCAACGCTGGCGTCTTGAGCTCTCCTGTTTTAAATACGATATCATCTATCGACCTGGCTCCCAAAACACTGCAGCAGATGCATTATCCAGAGTCTGCGCAATCATGGATAATATTAAATTATATGAGTTACATGCTCTACTATGTCACCCTGGCATAACGAGGATGTACCACTGGGTACGCTCAAAGAACCTCCCGTACTCGATCAATAACATAAAGACTATGACGACCTCTTGTAGAGTATGTGCTGAACTTAAACCACGCTTCATGACAACAAAAGGACAACTAATAAAAGCGTTGGCTCCCTTTGAAAGGCTGAATTTGGACTTCAAAGGGCCTCTTCCATCAAAATTGGAGAATAAATATTTACTCACCATAATTGACGAGTATAGCCGATTTCCATGGGCTTACCCTTGCAAAGACATGTCATCTGCAACGATCATCAAATGCTTACAAGACCTTTTTAGTACGTTTGGACATCCGCTGTACATCCATAGCGACAGAGGAAGCTCCTTTATGTCAGAAGAACTTAAAACTTTCTTGAGAGCTAACAGCGTTGCCTCTTCCCGAACTACTCCGTACAATCCACGAGGAAATGGCCAAGTAGAACGCCTTAATGGTACTCTGTGGCGTGCAGTACAACTCAGCTTGCGTTCCAACAACATAACAGTAGAACACTGGGAACGAGTCTTGAAGAACGCTCTTCACTCCATTCGATCACTTCTCTGCACATCTACCAATGAGACGCCTCACGAGAGACTTTTCAAACATCCGCGGAGGTCGCCCAATGGAGAATCAATGCCTACATGGCTAGCGCCAGGACTGGTTCTCATTAAAAATCACGTTCGCTCAAAAAACGATCCCTTTGGTGGAAGAAGCTGAACTGCTTGACTATAATCCACACTATTCCGTAATTCGAAGGTCGAACGGCACGGAGAGTACAGTGTCTAATAGTCATTTAGCCCCGCTTCCGAACGATTCTCGCTCTTCAATTGAAGAGTCATTTGAAGATGATTCCTTTGATGAATCATTTCATTCAGTGAACGCGGACGGCCCCACTCCAGATCCTCAAGACGTGAATCTTCCGGGCACTTCACAAGAAGTTAGGGGAGAAACACCTGCCAACGAAAGACCCAAGAGGAATCGCCGGCTACCTTCTCATCTACACGACTTTGTGGTAGGAGGAGAAAAACATAGACGGGGAGAATGACGTATAAACCTCCTTGTCACCTACTATTAATGTCTATGATTATTCTTTACATTGATTGACAAGTCGTGTCATGTGTATTTTATATTAAGTCAGATTGAAGTTAATTAAAGCTAAATAACTTATTTAGTTTGTTTAATTTTGCTACACTACGCATTCTGTTGTTGACTGTTTTTCAAAATTGTGGTTCTGTTTAGTGTTAGAGATTTTGCATTTGTGGGTTATTAAAGTGCAAGATATTCAGGTGAGCTTTTTCACTGAGTGTTCTTTCTTTATTGTTTTATGTCTTTATATTATTGCCGTAATTATTGATTGTTATTCACCTGTTGAATTTATTGAATATGAAATATTTGTGCTTTGATAGTGATTGAATAATAATAATTCGTTCTCACATGACAAATGTATGTGGAGCGGACAAATGCGTGTTTAATTCCTTTTGTCCATTGCACCACTCAGGTTTGACCTTAGGTCAAGCTCTAGTAGCTGGAGCGAGCATGTCGCGAGTGAGCCCTTCATGTTCATTGTACCACTCAGTACTAGTAGAATGTGTAGCGTAATGCGAGTTAAATCCCTTCACGCTAGAGGGTAGTCATAGAGGGGGTCATGGTGGCGCGTTTAATCTCCCCATATACCATAAATTAAAACTCCTAGTTACTAGGCCTCGTTGGTAGATAAATTAGTGATAGAACAGAATGCGAGTTAAGTCCCTTTGTGTTCGGTGATTGATCAAATAATTATTTAACTAATCAGTAGAGTTAATGAAGACGAACACACACGCATAATTTCTTTGTTATAGGTAAGCCCGACTATGCGCACATGGTTTTGCCTCGACCAATCCACTATGACATTTTCAGTTAAGAAAAAGTTTTGTTCTTAATTAGTATATTGTTTTAAATAATATTATTATATCATTTGGTTATTATATCTAATTCCCTCTTCCAATAATTGCCCCCCCGCCCCCTTCCTTCTAGAATATACGTTACACAAGAAGAAATAATTTTCATGTCGAAATAAAAGTGCTCACTCGAAATACAGTTCCTGAAATTGACGAAAACATTTAATCACAAGAGACCATATTTTCCAGTGATTCCTTAGGCGCAATTCACATAGAACGGGCATCGGGCGAAGACGTGGCACTGACGTACGCCATTGAAGTTTCTCGTGGCGTACAGAAAAAAAAAGTGCGTTGCATGTAAGTGATTGGGTTGTAGTATTATTTAAAGTGTTATTAAATGTCACTTTTTTTATATCTCAACTCAACGCATCATCTATTTGTTACAATGAACTCTGGTTAACAGAAGTTTTATTATGATTAACTTGATACTTGTTAACTCTTATCGTTATCCAAACATCATTTTTGTTGAGCAATGTACCATAGAAGTATTTTTTATGTATTATTGAATGAACAATGAACTAAAATGAACTTTATTGCTCCTCTTGTTCTACAGCATATTATTTATTTAAAACGACTTACATTTATTATTTGACATTGCCATCTACATCACAGAATGAAAGGTGCGTTTATTTTTACTAATATAAGGTGGAACTAATTCGAATGTCTCAACACCCTCCCTCAATGAAGTGTTCTGATAAACTAAATACCAAATTTCTATCAAGTTCCAAAATATCTGGTTCAATATTGATTGAATACAAGAATCAACTAATCATTAATAATTGTAAGACATGAACTGTAATCTAACAAAACATACTTCATCTCTTAATCCCAAACTATATCTATGTTTTATAAACGATTCTCCACTTTAACCTTTTGTAAGTAAGTATATCTGCTGTTTGATCGTTAGTAGAAATATATTGAACTGACACAACCTTATTACTAACCAAATCAAAAATTTATATTTAACATCAACATGTTTCAAGCGCCTGTGTTCATATTTACCAGTTAACTTAATGCAGGACTGATTGTCTTCAAAAACAGTAAAACAAGTTTTTGCATAGTCAAAATCCATTAACAAGTTTTGCAACCATATTCCATCTTTCGTAGCATCTGCTAAAGCAACATATTCTGCTTCAGTTGATGAAACGGCAACGCAGTTTTGTTTCTTAGAATTCCAGCATACAGTACAGCCAAATACTTTAAATAAGTAGCCAGATGTTGACTCCTGTCTATTTCGTCTCCAGCCCAATCTGAGTCAGCATAACCGATTAATTTCTCTGAGCAATCTTTATATAAAGATAGGAAAAAGTGTACCTGTAAAACCCGAAGTCAAACTTCCACTACTGCTGTCTATAACTCTCTTCTTGACAGGCACAATATTTGTCCAAGGTCTTTTTAAGGTGTTTGCTTGATTTTTAGCTGCAGTTATGCTACTTATTGGTGCAGCTTCTGTAATAGCAGCTGCTTCTTCTCCTGTTCTATCTTCGTGTACATGTTCGATGGCGTTATTTCTTGAAGAAGTTGAACTGTTTGATGAAAACTTTACTAATCCATTAGCACTGGGAACTCGAACGCTAGAAACAAGCCCTGGTTAATAGGTATGTAGCGAGGTGAGAGCCTGATGTTTTTCCAAGAGATTGGTTTGAGTCGGACCGAATATTAACATCTAGTAGACCCGATACTTTATAAATTTCTTTTTGTGCGTCTAAAATTATCTATTTGTTGATCTCTGAGATTTGGTCGACGATTTCGCATTTCCAACCGAGCCGTTTCACGGGCTGCCTCGTTTTGCTCTTGTGATTCAGAAGCATGAAGTCGAGCCATACTAACGCGGCGCTCTTCACGTGCAATTTCTTGTTTTTCCCCATTCCTTTTATTCGCACTGTTTCGAATTCTAGTTGCATTACGGCTTTGTTGGGAAAGATTCGATCGTCTTGGTCGTTAATGATAATATCGGCACAACAAGCTAATAGAAATTCGAAACAAACACATCAACCGGTCAACTTCGAAATTTCTAATTGTCAAATTTTCAACCATACTTGACCATAGACAACATAAAATTTAGCTGGCAGTTGCGTTTCGTTATTCCATGTCAGCTGCATCGCCATTTTTTGTCCAAAGTTGAATTTTTTTAAATAATTTTTTCCCGTGTTATGGAACGGTATGAAAAGTCTCCTGGTTCTAAGCTAGAAAGTATGCTTAATTTATAAAATAATACGTATAAAATTCACGGCTATGATACACAAATAAAACCAAAAAAAATGACCGAAAACTGTATAGTGAGTTGACAGGAGACCGGCTTCGTTCTCATCCCTACTCCGTGATGTTTGCTGGATGAGAGGTGACAACGGTAGACACCTGGCGGGAATAACTGATCGATTGATATTTTATCAGTTATCGACTGGCGAGGGCGGAAGATCAAATTGAATTGAGAAAAAAATCATAATTAAAGAAAATCGTACTACAATTATTATATTCGATTGCGGATCTGTGGATAAAATATAAAAAAATAAAAATCGCGATGGAAACATAGGAGTTGATCGTATAAGGGTAAAAATTAAGAGCAATATGAAATTTTTTATTCTAAGTCATGACAAAATAAAAATAAAAATTCTAAGTCATGACAAAATTAAAGTTTATAATTAACAAATGAAAATAGGGGTTGATCGTAGAAGGGTGAAAATTTAGGGTTGTATATGTTTTTGAATGCTGTATCATAAAAAAATAAAAACAAAAATTTTTGTCTAAAAAATAAAAAATAAAAATTAAGGGGTGGACCACCCTTAACATTTAAGGGAATGAAAAATAGATGTTGACCGATTTGCAGACCTACCCGATATGCACACAAAATTTCAAGAGAATCGGTCAAGCCAGTTCGGAGGAGTCTAATTACAAACACCGTGACACTAGAATTTTATATGTTAGATTAGATAGTTCAAAATGTGCAGTTCCTTTGATATACCTGAGAATACGTTTTAAACAAGTCCAGAGCTGTTCAGAAGGTTTTTCCTGAAATCTACTGCAAATATTAATTGAAATGCTGAGATCTGGACGAGTTCCCAACATTAGATACATGCTTCCTAATAATTCACGAACTGGTTTCTTTTCATCCATGTTCCCTTGTAGTAAGTTTATTTCTAATTTAGAATCCATTGGAGTTTTACTGTCTTTACATTCAGCCATGTTAAAACACTTCAATAGATCAGCAATATAACGTTGTTGATTCAGATAAATACCTTTAAATACCTTTTTCCGTTTTTCTAATATTAATGCCCAAAAAGGTTTCCATTGTCCCAAATATTAGTTAATTGCAATTTTATTATTAGAGTTTAATTATTTCCTTATTGTCTCTTGCAATAATCAAATCATCTAGATATTATACTTGATAATAAATGAGTTGTTACATTCCCAATTTCTTGGATATATAAGCACTGATCAGTTTCTGTCTGTTTAAATCCTTGTTTTTCAGCAAATTATAAGAACTTTTTATTCCAACTATATGGAGCCTGCTTAAGCCCATATAATGTCTTTTTGAGTTTATAAACTTTATTTTTGGCATTTTCATATCCTTCGGGTACTTCCATGTATATATCTTCTTCAATGACACCATGTGAGAAGGCAGAACTTACATCCCTTTGTTGAAGTTCTGAATTTTTAATATTTGCCACCGCTAGCAATTTCTCACAGTTGCATAGCGTGCAACTGGTGCATAGGTATTTTTATAATCAAAGTTTTCTATTTGCATAAAGTCCTTTGCCACTAATCTTGCTTTATATTTTGAAATGTTTCCTGCTTCATCTTCCTTGACACGAAAAACCCATTTTGTATTAATTATTTTCACATGTTCAGGTTTGTCCACTTCTATCCATGTATTATTTATTCTTAGTGATCCCATTTCTTCTTTCATGGCTTGTTTCCAAAACTTGAAATCTGACCTGCCCTGTACTTCTTTAAAACTTCTTGGCACGTTATTTACATACGCTTCAGCATTTAGTGAATGTTCTATTTCATGTTCATCTAGGTAGTCATTCAAGTATAGTGGTTTTTGTTTTCTTCTAGTACTTTTCTTGTGAGTTTTTTCATTTTCTTCATCTCCTTCAGTCATATTTTCTTCCAGTTCAATCTCTTCAATTTTTTCTTGTACCGTTTTTTTTTGATTCATCATTTTCTTTTGGTTCAATTTGAATTCTAAGATATATAAATTTTTGTTTTCAATTCCCTTAACTATAAGTTTATCATTTTTGTAAATGAAAACATCACCTTCTTTAAAAATAATCTTTAGACCTACTCTTTCCAACTTTTTAACAGATAATAAGTTGTGAGCTGAATTTTTAACATATAAAACATTTTTAATTTGTGCAGTTTCGCCAGTTTGCAAAAACACATCAATGGAACCTACATGTGTACATTTTAACGTTTCATTAGCTTTGGGTACTTTGATAAATATGTTCTGTTAAAGTTTACATACTTTTGAGATTGAGAATATTCTTAAGTCATTCACCAGATGGTCTGTTGCACCCGAGTCAGAGACAACCCTGAGACGCCCAAGTGCATGCAAAATTTTAGTTTGCAATACTCCACTGGTCCATTTTCTGCAAGGTGTGGGGTAGGTGGCGCGCATGTTGTGACAGAGGCAAGAATGGTACGAGAGCCTATTTTCCCGACTCGGCACCCCCTTCCTAGACCATGGAACTGTTTAAAAAAGGGCGCGAACTACGAAGCGATTTAAAAATTCGTTCGTACTACAGAGTTGTTTAAAAAATAATAAGACAAATCAACACAAAGAATTGTTTATTGATAAATATAGCGAAAAATATTAAAGTGCGTAAACATAATACAGTTATATTATTATAATTAAATTGCAGTATTTGAAGAAAAAAATACAAGTACACAAGTTTTCTTTCATGCATTTGATAGGTAGGTTATCAGAAATAAAATTAGTCTGTTAACATACCTTCAATGCAAGATGCTCTTCATTTTTACTGTTCTCCAATGTTTCATTTACCATTTACTTGTTGATGATTTTTTCCAAATGTATTGCTAGGGAATAAACTCGGAACAACATCGATTCGCAGTTTACATGTACTCAAATTCAGGTAACTATCTTGTACTTCATTCCCACCGCTTCTTGTCACAATTTTGACCTATAAATGCATTAGAACTATTATTTTTTACTTTAAAAAGACCAAAAATATTCTTACTTTTTATCATTGGAAGGAAAATAATGCATTTTCTCAACCTCTTCTTCACTATTTCCACAAAGCAAACAAAGTTTTTGTGACATCTTAACTTCTAAGCACTTCAAACTGGTCGGAATTTTAATACAATCAAATAACTAGCAAAACAAAGAGTAACAAATAACGAGAAAAATAAAAATCAGATACGCAGAGAAACACAAATATAAACCAAATATGGCGACAGGCGACACAGCAAATGTCAGATGTCAGCGAATATCCGATCACGATACAAGAAATGCACGGAATGAGAATAGCAGCGCTACTACCGCCACCTGCCTACACCTTGTGAGCTTTTGAACAAAGACATATTTATGCAGTTCCAATGTATCAGACAAAGAATTCTTCTCATGTTCTCACCGAACTAATTTTCCTATGCACTTGTGCGTCTCAGGGTTGTCTCTGCCCGAGTCTATATACCATTTAACTGTGTTAATACTACAAGTAGTATTCAAAGCTATTCCAGAAGCTATAAACGCTTTGCTTTCACTTTCTTCTGTTCCTCTTTCCATAGTCTGATTTACTTGCTTTTTAAACCAACATTGGCTTCTCGTATATCCTGGTTTTCTGCAATTATAACATGTAACATTCTTTTTTCCATTATTCAAACATATTTTCTGGTTAAATTAACATTAACATGCTGACCTCTTCTCGGAGTGTTTAAAATTGCTTGTATAAGCCACTGGCATGTATTAATTGTTGCTGGTTTGTGTACTAGTTTTCTTTATTTCATGATCTAGCAACTTAGCTTTAACAAAATCTAATTTCAGTTTTGAATAATCCAAAGTTTCTAATGCAGTTACGATTGTATTGTACTCCTTGGTAACGTTAGGAGAAGATGGCACACTACGTTTATTTTCTCAAGAGTAGCTCCTACAGACTTGAGTTTCTTCAAATTTTATGAAATGGGATTCGAGTGAATCTCCTGCTATTAGCTTTATAGTGAGCAGTTTTTTTCTTAAATATAGTTGGCTAGCTATGCCTTTTCTTTGGAAAACTGACTCTAATGCTTTCCACATCTGAAACGCCGTTTTTTGTCCTTCACCAAACCTTATATGTGTTTTGTTATACTGGTCCCATAACCTGTTCAGCAATTTACCATAGAATTATTTTTTATGTTTTATTGAATAAACTATGAACTAAAATAAATTTTATTGTTCTTTTTGTTTTACATCATATAATTTTATTTTTAAATTAAAATTAACGTGTCTCGGCATATAGTGGCCACTGACACTGGTTAGGTAGTCCGAGAACGTTTTTGAGAGTTACACTGAGCTTGTATTTGCGACGAGTTTGGCTGTAGTGTTTGCAATCTAAAAGTATATGCTCTATTGTAAGTCTTGCACTATCATAGAATTCACACGTAGGAGGATTTTTTGAAGACATCAGATAACCATGGGTTAGCCGGGTGAGACCTATTCTGAGTCTTACATTTATTATTTGCCATTGGCATCTATATCACAGAATATAAGGTGCGTTTCTTTGTACTAATATAGGGTGGAACTAATTTGATTGTCTCAACAATTTTCGCTTACAAATCACTCACGTTACGTTATTAACTAAATTATAATCAAAGCGTTGATTTTGAGGCTGCTTTCAAACAATGTCTATTTATGCTTTTGATTTAAATTAACCATAATTAATCACAATAACAGCATTAGTTTCAATTTACAAAACAATTTTATGCATGAGAACTTGAACGTTTTGCTTATATTACTCCCGTTACACATCACACATACCAGAGGGTTGTTTTCACTCAAGAGACCTCCGTGCGAGTCCTTTTCCGAATCTGTTTAACACTATTTCAATTTTTCTAAACGTTGGTAACAAACTTTAGTCTATTTTGGGCTGATATATTCTCGTCCTACTCGTAGTTTTTTTTGGTTAAAAGTCAGGATATGTATTTAACACGTTCGCATCGACGTGTCCCACCGGTGGCCCACAGCACAATTTATTTCTAGGCGTCGGTGGCTACCAGTGGGACACTGACTAGAACTAGTTATATGTACCTTAAATTTGTAACGGAAACCGCAGAGTTTATAATATTGAGTATACGGCTAGAGTAATGGTACAGGATACTTAATTATATGCCGGTTTCGCATTCTTCAATAATTGTTTTAAATGAAAGGAACTTTATTTTGGTCTTTTATTACGTTGGAAATTTTCTTAAAATTCCAGTAAACAAATTCTTTTTAAAATAGAGTTAAAAGTATCTTAAAAAAAACAAATGTTAATTTTTCAATACAACAAAAAAAAAAGGTGAGCGGTCGTCGGACCGCCGACAGAAGCTTGCTTCTTATGCACAATAGAATGACCATTTTTGACCATTTTTCGTGAATTTTTGACCATTTTTCAAAAATTTTGACAATTTTTGACCATTTTTTCAAAAAATTTGACAATTTTTGACTATTTTTTCAAATTTTAACAATAATTGACCATTTTTGGCAATTATTGACCAATTTTGACAGTTTTGAAAATTATTAATCATTTTTGACAATTTTTCAAAAATTTTGACCATTTTTCCAAATGTTAACGATTATTGAACATTTTTGAGCATTTTTGACAGGTTCTGACAATTATTGACCATTTTTGACAATTTTGCAAAAATTTTGACAATATTTAACAATTATTGACCATTTTTGACATTTTTTATAACTATTGACCATTTTTTCAGAATTTTGACAATTTTTCGAAAATTTTGACCATTTTTTGAAAAATTTGACAATTATTGACCATTTTTTCAAAACTTTTAACAATTTTTGACCGTTATTTCAAAATTTTTAACAATTTTTGACCGTTATTTCAAATTTTAACAATTATTAACCATTTTTGTTAATTATTGACCAATTTTGACAATTATTGATAATTTTTGACAATTTTTCAAAAATGTTGAACATTTTATAACATTTTTCCAAATTTTAACAATTATTGACCATTTTTGACAATTTTTGAGCATTTTTGACAGGTTATGACAATTATTTACCATTTTTTACAATTTTTCAAAATGTTTGACAATTTTTAACAATTATTTGCCATTTTTGACAGTTTTTTATGATTATTGACCATTTTTACAAAATTTTGACAATTTTTGACCATTTTTCAATATTTTAACAATCATTGACCATTTTTGACAGTTTCTGACAATTATTGTAAATTTTTCAAAATATTTAACAATTTTTGATCATTTTTCAAAATTTTAACAATTGAAGAGTGGAAGTACCAAAGGCACTAAGTGCCAAAATGTGAGTTTTGTAGATATTTGCTTAAAAAGGTTTCAAGTGCAATCGCCAATGTACCCACAAAGGATATAAGTGTAATTTTATTTCTAAGCTTTCGCAAAGTACTATGTCCCGAATATTTTTATTTCGAAAGGGTATAAGTGCCAAAGTCAGGTTGTCAGTGTAGGTGGGCTTATTTGCGTTTAATAAACGTTTATCGGACAATAAATTGCAGTGTAAACATGGAAGTTGTGCAAGAAAAGACTAAAAGAAGGTTTATAGAACAGCAGAGAATCAAAAAGAATGGAAGGCATACGTTAACAGGAAAAAAAGAGAAATTCGTCCTAAACACCCACCTAATCAGGAGGTAAGATATTTTAGGTTATGACTGGTAAAAGTAATTTGTTGTCCTCAAGGAGATTGTAGTTTGCAGTAAGGGGGAGACATCAGCTGGCCAAAGGCGAGTTCAGTTTGAAATTGAGTGGTCTACTTATGTCATTTTGTAATTTTCATAATTTAAAAAGTTATGTGTTGGTGATTGAATTTTTTATAGCGTGAAAGACAATAGTGTCATGTGAAGTTCGAAGAATGCAGTAGTAGAAAAGGCGTCGATTCCAATAAATCCAGCGGAATTACATTTCATAGGTAATGTAAACACTATGCAGAACCGTTATAGTGATTATTCAGCAAAGTACATAATTTTTTTCTGTTTGGGTGTGTTTCTGTAAGAAAAGTTTTTTGCTTGTTAAAAAAAATGTTTTTTTAACCCAGTAGTTTATCTTCATTCCATATATCTTTGTTTAGTCCGGATCTGTTCTGCGCCGCCTACCAAAACATAAATGAACCCGTAACAGTAACAATAAAGATTGATCATAAAAATCCAACAGTACTTCATATAAAAGAAACTTTCTCCGAAATAGAAGCCTGGAAGGAAATCAATGACGATCTTAAATGTGCAGAAATAAAGCTTTTACCACCTGAAAATAAGATTACCACTAATAATGAAAAATGTCTATCGTCTATGATTCCCTACCTAGAAAATCCTGAACATGAAATATTTTATAGAAAACTTCTTAATTTAGGCGAAGAGAGTTTGGGGCCAAGCAGCAGCTCAACTCACCTTTAATTGGTACTTATAACCTATAAGCTGTGAGGCACTTATGCCGTTTCAGAATAAAGTGTTTATTTTTATTTATAACCCTTGAAGGAATTATAGTTTGGCACTTATGCCCTTTCAGTTTTAGTTCCAAGCAAACTTTAATATTTTATTTTTTTGACAGAAAAATTATATTTGTTTTCTAGCAGTACCTGTTCCTAGATGTTATATAAAGTTCTGCCTTCGCCTAGCAGCTCACTTAAAAGTACTATACAAATGATATAAGCATGACCTCGGCTATGGGGAAGGTCTGTATGATTTTTATCCTGCATATATTCGAAGGTCAAAAGTATATCCCTCCGACGTGCAAACTTTGTTAATCTTCACTCCATATTTATGAGATTTAGCTGGGAGATATTGTCGAAACAATAATCTCCCCCTCCAAGGCACCATACTTTCGTCGATCACAATACTCTCACCAGTAGAAACAGTACCTTTTAACTGCTGGCATATAATCTTTGTTACTTTTCTTAGTTTGAAGAGTCTATTTTCACCAGCTACAGGATTTTCATTGTCTGCTAATTGGACAAATTTTAGAATACATTCGAATCTGTTTCATTATATCTGGGATTAACTTGTGTCCAAAAAGATCATTTTTTGTCCAATAATGTCGCATTTTTGGTAGATAGTTGATGCCCACAATAAATAGAATTGCCAAAAAATGTTTTATATCATTTCTGTCAGTATCTTGCCATTGTCGAAATATAGATCGGGGTCGAGGTTGATGTGATCTACTATATTGAGCTGCAAAGCGATTAGTTTCTATAACTATAATGTCTAAACTTCGTCAGTAACAAATTGTCTTTATTTTAACGGATTGAAAATACAACAGCATTCAAATTAAGGTTTAAATCTATTCAAAAACTTAGCAGCAACTGAATTTGATAAAAAGCATTGATGATTATAAGCATTAAGGATTCTTATCATGAAATAATATAATAGTAAAATACCTATGTATGATTTATTATAAAGTAACTTATAATACTTATACTAAGTACAATTGTCAAAATTATCTTTTCATATTTTTAAAAAATATTAATTGATGAGAATAGTAAGAAAAAAGGGTGGAAACACATTATTTGGAGTCTTCTCATAAATTACTGAAACAATTCAAAGTCTAAGAAGTCCTACCTCCAACACTAGAATCGAAAATTCTTATCCACCAAGACTTCAGTTGTGAACCTAGAAAAATAAACTATAGTAACACTTGTAAATAAAAAAGAGACACATAAACTGCAACTAAAGGGTGCAAGGACATGTTATAAAAGGTTTTTAATAACCAAAATGCTTCAATTCTCGAAAATTTAAAAGAAATCATTTTGACAATGAGACATTTTTAAAGTGTGATTCCTATGTCTAGAAGAGGTTTTAAGATGTAAGATTTGTTCATTTAATATTATGTTTTATGTAGATTATAATTATATGTGTAAAAAAGGTGTGTGTAACAAAAATCAAAAATACCAAAATAACTTCAGACCATCCTCGTATATCAGTTTTGACACAAATTTTATTAAATAGTGACCTGTGACTTGTGTGTTTAATAAAAGTGAAAACTCCAAGAAGATGGTTCATTCCAGTTTTTTCACTTGCACAATAAAGTCTAAGAAAAAGTAGTTCCAATATCGATGAAGTAGGGAGTTAAATTACCAAGACTTTAGACAGGACATTTTGAAGTTTAAAAGTGTGGTAAATTTAAATTTCTTCACGTGCTGAGAAATCAACAAAATTTCTTTTAAAAAATCTCACCAATTTGTTTATGGACAATAAATTTTTCTTTCTGAAGTGAAAAGGAAAGAAAATAGATTGGAATCCGATGTTATTTCCCTGAGCATCTAAAGAAGAAGGACTAACAAGGAAAAAAAATGAGGTACCTAATTATTTCTTTCTACAATATAAAAGAAAAAGAAAGTTAATTATTAAATAATAACAATATTATTCTAAACAGATTTGCTATAGCTAAAAAAATAACTCTAGATAGAGACTTAAAGGCCATAATAATAATAATAAAGACAAACAAAAACAATAAATGCATTTAAATTAAAGAAAGCAATTAAAGAAGATTGGACATTTTCATTATTTACTGTAGTATTTATATTTTTATGTATTATTATTAGATTGTAAACATCTATCTATTTTTACCTTTTGCTTATGACTAAACAGGTTTCTAGTTTTCCTTTATAAATAAATACTTTACTAAAATTAATTTCCACTTACCTTGTCGGTCGATTAGCAATTTTCATCATTGATTTTGTACTTATATGATAACCATTGTTTTTTGTAAGCACTTCTCACTTGCAAACTGATTTCTTGAATTTAGCAATTATTTCTACTATTCTTCAAGTGTGGAAGGGATGGTAATACATCATACATAATTTGCCACTGTGTTAGATTTTGTTTCTCAATAAAAAATATGATATTTCTTCGTTCAATGCAACAACTTGTCTATTATTGAACAGCCATTTTGGAGATAATTAATAAGAGCGCGTAGAGCGTCGACTCCAAACACAACTAACGAATCCGACTGAGATAGGTAGTTTTGTGCTTTATCAGAGACAGTTACAGAGTTGTACTGAGAAAGAAAGGTCAGGTAAATTCAATAAAATTTTAATAGGTGGAGTTATATATAGAAATAAAAAGATCATTAACTGTATTCAATACTTCATATTTATTTTATTTTAAAATAAATTTTGGCGCCCAACTATGCAATGCAGTAAAATCACAATTCAATAATCAATTTTCAATAAATCAAAATTAATAAAATAAATAAATTTACCCCACGTATTTCAGACACGTGACAGTATATAGCATATAGATTTGTTAAGTCTATAGTGTGCACTTTTAAGCCTTCCTGTCCAGAAAAATGGAAATCTACAGGTATGTCAGTACATGTTTCCCATCTTTCGACTTGTTGTGAATCGTTTTCCTGCAGATCATTTTGTGCGACTTCAGTTTTTTTGAGTCATCCCTCTCTTACTCTTCTTCCCCAGAATCGCATTCTTCGTCTCTCTCGCTTTCAAAATCTACATCAGAGGAAACGTGAGACTCACCAGAATCTTCGTATGGCTCGTTTTCTTCTGAAGAGGGAGAACTTGAGGTTAATCTGTAACAACTAGTTTCACGTCTACTGGAGAAGGTCACAGTTGTATCTTGTTTATTGGACGTAGATGGTTGATCAAAGTTTGAAGGAATTGCGGAATATTGTTGATCCTCATATCTGTTAGAAGAGGCCAAGGCTGAATCTTCGTCATTTGATGTGGATGGTTGATCGATGAAATTTGGATGAGTTTGGGAACAGAGTTTCTCTTGAGAGACTAACGAAAGAATTTCTTTTGCTCTTGATACCATTTCATTAACTCTTAGCTACTATCTGAAACAATGTATTCAATATACAAATCATTTTAAAAAGTTCATCCGGTGGCCACCGGTGTGACACGACGGCTCCAACAATTAAATTTTACTTGGGGCCGATGTGTCCCACCACAAAAAATGGGTAAAACGCCAAAAAAAACTTCAATATTATTCTTTATTTTACAATATTAACAAAACTTACAAATAAAATAGTGAAAAAAAATTTCGTCCCATTGGAGTTAGTTTATAATTTGTGATCGCTGCGAACGTGTTAGTGAGTTCATATCAATGTCGAAATTGAATCTCATATTATGCCCATCAGCTTTTGTTTATTGATAAAATGTATTCAAAAATAGTTAATGTCGTTAATATTTACCTTTTGATGCGGACTTTGGTCGAATTAAGCAAAATCGACTCTGCATACCTAGCCATATATATCAGAAAGTGAGCGAGAGTGAGCAAAATGAGTATGGTTCTTGAAAACACCAGGGTTTCTTATTCACGGGAGAATATCATCTATCGATCGGCAAAAATTTCAATATACAAAGGCTACACAATCGACATTTACCATTATTATTTTATTTACTTAATTACATTTACCTGTAAATAATTGTCATATTAGTGAAGCGTGATCTATAGACGTCAAAAAATAATAGTTCAATACTATTAAACGCTTTACAAAATTAGAAAAATTAATTTCCAAAGAGCAGACCGTCTACTAAGAAGCAACAACTACTTCTCGGGCTATATGCCCCGACAGACATTGAATTACACAATTCTCGGGCATATATAGCCCGAGAAGTAGTTGTTGCTTCTTAGTGGACGGTCTGCTCTTTGGAAATAAATTTTTCTAATTTTGTAAAGCGTTTAATAGTATTGAACTATTATTTTTGGACGTCTATTATTATTTTATGTTATTGAAGTTAACATGTCTGTCTCTGAGACAAATGAAATAAATACACGCAAAGCTGTATAACGTTGTTGTTACCAGAAGGATGATTCTTATCGTACATCAAGCTTTCTAACGGCCATTTAGAGTCTGTGTATTCGATGTTAATCGTTGACCGGGTGTAGGTTTGGTAGGAAACCAACTTTAGTTCCCATTAATTAAAAGTTATATCAGTAGTTTGGAAAGTTAGTTTGTAAATATTCTCTCTATAGACGTAACTGTAGGGGGATTGTATAAAAATAATCTGTTCATTTCTCATATACAGAGCACTTCAATGAAAACTATCCACTCCACATAATTCTGATGTCGTCACTTTTATGAAAAAATGAAAAAACGTGTTAAAAATCATATGAAGGGGGACGTCTTTTTGCTCATACCGTCATTCCGGAAGAAAAGTGACATAACTCAAAAAACACAGTTTCGTAGGAAACCCGCTTAGAAAATCAATATTTTGAAACTGTTAATGTGGAAGTTGTAAAAAATATAACTAATATTTTTTTTTATTCTGATATTATCGAACAAGTGAAGTTATCGATATTTTAAAGGTATAGTTTGGCAAACAGAACTGAAGCTGTGAAAGGAATGCGGTCGAAAACATTCGATATTGCCACGTTTAACTATGAAAAACCTAAAGTGCTAAGTATGTAGTGATAATAATTAGAAAATGGACTTTTTATTATTAACAATATGTCAATAATGATTAAACGTTAGTTCTTTAATGTGCTTGTTTCATTGGATTTTGTCTATTAACATTATTTTTTAAATTTCTGAATATTAAAAGATGAACACTTTTCCAAATATGTTATAGGTTTCCTTCAAGCCGACAACGTCGTGCGAAAATCATAATTACCACGCCCTCCTACTAACTCAATTGGTGAATATTTATCGAAACTCCGTTGCTAAGTAACCACCTGACTTCCTATTGGCAAGCGCGTGCGTGTGTTCTTCCCACTCACTTCGACAATTGATTGACATTGATTATCCAGTGGCGTTTATAATGTCAATATTTTCCATCGTATTTTCAGTTTTACTTGGTATCTTATTATTTCATATCCATATTGAATTCAAGTACGATTTTTAACAAATAGGTACCGTGTTTTGAAAAATACCTTACCTTTAAAGCAAAGCATAAATCAGTTTCTATATATAATTATTATATAATAATAATTATTATTTTCAATACTTTTATGAAATAGGTAACGTACGCTATTGGTACGTTTATGACAGATATGGGCAATGTTTCCTCCCCCCTTACCGATGCCCCGTAGCTTCAGATAGACTTGCCGAACTATACTTACCTTTAGAATTCACGTCATTTTTGACACTTTTTTTATATGAGTGTCACTTTTTTTTAAAAAAAGACATATTGTTTTTTTCTTCAAGTCATTTATTAATGTGAGAAAACAGTGTTTAATAACTTACAAACTATTGTAGATAGAATAGCCTTTCTTTTGAAAAGCGAGAGTAGAGAAGTCAAAAAATAATAGTTCAATACTATCAAACGCTTTACAAATCAGAAAAATTAATTTCCGAAGAGCAGATCGTCCACTAAGAAGCAACAACTACTTCTCGGGCTATATGCCCCGACAGACATTGAATTACACTTCTAAAGTAAACGGGGTTGGTATATCTGTTAAGATAGAACCAACCATTCTGGTTTGCGATTAGAAGGAATAACATCACTTGTAGACCGGTTTCGGCGTATTGCGCCTCATCAGCACAAGGTAGATGCTATTCGTCCAGAAGCTCTCAGTGCATTATCCTGGACTAGAGACTACGTTGATACCACACCAATACATTAGCCTCAGTTATGGAAATGCTAAGAGTGCGATATAGAATTTTGGTTTGTGATTAGATGTAGAGATGTCGCTGATATCGCACTCTTAGCATTTTCCCAACTGAGGCTAATGTATTGGTGTGGTATCAACGTAGTCTCTAGTCCAGGATTATGCTCTCAGAGCTTCTGGACGAATAGCATCTACCTTGTGCTGATGAGGCGCAAGACGCCGAAACCGGTCCACAAGTGATGTTATTCCTTCTAATCGCAAACCAGAATGGTTGGTTCTATCTTAACAGATATACCAACCCCGTTTACTTTAGAAGTGTAATTCAATGTCTGTCGGGGCATATAGCCCGAGAAGTAGTTGTTGCTTCTTAGTGGACGATCTGCTCTTCGGAAATTAATTTTTCTGATTTGTAAAGCGTTTAATAGTATTGAACTATTATTTTTTGACGTCTATATATCACGCTTTATTAATATGACAATTAATTTACAGTTAACTGTAATTCAGTAAATGAGAGTAGAGGACTTTTTTTTCTGAATGACCTACTCTCTTTTTGTATGCCTTTTTCAAGATGATTTTATCGAAATGTTAATTTTTTTTCCTCTTTTTTTTTATATCAATTTACTGAAACTCATTTTGTTCGAAGTTGGTTTTATAGAAAATTTTGCCAACGTTTCCTTATCTACTCTTAAAATCTTGGCTTCCGTTATTTTAAAATTCTCAATGTTACACGCCAAAGATTTTAAATAAAAAATGTCATCATAGCTAATTTCAGTGACTTTATACGGAGTACCAGTTTTTTTTAGCACATCGTATAAGCGAATAATATTATGCTGGTGTATAAATTGGCCCAGATTCTTTGGCTCGACTAATCTGTCGTTCGATTAAAGAGTGGGAATTATCGCCTTCGTTTTGGGTATATGACCCGTTTCTAAAAATTTGTCTGTTTTACTTCTGATATGAGTGTATTTTGATTTCTGATACATGTACGTAACCATTATAAATTTGTTTTTCTGCTGGCCTGCACAATTGTCGGAAAAAAAATTACATCCACCTCCGTACAAATTTCGCCCTGTGAAGTACCGAATCTTGCTTATATTGTATCAAGGTAGCGTATTAGACACGATCCAATTTCATTTGATCCTCTTTGTGCCTTAGCTTCATTCCATACAAAACACTCAAGATCAAAAACACTGAGATTATAAACACTCAACTTTGAAACATGGTAAAACGATGAAGCTTGACCAGATGGACAGGGAAGCACTGCCTGTAGATCAAACACTGCTACAACTGTATTTGGTTCTGTATTAATCTTGTCATGTTCTTTATATTTTCTGGATAATTTAGCTTGGTTGAGGTGACTTTGATATTTTGCTTCTAAGTCGGGTTTTTCTACATCTCTTTAGTTTAAGTATTCAACACATTCGTCCTTCTTTGGGATAAACAAGGAAATGTTGAACTCTTGCTTGAAAATTATAGAATACATCATGTAATTTGCAGCCGACTCATTATTATTTTTACACTATTGTTCATAATCTTTGTGAATATCGGACAGGGATTTACCTCCTTCTATGTATTCTCCTGACGTTCCTGGACGTCAGTAATGGCTTGGTATTCGAGGGATGGAATTTATGTGGGCACTAACACCATCTTCTACTTTCTCATCAATCTTGAAATTTTTACCATGCTTTCCTCTAAAGTTAGCAGTTATAATATTGCCAGTAAATTTTGTTCGTTTCTGTAAAAACGTTCTTATAGGTCGGTCACTAATAGATAAGTTTGCCTTGAAAGACAGCTAAAAAACTTGAATTTTTTGATTATTTATTGTAAAATAAAAGGCATTAATATTACTACGAGCGCGAATTCTATCCTCCCTAATATATCTGTACTTAGGCTTGATGTCCGATATACTCGAGAGCAAAAAGTCGTGTTGTCTCTGTAGGTTGCACAAATCCCGATAGTCTTGAAAAATTAGACTGCAACTGTAATTTTTGTATAGCATTTATCAGAGCAAGGTGGTAAAAGCTTTTTTCAAATACTTTTTCGGATGAAGATGAAGATGTATGAGATTCACCACAATTCCTTGCACGTTTTGCTAAAGTTTTTCGCCAGTCCCTTGGTTGTGGAACACGCTGTTTCCCTTGTTTTTTGTAGGCATGGATCATTTACTTTTCTCCTTTTATCGCCGGTATTTTTAGCAGGGTGACCACGTATATTTCTAGTTAATTCTTCATCGGAGCTTGAGGAACTATCTGATATATAATTGGGATCAGCCACACTATCATCCGAATTTTCCGTGAAAGACCTAGATGAGTGAAATTATCTACTATAACTAGACGATGAGAATGAGCTTGACGCTTGACATCACGCTATTTCTTCTTTTTTCAATATTTTGATAATCTGTTAATAAAGTAAAGTTGGTTATTGATTGCCTATTATCAAAAGTTTCAAATCTATTACCTACCTGATGAAAATATGCCAACTCCATGTTTTAGTGGCATTGAATCTAAAAAAGTTATTAGTTAAAGTCAAGTCATTAGTTAAAAAATGTGAAAACCTAAGTACGTAAAAAAAATAAGATTAAATAATTTACCAAGTGAGGCTACACTATAATTTTCGGCTGTCATAGTATCTTGCACTACGTTTTCAAGCTCACTTATGCTATGCGGTTCTATAAGTAAATTGCTACCGTTAGATTTCAAGTTTTTGATCTATCTCCAATATTTTCTAAAGCATTTTCAATATTTTGGAAGTCTTCTGCTTTTGATATTTCCTGATTGGCTAGGATAACATTTGAACAAAAGAGTTGGTTTAACTGCCTTATTTTCCTAATAAAGGCCGTTTACACTCCTTGTTTGTGTACAACGCTATAGTGTTTTTCCATGCGCTGTAATAGAATATGCGTAAATGAAACACTTGATGATTATAGAGGAGTATATCACACTTAACTTCACAGATATCACAATTGGCCATGTGGGGCCGCCATGAGGACATCAGGTCCGACACATCACTTGTTACCTTATCAATTATTAGGCCTTGGTCACCAAGTAGTAACTTCTAATAAACTAAACTGATTTTACTATGTACATGAAACAACAACATAATAAAAAACGATATGAGCATGACTATCTTTTTTAACATTACATCATTCTCTCTGCGTGATCTCTTGTTCACACGCCAATCCAATCATTGTCAGAAATGGACTGCGCGTAGGGTACCGGTATCTTTTCTCATTGGCTGAATTTTCGCGGTCAAAACAGACAGCGCCTACAAGAGAGATTCAAAAAAACCTCGCACTCTGTGCATTGTAAAGAACAGCTAACAACGTATAGAATTTTGAACTATTAACTTGAAATTACCACAGTTCGGATTTTGTCCAAATCCGAACAACATTACTTTCACTAAGATTGTTTTCTGTTTGTCAAATCGGCATAGATATAGAATTTTCCTGATCTTCTTCAATGCCAGCTGATATCCTATTTATTTCTCTTGATAGATTTAAAATATTCGCTGTTCTGTTTGACATAATTAAGCTACGACAAGGAAAATAAAAAAATATATTAAAATTAAACATTGAACTAGTAAATAAAAAATCTTTCTCAATTAAAAAAGTTTTATGTTGAAATGAAATTAATTAAAACCAAAAAAATACCCAGGCGGTGAATAATTCAAAGTGATACAACTACAGATAATACATCTGTGTTTTTACTCACTTTTGCAAGAAAACTGTTATAACACAAAAAAGTTAGTTATCTCGTGATCATATTGTTGGACCATACTTTATTGACGAAAACTTAATTGGTGAGTCTTATCTACAATTACTCAGAGAAGCTATTGATCTTTAAATAACGCAAATACTGATGATACCATGTCAGAAGATTTGCTAGCGTTTCAACAAGATGGGGCACCTCCACATTACTCTCTCGATGCAAGACGTTTTTTAAACGAATCATTTCCTGATCAGTGGATAGGTAGACGAGTCCCAATGCTGGAATGCTCACCTAGGTCACCAGATTTAACCCCCCTAGACTTTTTTATTTGATTGAAAACCAAAATGTATGCCACTAAGCCAGCATCTACTGCGAGCGAATTATTCAAGAATGTCGACAAATAACCCCAGAAATGTTACATCATTTGAGGCTCGATTGTATGACTGTATGAAAACCAATGGAAGTCAGTTTGAGCACCTTATAAATTATTTCCTAGAAGCCTATAGAAAATGTCATAGGAAACTTCATACAAAAGCGTAGAAGCCAATGGAAAACTTCTTAGTAAACATCATGGAAAACCTTATGGAAAACCGCTAAAAGATATGAAAAAAATAACAGTTTCCATCATTTCACAATTTGTTAAACCCCCCCAGAAAATAATAATTTTACATTTACATGATTTACATCAAATCCTACTTAAAGGAATAACAAAAAAGTTTAATTCAATTAAATGTTTTACATTTACATTATATTTAAAGAAAAAAAAAGTTTTCACAATTAAATGTTTTACATTTCTAACTAAAGAAAAAAGTGAACAGACATGCCCCTTGAAAGTTTTTGTTTCATAAATTTGGTTATCTTTGAATACTGAACCGATATGTTAGGTAATAGGAATATAAGAATTTAGAAGTTAAACAACAGGTGAGTGAATAGTAGTATCATTTGCGAAATTCAATAGGAAGAACCAATATTCATTTTTTATAAACTTCCGCCATGTTAAAATATCATCTTTGTCGTTCCATTTAAATCCAAACACATCGACAGTTTAGTTAACCTATATGTCTTTAATTAATGTAATTAAACTTACCAGAGATAAGAATTATCGTTTAAACCATTTATTGTTTACAAATTATAATTCTTCAATATCTCTGCGGCTTCAAAGGAATTTTATTCCGCCCTTTCTAAGCGACAGATTCAGAGAGACAAGTCAGCCTGCTTTTACATTTTCCTCTCTGTCTTAGCGCAGAACCCCTAATGCGCATATGTCACATGTAAAAATCAATAATTCCCAGGAAATGACTGCTACCACTCAAACGTTAATATAAGAAACAATAATTACTGTTTCATAAAGAACATGAGCCAATACCAAGTTGCTCTAAAGAACATGAGCCAATACCAAGTTGCTCTAAAGAACATGAGCCAATACCAAGTTGCTCTAAACACCCTGAGACAAAACCAGGCTGCTCTAAAGAGAATGCAACATTTTCAGAGGCCAATGAATTAATTTCTCCTAAACCCACAACTTCAAAAGAAATAAAAAGTGGAAGAGAGACCCAACGAGCGGAAGAACTGACAAGCACGACATTCAAAGAGGAATTGGAAGCTAGTTTAACTAAAAAGGAGTCACAAAAGAAGGAAGTTGAGCTAGTCAAGCGGCAACTAGTGCACAGCGATTCGAAAGAAAATGAGAGAAAGGAACAGAAACAACAACAACTAATAATAAACCTGGAGAAGGGTGGATACAATGTGTGCTATGCAAGGGGAGGGCTCACGATGCATGCGCTGGCGTAGAAGAGGATGAAGAATGCTTTCAATGTATTGTTTCCACAGATTGATAATTATTGAGGTTAATAATAAAACAAATATTATAAATAAATGCTTTTTTGGAAAATAGTCATTTGGCTTGTTTAACTTGCCTCCATAATTTATTTGGGGTGAAAGGGACCAGTGGACCTTTTCGCCCCAAATAGTGAAGCGACTGGGACATGAGCTGCCATGTTTAAATTATCAGTTCAACTGAAATGTAAGTAAGAAATAAATTTAATTTCGAATAATAGTCGATAAAATGTAATTCTGTCACACTATCGACTAGCTCTGCAACACTTATACTCTAATCGACCCTGTTCTTATGTGGAGACCACTCAATGAATAAAACTATTTGTGCTCTCATTTTATAGGATTATGAAAGAGGCTGGGACACGTCAACTTTTAAACTAAATTGTACGTTCTCCAAACAAAAATTTCTAATCACAGGGTGTTCGGGAAACTGCTGGATAACACTTTCCTGAACTTAAATCTTTGGATTTTCTACAGCTCCTCCAGGTGATAAGACTAAAGGAACTACTATGTATATCAATCCAATATACAAACATAAGCGCGCAAAAAGGAATCCTACGGCGTAAGGTCTGGTGATTTAACTAGCAACTCAATAGTAGTGTATTTCTTCGCCCGATTCATTTATTGAGAGAAATGTTGATAAAGAACGTACTTACCATTGAAGAATAGTGTTTTCTTCAATTGTTATTGTTGATTAGACTGTTTCCATCTATTCAAGGCAAAAAAAAATTTTAAAACCATACCTAATCAATTAACGTGTTAGATTTCATCTATTCAATTACTTCACTCGAATACGTTGTTCTTTAGTAAATGAAAATACTATGAATATTTGAAGCAAAGGTAGTAACTCCATATTCTCACCCTGTATCACTGCTTACTTTCCTTGTCGGTAATGACCCTATTTTTAATTTTTAATGATACGCTTGTGGTTTATGGAGTTATGGCAGAC
Organism: Lochmaea crataegi; assembly: GCA_947563755.1. NCBI lineage: Eukaryota > Metazoa > Arthropoda > Insecta > Coleoptera > Chrysomelidae > Lochmaea > Lochmaea crataegi. The sequence goes on along the minus strand of OX387423.1, from coordinate 30,036,716 downwards.
GCAGTCCCTAGATTCCACGGAACTGAAGAGAAATTTCCGATAACGATATTGTTAGGTAAACTAATAGCAAACAGGAAATATGATTAGTGTACTTTTGTCCAAAGGGAGCCACTTCTAGAATACCTTTGGAAAATTTATTGCGTACAGTTTGAAAATTGTTGCACTGATATTTTAATTGGGTATAATAATAGCCTTTAAACTTGTTACGCTCGATAAGGGCCTTTGAAAGGCAAGTGAATTCACAATTGGTATTTTTTGAATATCTTGATTGTTTTTCCCTACTTTTATCTGCTTTCTCCATAGACTTATGGAGTCTTTCAGAAGCAATGAAATGTAAAAAGTCTTATTTTTTTCCAAATTTTATTCATTGTCGTACTGTTTTACTTTAGTTAGATGTGGATCATTCCATAAATTACTTAAAAAAGGTTCATTAATACATAGGGGGGCAAAATTTTATTTTCGTATCTCGAAAACGAAAGCAGTTCCCAATGAGTGGTCAAAAAATATTATACCAAATTTTTTGGTGAACCAGCGTTGTATTCCAGATATAGAGCAATTTTTTGGTTCGTTGTACAGTGTGTCCAAAAATTCTCTTGCCAAACGTAAACTACAAATTTTAAAATGAGATTTCATGTCCATCCAATATTTTTTTGTCAGGTAGACACCTGCCACCAGGCCCCAGATACTTGTGATGCCTTCTCTTGGAGTGTGGGATACCCTGTAGTAAGGATTCAACCCCATTGGGGCTCCCTGCGAAACAAGCTGACCAAACAGAAGTGAATTGTCAGAACCCAAGCCGACCGGAGTAAAATCACCTCGATCACCACCCTTCAAAACCCTAGGCCCCGGTATGGGGTATTGCTTCAGAGCTAGAGCTACAGTCTTACCCAACGAAGGACCTCTCTTCTTTTTCTTTTTCCCGCATCCCCCATCTAATCTAATTCGCCTTCCTCCTAAGGGAGCTAACGCCATTCGGAGACGACGCTGTACACTGTGAACCGATCGTCTTGTTTCATCAAATTCTCAATACGATCGTATTCTTGAGGAATTTATATGTTTTAATATCAATAAATATTGTATCTTCAGAGGGAAAAGTAAAGAAAAAATTAATTGGTATATAAACTTTAGACAAGAAAATAGACTGTAGCGTATTTTTGTATAATATACTACACATAATACCCTATTGATTCTTGAAATTGAAATTTTGCCCGATACCACAGGTAAGACAATAGATATCAAAATGTATATATTCACTTATTAAGGAGAACCGGGTTGTTGATTTTTATATACTTCACTCTAAAACTCCCAATGATGAGCTTACTTGGAGTAGTAAAATATTTATCCAAATCATGGCGCAGAAAAAAGCAGCTGGAGACAAATCTTTAAATGTTTGTTTCATGTTAAAGGTATGACCACATTTGAAAAGTAGAAAAATTAGGAATTTAAAAAAAAATTCAGTAAAGGCGATTACAGCAGGTTCTCAAAATGTTGTCCGTTAACTTCAATACAACAAGCCATGCGATTTTTAAGACTCCGCAATACATTTTGCAATATCCCTGACTGCTCAATCCTGTGGTTGGCCTGCATCTTAATTTCTGCAATGATTGGAATCGCGATTCATTGTGACAATTAACCAAATGGCCATCTCATAGGTGCTACCTGTCAATTTAAATACGAGCCTGACTTGGTCGGCAACTTGACTTACTAGCAGGACTTGGCGATAAAACTGACAACGTCGTTGTCCTTGAGAGAGTTACAGTATAGATATACAGAGTGAGTTTTGAGCATTGAACGCTTCAATTATCTCGGAAACCGATTGCACGATTTTTATAGATTTTGGTGTGCAAGGGGCTTGTGATGGGGCCTATATTATGGTTATGGTTATGGATACGTTGTTATCAGATTTTTCCTATTTCCAGAATAATAGTGAACTTTGTTATTTCAAATGGACACCCCTGTAAATTTTCTTGCCTTTTGAAATCCTTAAGAAATACTGAATATTTTTCATGTAATGCCATAATTTCGGAGTTATAGCTACATTTATATTATCTTCGCCGAAGTTAAAATATTACATTTAGATGGCTTTGATTGAATAAACTCGTTTAATTTGATTAATCTTTAATAATTCATATCCTAGCAGAAATATCATAACAAGGACTCTACTATCAGTAAATTAGTGAAAAGTTCAACGAATTTTGTATAGTTAAAGATTTATCTATATCATGGCGCAGAAAACCTACAGCAGCTGAAGACAAATCTTTAAATGTTTGTTTCGTGTTAAAGGTATGTACACATTTGAGTAGTAAAATAATCAGGAATTTAAGACAACATACAGTGAAGGCGCTTACGGCAGATGCTCAAAATGTTGTCTGTTAACTTCAAGGTATGTATACCTCAGGTATAATACTATCTTCCAATAAATCTAATTTCGCCGGACCATTTAAGTTTCCCTCACTCAATGAAAATGGGAGCAGCTATTTTGCCGCCTATCATTCCAGCTTATACATTCAGTTTTTGTGGATATTGGATATGGGATTCACGCATCCAGCGAGAATTGCTACGTGACCAGTATCTACAATTATGCCGATTTACGTTTATATTAATAAAAAAAGTGGCCTCATCGCAAAACATAACATTACTTAAGAAATTTGGATCTTTTTGATTGGAACATTTTTTCATCATCATGTCTGCAAACTCTTCACGTCTATCGAAATCATCATCTGACAACTCTTGAACTAATCTTTATTTTGTATAGATGGATTTTTTTTTGTCGGTTATTTAACGTCGGTCTATTTCTGCAACTTAGGCTAATCACCGACGCCGGGAGCACTCTACCCCTAACCGGAAATTTTGCCGAACCCACTAGTGTTCCAACCAGTGATAGGGATCTTTATCGAGCCCAACATCCATGGACTCGGGACCTCGGTTTTACGTCTCATCCGAAAGACGGCATATCTACATTATACCTCGTGCTCATTGGTATAATGCCTGCGAGCTGTGATATGCTACTGACCCTAGTAATCTAAGGTGTTTCGCTGCAGGCTGTACGGGCTCTACGACGGTGTTTCCCCAGTGGTCACCCATCCAAGTACTAACCGCGCTCGACCTTGCTTGGTTATAATTATCGCATCAGAAGCGTTTCACTACAAAGCTGGGCCGACGCCCTAGATGGAATTTATTTTCACATAAAATTTTTATTCCGGATGTTTTCGAATAATCAAGTGTTACAGGTTAAAAGTCACATACAAACACTTACTCACTATGCCAAATTTTACCAACAAATTATAGTGAAAATAAATAAATATTAGGACTAACTCTTCGAATTTGTGTTTATTTTGTATTTTAATAATACTGCTTTTACTTAGCATTCGTAATTGACCTACATTTCCTCTTTTAAATCTTACATATACTTCATCGTCCAGACTTTCATATCCACTTCAATTCCCTAAAAATATATGTACAAATAGAAAATTATTCTTAAGTAGTGATTGCGAGCTAGATCAGTTTCAGAATATAAGGTATTTAGTGTTAAAAATAAAATATATATCTCAAAGGTTCAAATGTTTACATTTGGATCATCTAGGTTAAATTGACATCTGTCAGACCAAGAAAATGATATAAAATTAATTGATTGATAATCAGATATGACTGATAATCAATCATTCATTAACAAAATGGTAGTTGTACAAAATCAGTACATTCTTTATCCTTTTCCACGTTTGTGAATTCACATATAGCACATCTTTTGAACTCTTAGAAGCTACTGGTAAAGGAAAAGAACCAACCATTCAGGACAGGTTGTGATCAAGGGAAGAGAGATATTGATTCATTTTGCTTTTTGGATGCTAGCTAAGAGCATATAACGTTAAAGTAACGGATTTTTTGTAATTTACAAAAATTTATGAAAGGAAAAGTTTCCAAGGTTCTTTAGAACTGGAAACTCAACCAGTGGGTTGGATTTATTCCTTTACAAACAAATTGTAATTACCCCAACTTGTCTTGTTTTACTTAAAGGCCACCCACCATCAACGGCCTTCAATTTCATTTTTCACTTTCAATTTCATCTCATCTTTCAACTTTCCACTTCCAACTTTCAACTTCATTTCACTTTCAACTCTTCTGAGATCTCACGTCGTTGAAGTCTATTCAAGATCCACCTTCTCATTTGGCCACCCCATATCGGCTTGAGGGTAATCGGAACCTTCTAAGAACCTGTGTGGACCTCTGGATCATGATAGAACGATCGTTACCTCGATCTAGACGAGCGAGGACTATACTTTTGGTATTCAACCCCTACACCTTCTAACCTTTCGCAAGTGGTTATCCCAGGTAACATAGTTTAAGGAAATCCCTAGGACTTCTCTCCGACAACTTCGTATTCTACAGAGAATAAATTTATAAAGTTTTTTAATCGTACATTCATAACTTTTCATATATTTACCTTTAGTAATCATTGTATATACGATATAGTAAATCTAAGTAAATCATAAATACTGTGAGTCCTAGGTATGCATACTTTGGGTGATTTTCAATAAATTCATATATATTATAATGATATCCATCTAAACTTTTCTCAAATTTGCACGTGGTTATAATTTTAGACATAAGTCAACGTTCAAATTTATTATTTGAAGTTTAATTATATCGGTGGTTCTCACCATAGATGAACCACGTGTTCCCTAACTTCACTTCGTATTTTTGTAAGAGCCCCTTTTTGTGAGTACCTTCCTATACATACTTGTAATCTGTATGGCCAACCACCTGTTAGGTCAATCAATAGAATTTATTAAGCATATATCTACATAACGCGATAGTTTTATTTGTCCCCCTTAAGAACTCCTTCCTTAACTCTGAGATATTCAAACGGTGTTTAATATCTTTATTTCTACCCTCTCACTGCTTTAACATCCTTCATAACAGGTGTTATACAAGTTCCCTGGATGTTTGTCTACTACTACTACTCAAGTGTGGATCATCTTCTAACAGGACACAAACATCTGAACATTTGTTTTCAGTTGATACAGTTTTTCTGCGCCCTGATTTGGATAAATCTTTTACTGAACCAGTTTCGTTAATAGTATATTATGCAACGATCATGTAATGATGGTTATCAATACACAAGCATTAACCGGGATACGAAACGAGCCGAAGGCGAGTTTAGTATGGTTAGTGCGAGTGTATTAATAACCATTACATGAGAGTTGCATACACTATTTTTTCTATGAACAAGAAATTTTATTTGAATTCAACAACATTGCTTTTTTTAATTTTTTAATACTTTTTCATACAAACAATAGAAAATAAATTATGAAATAAAAATAAGTACTTCAACTTAATGTTTATTCTTACAAAATAACCACTATAATAACTATGAACTTAATTTAACCATTAACAATAAACATAATCGAATTCACATGTAACAATAAACAAGATAAATTATAAATTACATTTCAAACATTTCTTTTAAAAAGTGGAAGGTATCTACCTTTTTGACTAAAGCAAAAGATTGAAACTGTCATAAAACACGAATCTCTTATGAACTGTCAAACATTCTACAGAAAATATTGGGTCTGCCTATACTTGGTTATTTAAAAATCTAGATTTTCTATTGGTCAATTTTTCAGTGTTATAATGAGTATCATTATGAATCTGAAAATTGGCATTTAATTAACAACTTATAGTATAGGCGTAGAAAAAATAATTACTAAGTTTCTTGGAAATTTTTCCTAGTTTTTTTTCTCAAATTTTGAAAAAAGTACACCCAAAAATACCGTCAGGAAACAACAGCGGAGACAAAATATTAATTTATAGTTAAAAAGTCAAAACAGCAAATCAATCATTTTATTACCGATAAGCAGAATATCATTCATATTTGTGTTTTTGTCTATATTTTGAGAATTTCACGTCTTGATTAGTGATACATTACACAAAATGATGTGGTATTATTTTTTATTCAAAAACAGTACAAAACGTCAGAAAATAAAATGTGTTCTGTCATAATAAAACAAAAACAAAGTAAAAAAAGTAAGTAACTTATATAAAACAAAACTAACAGAGTTAGGTTAGAAAATCTTCTTTTTCTCATTGTGTCGCAGTAGTCTTGGTTCATCTGTTGTAAATGTCAACTTTTGGTGAGTTTGAAGTATTTGACACTAACATTCATGATATACAGAAAAGTGACAAAAATTATATATCATGGTATTCAGCAAAGCAATTTTTTTTTGAAGTACAGCACAAAAACACTCCACAAGTGGAACATTTGGATTGCAGTCTCGTCTGTATACACTTGCTGCTGCACATCTCACATCACTCTTTGGTTTTTTCGAAAACAACCCAATGTGATCCAAGATTTCCAAGCCGAATATCTTCATGAACACTGTAGTTATATTTTAGGCGTTTGGTTATTGAAGGTAATATAGAAATCTTTTGTTTTCTAGAGGAATGAGCAATAAACCCCAAAGCAATTTCTCTTCTAAATTCAAATGTGGACATCTTTTCATGAAGCATATTATAATTATTGTTGGCATTGATAAAAGCCATATCAAGGAAGCCACAAAAGAGACGGTGCCACCATTTTCTCCACCTTCGGTTCATCCCATACGTACCTCTCTGTTGATCTGCTCTGTCCACTCCTCCCATATGCTTGTTATAATCGGCTACTAAGGACATTTTACATCTGCCCGTGAACCATCTTTTTGTGTTCTTTCCACTGTGACCCCGACATCTGTTATGGACACTCGAAAATCTGAATCCCCTCTCTTCAAATGCTTGTCTTCGACCACAGTCTTCAGGAACCCTTTTCCCTTTTGTTGAATTGTACCACACGCTAAAACTTTCTTAAGTCGAAGCTGTTCCAACAGGGAGATAGACATAAAATAATTTTCGGCATAGACAATTATATTCTTATCCCAATCTGGTTTTGTAAGAGATAATACAACACGTTCACCAAGGACAAAATCTTGAAACTCTTGTTTCACCTCTTCATTTTTACCTTGATACACTTCAAAGTCTGAAATGTATGCATTTTGATCTGCCTGGCACCAAATTTTGTAACTCTCTTCTATTGGTTTTTTTTACATTGTATTGCTTCAAAGTACTACGTCCTTTGAACAAAATCATATTTTCATCCAATACTAACTCTACGTGTTGTTCGGTAGAATTTCCGAAAATTTTGATTCAAGGTTGTTGCCATTGGTCTTAGTTTATATATCTTATCTGTATTGCCAGGTGGAAGAACGCTATTGTCGTTACAATTAAGACATCTCAAGATATCTTCAAATCTATTTCGTGGCATACACTTGGTTATTTTGATAAACTTAGACCTGGACTTCCGTTCCAATATTGTTTTCATTCTGGCAAACGATACGCCATCAAAAAATTTATTCCGGTTGAAAAAATCAGTTCTAAATTTTTGTAATTTTGTGTAGCATAAAGGTTGCTCTGGAAAACTATATTGTCGATAACATCTCCCAGTATATGCAAATAAACGTCAGTAGGACTAGAACAATCACTAAACTCATCTCATTCTACTGGACCACATGATAAGTTATACTCTGGCATGAATTCCTCCCTGTGCTCTTTTTTCCATTTTCGTAAGTCTTGTTTACTAGATTGTTTTCCACTTTTACCCCTATTTTTGGCCTGACTTGTATTATTAGTACATGTATCCATTTCGGTTTCGTCATTTTTTGCTCTACGATTTTTTGATTCCAACCTAAATGAACGGTGATTGATATCTTCGTTATTTTACGTTAATGGTGCAAAACTAATATTTTCGATCTGAGAATCGCTTACTGAATTATTTTCTGCTTCAGTTTGATTATCATCGGCAGATAACGTGAAAGGACAAAGTTCGATTAGAATTGGAGGTAACCTTATTTTCAAAAAAATTCTCCAAGTTATCAACATTATCGTCTTCTATGTCTGTTAGTATACTATTATCCGAAGGTAAATCCTCCAATAAAATTTCATCCGCAATCTTTTGTTGCTCTATATCAATCAGCTGCCTTTTATAACACCATTTGATTGTTTTATCGGACGCAATCATTCTAAAGGTGGGTACAGACATATTACAAAACGTCGTACCGTAACGCCGTCGCGTAACAATTGTTTGTTACGTTTCGAAGCGTATCAATGCGTCCAGACTTGTTACGCGACGGCGTTACGATTCGAAGTTTTGTTATATATCTGTACCCACCTTAACTCGCTGAGAGATCGGTAACGTACAGCATAGTCAGGCATTTATCAACGCAGAGTTTCTATAGCCCGTTCAGTATTAAAACCGTGGCACGTCACATATGTCATAACTGGACTATGTTGCCAAGCCCTTGAAATAGTATGAGAATCTAGTATATGTCAAATGAATTTTATCAAATATACTTCTTTTTATTTGGCTGTAGGTTAGGTATAGTTATTGATGGTTATTGTGTGAAGTGCAAACAAACTGATTTATTCCAGTTACTTACATATAAAACTTTTATCTGTATGTTTACAGCACAGTACTAACTAAGAAATTCTTATTTTGAAAACTATGGAATTATTTCTAGCACTAAAAAGGTGTGTATGAAATAGTTAAAAGTTTTATTTGTATGCTTATACCCCAACACTTAATTAGTTAGAAATTATTTTGGTATTTGAAATGTATATATATGAAATAGTATTAGGGAAAAAATATAAAGTGGTCAATTATTATTTGTTCTAAAATATTTCATCAAAATTAAATATAAATTATCTAATATAACTTTCAGGTTACAATAGCAATTACCTACATGTTGGCTTCTAGAATGTTGTCACTACAATATGAAAGGCTGATGTAAGATTCTGATAACCTAGATCACTTTTTTAAGGTCATTTTGTTTTATATTTTGGTGAAATAAATCTTCATACTGACATATTTATCATAACAAAAGAAAATTGTGCAGCAAGCACAACCACAGCTCAGAAAAGAAGAGCGAATACATTCTAGTCTCTGATTGAAGGTACATACGAATTATTGACTACATTGTGTAAGTAAATTCTAGCATAATATATTCAACACTCAGTATAATAGTTTGTATATTAATTCCAAGGCTCAATTACTAATTGATTAGTAAACATCAACTTGAGTTATTACAACAAACTAAGTAGAGGGGGACTATAAATAGATATTTGTTAGAATACATGTGGTTCCTTTTAAACATAAACTTGACGAGTCAACCTCTGCCCTAATTGTGGCCAGTCGTTATGTTTTGGGACACTACTTGAATTATGTGTATGTAGACAATCCCAGTAAACCATAAAGTGATTTATATTATAATGATTTTATATTGGAAGCTGCTTATCCTATAACCAGAACTTATTAAAATTGCAATCAATACATATTATTTTATTGGTGATTCATTTATCATTTTCTCATAAATTCAAATTAATATTGTCTATTTTCTTTTAGCTTGCCAACCTCTACTGCTACTGAGAGTGTTGCTAATAAAACGATTAATCAGATGAGCTACCTTTCAATTCAAAAACAAGTATTAAATTAATTTTTTGTAGTTTTTGTGAAACCCTGTATTAAACACGATTTTCTTTAGACAATGCTTCCTGAATTAGTTATCTTAGATATAATGAATGAAATAAATTAATAAATAATGCCACCACAACACTTACGACTGTTTTATTAAAAATATACATTGTAAAATTGTAAATATATAAATTAGTTACACAAGACAGATCATAACAATACTAGTTTGTTAATTTTTTTTCAAACAATGTTGAACAAAAATTTTCAAATGGAATGAAATTTTTTTTAAAAATTGTGAGGAACACACATATATCAATTCTCACCCGCCCCTTCCAGAATGCATTGAAAGCAAACCATTCCGGGAAGAGCTTCCTCCACCCCCCATCTCGTCTCGATGGGATCCCATTCATCACTGCTTGGTTCTTCCATAATACTTTCCAGGTGATGTAAAATAGTCTGGCGGTCATCTTGTTCTCTTCAGGGTAGTGCTGAGAACTCCTGCTGGCCCTCTTGAACTTCTGGCACTCAGGGTGTGTGTTCGTAGCCTCTAGAAGGGTAAATCCTCAACCGACGTATTGCGACTAAAGAGGATAAAGAGGATTACTGGATGGAAACCCTGCCGATATTTTCATGGACATGCTCCCTTGATCATGCATAACTGTCATTACCTTATCTGGTGTAGTTCGTGAGTTTGTTTGCTTGGACGTTTGGGTGGGTCCTTGTTGGGTAATATGATTGCTCTGATCATATTATGTATCTTCAGGTCCAGGTTGAATCTTCTTCCGATAAGTCTGACTAGTGATCCTCTTGCTTAACCTACTGCGTGGCTGACGTGGTTCATGGAAGTCATGGTTGGGATCTCGGAAACAATAAGATATACAAAGTCGGTTTCCAGGATCCCAGTACTGGGACCATTTGAAATAACCCTCCTGTATGTTGTTTTCAGAATTCGTTTTTTCTCGAAGTACACTTCTTTGTCCATTTCCTCGTTGATCTTTATCTTCCAAGTTGTACATCAATTGTCGATTTGGTCCTAAGCTTGTTACTATCTCGTCGATAGTATAGTTGGTTGGGTGCTTCTGGTCGATATGTCGGTATTGTCTGCGTAGAAGGTCATTATCGTGTTGTCCGTCTTGGGGATGTTTGCCGTGTAGATGCTGTAGAGTGCTAATGCAGAACTGTTCCCTGCTATTCATCGTCATGGTAGATGTTTCAGGGCCTTGTTTGTGATGCTGCCTTTTCCCCATGCCTTCTTGTTTGCTCTTCCATGGATGATAGACTACTTCTTCAGGGGTTGTGTATCCTAGATTCCTGTTTTCTTTTTCGTGGTTTTCTGGTTGTTCACATCTTCGTCAACCTGGTTAGAGAAGGCCATGTCTTCTTTTGAAAGTCCATTATGTGTTTGTGCCAGTCCTTTGTCTCTGTATATTATTGGTATTGGTGTCCCATCTTTTCTTATGATTTTTGCTAGTTTCCATATCCCTGGTGTGTTTGGGTCTAGTTCATTCTACTAATTGTCTTATTGGTGCTTAGATCTGTGTTGTCTAAGGTGCTTCTTTACTTCTTGTACTTATCTTCTAGTTTTTGTGTCCTGTTGGTTCGTCTTCTTGTTCTGTTTTTCATCCTGATGAGTTTCTTCAAATTTTCAGTTATGTTGGTGAACCTTTTGTAGCTGTTCATCCTCCTTATTGTTGTGCTGTAGTTAATTGCATGCTGGATGGCTATATCTAGTTGTCTTAGCTGCTCCTTTAGTTCATTGGTGTTATTGATGAGTGGGACTGATTCTATCAGCTGGCCCTCCCTTATTTTGAATCTCCTCCAGTTGGTCTTCTTGACTAGTATTTTCTGTAAGCAAAACTTGTTAGCTTCCTAGGTATCTACAAAATTTCTGTTAGTACATCACCATGCATAGTACAAAACATAAACATACATTGTAACGTGCTTACCTTCTTACACGTGGCTCCTGCCACAAGAACACGTCACTATGGACACCCTTGATGCAAAATTCGGTTTTAAATCTCGGGCGCCAGATTATTAACGTGGTTTGCTTCACGGCCCCTTGACCCGTAGCGTCAAGAGTTCCAGATAGCCTCAGATGGAGGCTACGGAAAATTCCAGGGGTCTTGTTGAACTAACTTTATTTACCTAATTACAATCAAATATGGATCCTCCAATTTATAAATTACGGGTTAATGAAGGAAACAGGGGGTTCAGCAGAATTACGATCACACAATAGGTCGGTATATAACAAAATAATCAAAAAGAAACTTTTAGTCTATTGATACTCTGTGGTCTATTTTACGAATAATTCTTTAGTGACAAGCAAATCAACAGGGAAAAAAATAAGCTATCTTCACCATATACTTGGTACTTTGACGGACATAACGGTCAGGTTATCCAATACGGTTCAAATCTACCGGGTTTAACGGGGTCCCTAATGCACGATTTAGATCTGCTGGGAAATCAAACAAATTGTGGCTAAGCCTCTTCCAAGTCTGATTAACCCTTGTATCTAAATGAAGCCGGTAACTATTATTCCGAAAAAAAATAAAAAAGAATGTTTCCACGAGTTAGACGGTACCCAGCTATCGACACACAGAGTAAAAATATTAGTACTAGCATGAAATTAAAATATTATAATCCACTTGGATATCAATTTAATATAAAACTACTGAGAACCAAAAGCATAAAATAATTCGAGAATCCACTAATAATTCATATCAGTTAATTAATATATAATAAACGCTGTAAATAAAATTCGAAATCAAATTACAGTTCACAAATCTTTATTTCCATATAAAAGAAACAAATAAAAAAACCAATTTCAATTCAACAACAAAAGAAAAAAATAGCCGGTCGGAAAATTTTACAAAGAATTCAACAATTTAATATTAAGCGGTGGTACGGAACGTTTAGAATACACAGTTTAATTGTAAAAGTGATTTACCTTATAAAATACAGCTTCCACACACAATCTTAATGCACTAAATTTTCACAATACGGTTTATCGGTTTATCGGTTATCGGAAGAAACTTGAGCGAAGAATCATGAAAGAATAATTTTTCTGAATAATTGAGAGCCGGAATGAATCAGCGAGTTTTTATCAACTGTTCGCTAATTTATATCCAAACTCCTAGCTACATTTTTCGGCCGTAGTCGTGGTGAGGGAATTAAACGTGAAATTCATCTACTTACAACAAAAAGTTGTATCTATACTGAACGGCTTCGGTTTTAATTAAAATGGTGTATATACCGGGCGTCCCTTCAGTTGAAAAATTTAAATATCGGAAATGAATTAATTGTGTATGGTAGAATTTGGATTTGCGTAACTCGGACTTATACTGAAATATATAACGGTAATAACGAAAAAAAAATCAATGCGGTAGTAGAAAGGGTTGTAAAGTAACGAGTTATATACAACCTAGTGGTAAAATAGAATAGATTACGGGAAAAAATAAAAATCAAACTAGCAAAAAAAATAACTCGTTACAACATCAACTACATAATATTTGTTTCTTGCTTGCATGAACTTCGTTTTCAATAACTGCTGGTTCAATGTTGCCATCAAAAATTATTTGTTTTACATAACCGCTTTCAAATGAATTCCTCTCTCCTTTTCGAACTGCCCTACTATCATAGAAAATTTGATTAGGTGATTTGTTGCCATGATCTAAAAGATTGATTGTGTCATAAAATATAGAAATATTTTAAAATTAGGAAAGACCTCTAAGTGATTGTGAATATATCTTGTTCATACCTTTTTAAACATTATGGTAGCATCTAAAATCAAATCATTATTCATCTCATTCTACATATGATTCATCATCGGTTGATTCATCATCAGTGGTATCACTCTCATCACCAGTATCAATTATGATTGGAGCAGTTTCCAATCTTTCTAATATCCTTTCTCTGTTGCACCAACTGTTAATTTCTTTTTCGCTATGTTGTATAGACTTTTTCCACACATCTTGATTAATACTGTGTAGGGCTTCTGACCATATTGCTTGGCAATGCCCCATATTAACTCAATCGGATTGAAAATGCAATGGTAGGGAGGAAGACGTAATACTTTGTGACCATACTGTTCTGCCAAATCATCCACAATGTATTTTGTTGAGGGTTTGTTTCTGAAAAAAAAAAACATTGAATAAATAGTATTTTTTACAAAACAAGCTTTGTTCCTTACTGTATGACTTTCTTGTCAAATATATTCATTTATTCATTCATTCATTCTTCGTTGAACGGTCACTGTTTTTGAAAAATATTTTCCAAAACTCAGTTTGTAAAGCGTAGAATAATATAATTTAATCTCTAATATCAATTGGTAACACGCTTTACTAAATACGACAATTTTACAGGAAACTGTAATAATTCTTTATATTCATTTATCTTTATAAAAATGTATCATTAAAATTAAAACAGTATTCATTGACTATACTACTCATACCTATTAGGTATAATTCGGTATTAATAAAATATCAAGTATTAATATTTTTAAATGTATTTAACCAACTGTGGTGCATTCCTACATAAAAATTGCTGTATTGCTGTTCAAAAACATTTTGTACTTACAGGGCTACGATTTGAAGAAGCTCAGCTTTAAACATTCGTTCATTGAATTCTATATTGTGTGTCACTAACCAGTCTTGAATATCAGATTTTTTCCATGAAATGTTTGGGCACTTATCTAATAGCATACTATGATATTGTAACGTTTATTCTAATTTATATTTACAGATTTATATATAATACGGTCCTTATTTAATAATTTATCTAATACACTTAGCACACTAATTATAATTTATATGAGAACCACTTAATAAACACTTTATCGAGGCGCGATTACTTTCTTTCGGTATCAACACTGATTGATTGACTAATTGCCTGCAGCGATGCTTGTGGCCTATTTATACTCGTGCGCCGTAATTCTAGAAGTGTCTCGGCGTTCTCGCGGGTGCATTGGATATTCTCCATATTCTGGCGGATGCACCCGGGTGTTCTGGATGTTTCTCGAAGTTTGGGCGGAGGAGCCATTGTCGTCTCATACGGGGATTTCACTGGGGGCACTAAGTGAGATTATTATTGCATTAGCTCGCGTAACAATATGGTGCATTATCCATAATAATAATTGACGGTTCAGTTATATTTGATAGTAATTGGTTTTTAAACCATTTCAAAAAATGTTCTTGATTCATTTCCCCATGATAGTCACTTGATTGAGTTTCAGATGAAAATATATTTTCTGCCCCGTCAATAAACCCATCTTCATTCCCAGCATGAAGTACAATATATCTATAATAAAAATAATTTCATTTACTGCTATATGTGAAAGTTCCATAAGTCCTCTGCGTTGATCATCTTTTTTCCATTTAAAACCAATGTCTTTTAGTAAACAGCTCAGAGACACTTTACATCCATTGAATAATTGTTTGTCTTTTAATTGTTGTAGTAATGTGCCTAAAGTTACATGCTGATCTGTAAATAAATTTTCAGGTATACTTATTGCTGAGCATTAAGAACAATAGGACACAATCGATCTTTTAGGTCTCAGTGAATGTTACCCCAATATACATACATACATTGAGTATGAACAATAAAACACAATATAATGAAAAAAGTTAATTAGATATAACAAAGTGAATATAAAAATTATATTTATATCTAATACATTATTACACACATTAAAGTTATACTTACTTGCTTCATACATGCTGTAAATGGTATTACGAATAGCGGAGGTATTAACTATTGCAGTATTATTAACAGTTTTATTTTTTATACGTTTTTTTGGAGGCGACTTTAAACGTTGATCACTCTTCACGGCTTGTGAAATATTACTCACAGTTGATATATTCAACTTAAGTGCTGCTCAAAATTTTACCTGATAAAGCAATTTAAACGCGGCAACATTGTCCACTATTGCCAACATATAAAATTTTATTAATGTTAAGCTGAGACTGCCGTTAGTTTGAGTTTGATATTTAATTAATCTACGAGTTGTATTTGATATGAAATTAATCACGAAACCTTTCTTTAGGCATGTATTGACATAGTGATTGACAGCAGCAAACGAATGACATGATATAAACGAACGTCTCTTTTTCGACACTTTGATGACATGCAACGGTTTTAATACTGAACGGGCTATAGTTAGTTTATACGTTCATCAAATATTCGTTGGTAACTAAAAGTACCGTCGGGCACTAAAGGGTTAAAATCTCAATTCGTTCTTTTTCAGATATACGATCTCTTGTGACTTTCAATAAACACCAACATTTCCAATTTATTGAAACGTCAAAGTTGTCATTGTAGCAGTCAAAGCCATCAAAGTGTATTATTTTAACTTCGGTGAAGATAATGTGAATGTGGGTATAACTCCGAAACTAGGGCATTTAGGTATAGGCAACACATGGAAAATAATCAGTATTTTATAAGGATTTCAAAAGGCAAAAAATATACAGGGTGATCCATTTGAAATAACAGAGTTCATTATTATTCCGAAAAAAGGAAATATCTGACAACAATGTAAATACCAACATAATATCGGCCATACCACAAGATCCTTGCACACAAGAATCTATAAAAATCGTGCAATCTGTTTCCGAGATACTTGAGGAGTTCCATACTTGAGACTCACTCTGTAGATACATTTTACTCTTCAATGAATGATCTATTTCATGGTAAAATCATTTCCCCATTAAGACAAAGCTCGCTTTTTTATTGACCTACTAAAAATAAATTCGGAGTGAATATTAATGATTTCTGTAATTTTTTTCCATAAAACCCATAGAGGCCTAGACTGTCAAGATATAGATGAAAATAAATTTGAAATTCAATAAGCTGAAAAATTATGAGACTGTTTTTATGAAACTCCCTAAAATATGGATAATAAATATTCATTCATGTTCAATATTCGCATTTAATGCTAAATATATTCAGCTGCTTAAATTAACAGAACCCATATAGCGTTTTAGAAAATCTAGTCGAAATGGTTGAAGTTATAGAAAAGTTGTTATTATAAAATCGCTTAAGTGGATCAAACTCTCCAACAATTTGATTATTGGAATGGAAAATAGTTTTATTCGAATATTTAAAAATTTTATGGCTTATGAATAAGGAAATTCAGTCATTTTTGTGCTCTTGTAACTTATTATGTATTTGGGCACTAATTTGTGATGCTGAATCGTACGCTTTGGGAAAAATTCCTAAAATACACCATAAAAATGAACAATTACTGTTATTATTACCAATTCCTTGGTTATGTATCTGTGAGCCGTTAAACAGCTATTCCCTACGGAAACCAACTCTGTTTGTGCATATGAAGTGATACCTAATCAAACCATAACAGACCCACCACCAAATTTACGGCTTCCCTCAATACAAACATGGCCATATCTTTCTCCGGGTCTTCTCCATACTAGTCCGCCTCCATTAGTACGAAGCCTTTCTATTGTTCTATTCCGCAAGCTTGACATCAACTGAAACCGATCATCTCTTTGACCCGTGACTCTCTCCGAGATCCAGGTCGTCTGGTTATGACACCAGCCTCCTAATAGCGTTGGTACACATTTTGTATTCTTACGCGCAACTCTTGCGGATTCTCGTTGTCTTCTTATATCTTGTATCAACGCTACAATTCGTGCCACAACAATGAGATCTAGTGATTCAAATTTTTTGCTCGGCAGTGTATTTTTAATTGAATCCCTTCTGTTATAAAATTGTCCATTACTTCAAACTATACACAATTGATGACAATTTTTAGTCCCAAACACTACTATCAACTGTTCTATTGCAAGTACTTTATGGCTTATTTCTGAGCAGCAGTTTCTTTGTATTCACTACGGTTGTGTGTTGTATTATCCAGTTACAATGGCTTCTTGTTATTTTCGAGAATCGCCCTTTGTTAGGCAATCTGCTAATGCTTTAGTTGTGTTCTCCGAGAATTGTGGAAAATACATTTATTACTTTCTGTGTTCCGTCACGCAGATTAATATATTTCTGTGGAAATGTTACAATTCTCTCCTACTAAAACCTTAAATAATAAAAATACTTTAAAAGTGGAAAACAATGATCGTCTACATTGCATTTTGCTATCGAGGATCCTACTATAAACTTGAGTTATGGTTAAACTTTAACTTTATTAACTTTTCCTTGAATTTAAAAGTTTCGCGAATGAACCCGATTATTTATAGTGTGTTTGGAAATGTATTAAGCCACAATTTATAATAAGTGGCTATTAAACTCTTTAATATCGTATTAACCAGTGTCAGAAAAGCCTGAAATAGTTTGTGCTTTTTGAGGTCCCTTCCAGGCTTACTCTAGCTTAGGCATTCATTTGTTCTCATGTAGTTGTATCTTTCCAAGAGTATCTTTCATTGTCTTAATCCTACTAGATTTTCTCTTCTTTGTGGGGTGAAAGCGTGTTGCATATGTGGATTTTGGACCAACTTTTGGTTGAGTTGTACAATAATTTTTCGTTAGTTTAGTTTCATTACTATGTTTCTTTGTAATAAAAGAAGCGAAAGAGATGAATATTCTTTATTGTCAGAAAAAATTGCTACAATTTTATGATCAGAGTGATCTAAACATTTAAACACTAAAATGAGAACATAAAATAAAATAATTCCAACGTTAATCTTACATGGGTAATTCAAATAGGCGAACTATTAACAACTTTTGGACTATAATGCCTGGCTGCAAGAACGCTAATTAAATCTCTCATCATGTGATGGTTAATTGAAAAATGATGAACCATCAATAGGAATCCGGTTGCACGAAAAAAATTAATCATTCATTATGTGATTGATCAATAATTGTCGAAAGATGTAGCAACATTGTAAAATGTCACCGTTTGCTGTCATTATTGTTATAAGTTATATTTTTATAGTAAACTATTTTGATTCTATTGTTTTGACAGTTTTGTTTGCCAGTTTGTATTTAATAGTAAATAATGGCAAATGTAGGTAGCATATGTTTTTTTTCGGTCTGCTAGGACCACATTTATACCAGACAAGGCCGAGTTGATGGTTTCAGCATGTGCCCCAAAAGTCCCTAACTCGAAAAATTTTCACGTTGATTCACCACTTTTAAAATTTTCCTCAGAAATCTCTTCTGAAATAATTCCAAAAAAACCACCCCTAAATTCCACCACCCCTCAAAAACTCTTAAAAGTGTTTGTTTTGGGTATCTGGCGACCCAGGAAGAATTTTTGGGAATTTTCACCCACCACTTCAAAAGTTCCCCTACTTGAACGAGGTGTCTAATCGACCTATTCCATTGCGACCCTTCCAGATCTATTGTGGACGTAACTTTCGTCGACTGCTCGCCTGGAACGGTTTTTGGGATAGGTCGTATTTTTTTCCCATCTTGACCATCACTATAATATTTTTTTTCGGTAGGAAGCTGGAAATGATTATCGACTCTAACAAATTTTTGTTCTGAATCGACCAAAGGACAGAGTCGCTTGTTGCGATCCAGCGACCTATCAAATAAAATTCAATATGGCGTCGCAGTTCCAACAAAATATGGTTTTGGTCTTTTGGTATATTTATACAAGAGTGGTTAATTTCGAGGAAGTAATTCAAATAGGCTATTATTATATGTATTTTCATCTAAATTAATTATTGAATAATTGCCAATGCATCTTCCATTGAAATGATGAATGATTAATGGCTTGTTAATGGTTCATCAACAGATAATTATTGTTCGTGCAACCCAAATTGTAGATAATGGTCCATTAATTATTCATTATTCCAGGTGTCCGTTACATTTTGATGAGAAAATGATCATTGATTAATGAACAATTAACGGGTTATTATTTCATTGATGAACCATTGATTAGCCGTTAATCATTCATTATTTTTAATAAGCGTTCCTACAACTGGGCATAATACTAACACAACTACTGATTCACTATTAATTTTATTCATCGCTTCCGTTTTATACAGGGTGCGGCCGATAAACCGTCGGTAAGAGGGATCTCGTGAACTACAGGTAAATGATTACTGAAAATTTGCATGGGGGGGGGGGTTAGAAGGGACAACTATTTATTGAAAACATTGGCATCCTTTTATCACTTCCGGTTATATCGTTATACTTTAATTTCGGTTTTTTCAAATGGAACACCCTGTATATTTTGAATTTTTTTTGAATATTTACGTTATTCTAAACAACTTTCGTTAATATTTCCCTATATCTTCAACCCTTTTTGACTTACAATTTTTTTCAATGGAAACCACACTTTTTCACTATGTACAAAACATTTAATATCTTCTAACATAACTTCGGTAAAGGTTTACATTTTTCAGAAAGTGTACCCGACATTGCATTGTATCGTTTATAATTTTGAAATTGTTATTTTTATTATACAGTGCTCTCAAAATTGGAGTAAATTCGTCATCTGGAATATTCACTTAATTCATTTTTTTCAAATGGAACACCTTATATATGATTGATTATACTGGAAGTATACATTAAATATCTGCATTAGGGTTCCCTATATCTATCTCATGTTAATTTCCGGTAATTCCACTGTACAAATATTTCTTCAATACTAAATCTTAGGAAATTTATTTTTTTATAGAATAGACAAACTTGGAATGGAAACTCACTAAAGTAACAAATGTTCAAAATGGAGTACATCAACTTCCAAACATTTCTGGATTCTTTTAATGAAATTATCATTAGTAGCTCTTGAAATGAATTCCCTATCCATTTCGTTGAAGGTACGAACTTCAGCGAAAACCTTATTTTTAGCATACCCCGAAATAAAGTAATTCAGTGGTGACAATTGGGGGGATCTTGGTGGCCAACGGAATGGACCGTTATTACAGCTATCCACCTATCTTCAAATATGTCTTGAAGCAATGTGCCTACTCTTCGAATATTGTGAGCAGGTGCACCATCTTGTTAAAACCAAGTTTCATTAACCTCATTATAAGGTAAATTTTGCAGTACCGGAAAAATTGCTTGCTGTAAAATATTACAGTACCGTGTAAATTTTCGTCATAAATTGTAAGTGCGAATATCTTTATAGCATCAAAAGAAAATGACACTTGAAATTTACTATCGCATGTAACGTAAGGGTTTTCGTCACTTCAATAGTGGCTGTTGTCGCGGTTAAACAGTCAATTTTTCGTAAATTTGGACTCATCACACCAAATAATCCTTTTTGTAAAATCTTCATCTTCTTGACTTCTAATTAAAATCCACTCACAAAATTCTACACGTTTTAAAAAATCTCCTGGATGTAAATATTGAACGACTGTATAAGAATGAGGGATCCAATGATGTTTTTTTTTTAATATCTTGTGAATTATTCTGGATGACACTAAATTTGTAACAATTGCTCACATTCCCGCAAAGATGAATTCGGATTAGCGGCAAAATATCCCAAGATATCCATCTGCTAATATTCATTGTCTACCTTAGTTTAGGACTTGTGAAACTACCAAACTGAGAACAGTTATTTAGTAAACTTTTAACTGTAACATGGTTTGGTTTACGTTTCTCAGGGTATCTTTCAGCAAATGCACGGCAGGTTATGATTAAATCCAAGAAATCATCATTTGAACATTTTTGTAAATGATCCATTATTATTTTATTGGAAAAATAAACAACTGTCACGCAGCCTATGTATCCCATAGGCTATTATTCAAAACAGATTTATTGTCAAAAGAATAAGGCAAGTTTTTTCATTCACCGGTAGATCCACCAATTCACCAACTACGTTTTTATATTCATTGGTGTATTTCAAAATGAATAAATGATGCGTTGTATCATCAACCAAAATTATTGCAAACCATTCCACCGTTGTTTCGAGGTGATAGATAAATTTGGTGGTTCACAAAATACAGCATATCCTCAAAAAATTAAAGATTTGAAGCGGTTATGGCGAATTATTAAAGAAATGGACGAATAAACAGAAATCAATTTAGAATGTGATAATAAAGTATTGACTGCACTACTAACAACGTCAGAAATTGAAGAAATTTCAAGTAGTATCGATTGTCGGTTGTCAGATATAATGATGAATGACTAGTGATGAGCGATATTCCACGAACTGTTACTTTTTCACTGATACGAACAAATCACAATCAATCACAGTTCGTATAAGCAAATATTAAGCGTGACGTGATCACAGCCAGCGAAAACGACAATGAATTGAATGAATGAATCGAAATATTAGAAATCGAACATAATATTGACCTTTTCATCGCTCTCATTCGACGAAAATTCGTCAATAAGATCGAACTTTTTGTTGTGATTATCACGTCTTGTTTTAAGATAACTGATATTAAAAATGAGGAAATAGAGGAGCTGTGGAGGGAGTGTAAGAAAGAACGAAGACGGATGCTGAGGAGAAGAGGAAGGAAAGAGGGAAGTGGGAAGAGTTACTGGGAAAATTGGAAAACAATCCATGGGGAAAGGCGTATGAGATAGCGGTGAAGAGGATGGGTGGAAATAGGAACGAGGTTTTAGAGGAGGATTGGGAGAAGGATATTATAGAGAAATTGTTCACAGGGAGAGAAGGAGGAGTGGGTGGCAGAATTCAGGAAATCCAGGATACTAGGGGGTAGTGAAAATGAGGATGATAAGGCCGGTAGAGAAGTGGGAGGTAGAGGATTGGGGGAGAAACATTAAAGTGAGAAAAGCCCCAGGGATAGATGGCCTGAGGGGTGATATGGTGAAGAGGCTGTTGGATGACAATAGGGAGTACTTCTGGGAACTATTCAACAGGGTGCTGAGGGAGGAGGAGTTCCCGGAAGGATGGAAGGTGGCCAGGGTGATACTAATGAAGAAGGCGGGTAGAGAGGCCTGCTGTGTGGTATCGGTAGATTGATGGAGGGGATAATAAAGGATAGGATTGAGGAGGAAGTTGGTAGGAATGGGGGTTTTAGGGTGAGCCAGCCCTACTCGTGTTCTTCGTTCAGCAGTGTCAGCAAATGGGCAGTGTTGAGCGCGTTGCTGAGGCTTGGAGTGGAACAGGGGCTGGTTAACCTGGTGGAGGACTACCTGACGGGGCGTGTGATTGTAGACTCCAGAGGAGGGAGATATCTCGGTTCTTGGACCGACGCTCTGGAAGTGTGTGTTTGATGAGGTTTGTGGGATAGTATGTAAAGAGGGATGTGAGATTACGGTGTATGCGGATGATGTGTGTCTGGTATGTACGGCAAAGGGAGAGGCGGAGATAGAAAGAAAGGCGGAGAGAATGAGCAGGAAGATTGTGGAGAAGATAGAGCGGTGCGGACTGGAAGTGGCGGAAGAGAAGACGGTGGGGTTGCTAGTGAAGGGACGGGGCAGGGCAAGGGAAGTGGGGGTGATGGTTAAGGGAAGGAGAATTCGCATGGGGGAGTCTGTGAAATACCTAGGGGTGTGGTTGGATAGCCAATTATCCTTCAAAACCCATATGGTAAAGGCGGCAGAGAAGGGTAAAGTGAGGGCAGCATGGCTGGGGAGATTGATGTGTAATGTCAAAGGGCCGGGAGAGTGGAAGAGGAGGGTAATTGGTAGGACGGTAGAGCAGAGTATGCTGTACGGTGCAGAGGTGTGGGGTGAAAGAGCGGGGGTGAATGCGAGGGTTAGGCCACTTCTGCGGGTGCAGAGAGGGATACTGCTGAGGGTGGTGCAGGGGTACAGGACAGTGGGTGGACTGGCAGCAGCGGTGCTGGCAAGGTCCTACCCATTGGACGTGTTGGCTAGAGCTAGGAGCAAACGCTGGAGGGGTGCGACCAAAGAAGAGGTACGGGAATGGATGGATGAGGAAATGGAGAGAAGGTGGGAGGAGTATGAGGGCGCGCTAAAAGGAGCGATTGGGAATAGGAGAGATTGGATGGACCGGAAATTCGGGGAGGTGAACTACTTCTTGACACAAGTGCTCACTGGACATGGGTCGAGATTGGGAAACGAGACACTGGTGTGTGCGAGAGGTGTGAAGTGGAGGATGATGTGGGGCATGTGTTTAGATGCTGGAGGAACGAGGAAGTGCTGAAGAAGCTGGAGAGGAAACTAGGGAAGGCGGTGTACTGGGAAAACATGGTGGAGATAATGTTGAGGGGGGAGGAGGAATGGATGGAGGTGAGTGGAGTAGTAGAGAGCATGGTAAGGGGGAGAGAAGGACTCGATATGGCATGAGAGGCAGGAGTGATTGGAGGGAGAAGATAACAGTATGAGCGGAGAGTGTGCGAGGGACCGCCGCCTGTCTCGAAGTATGCTAGGGTAGTGATTCCGAGGCGGGGGTAACGGCGAGGTTGAGGTGGGTTTGGTTGGTAGGCATCTCCTTGGGGATGAGTCCAACACTGTTTGGGTCCTGGACCCATTCGAACATGAGTTTCCCATCTCGGCCCGAAAAAAAAAAAAAAAAAAAAAAAAAAGAGGAGGGAGATATGAGATGGAGGCTGGAGTGCCTCAGGGCTTGGTTCTTGGACCGACGCTCTGGCAGTGTGTGTTTGATGAGGTTTGTGGGATTGTATTTGAAGAGGGATGTGAGATTACGGTGTATGCGGACGATGTGTGTCTGGTATGTACGGCAAAGGGAGAGGCGGAGATAGAAATAAAGGCGGAGAGAATATGCAGGAAGATTGTGGAGAAGATAGAGCGGTGCGGACTGGAAGTCGCGGAAGATGAGACAGTGGGGTTGCTAGTGAAGGGACAGAGCAGGACAAGGGAAGTGGATGGTTAAGGGAAGGAGAATTCGTATGAAGGAGTTTGTGAAATAACTAGGGGTGTAGTTGGATAGTCAATTATCCTTCAAAACTCATATGGTAAAGGCGGCAGAGAAGGGTAAAGTGAGGGCAGCATGGCTGGGGAGATTGATGTGTAATGTGAAAGGGCCGGGAGAGTGGAAAAGGGGGGTAATTGGTAGGACGGTAGAGTAAAGTATGCTGTACGGTGCACCTCCGCACTTTCACCTCCACCGTGGGGTGAAAGAGCGGGAGTGAATGCGAGGGTTAGGTCACTTCTGCTGGTGCAAAGAGGGATACTGCTGAGGGTGGTGCAGGGGTTCAGGACAGTGGGTGGACTGGCAGCAGCGGTGCTGGCAATGTCCTACCCATTGGACGTGATGGCTAGAGCTAGGAACAAACGCTGGAGGGGTGCGACCAGAAAGGAGGTACGGGAATGGATGGAGGAGGAAATGGAGGGAAGGTGGGAGCATTATGAGGGCGCGCTAAAAGAAGCGATTGGGAATAGGAGAGCTTGGATGGACCGGAAATTCGGGGAGGGGAACTACTTCTTGACACAGGTGCTCACTGGACATTGGTCAAGAGTAGGGTACCTCCACAAGATTGGGAAATGAGAGACTGGTGTGTGCGAGAGGTGTGAAGTGGAGGATGATGTGGGGCATGTATTTAGATGCTGGAGGAACGAGAAAGTGCTGAAGAAGTTGGAGAGGAAACTAGGAAAGGCGGTGTACTGGGAAAACATGGTGGAGATAATGTTGAGGGGGGAAGAGGAATGGATGGAGTGGAGTAGTAGAGAGCATGGTTAGGGGGAGAGAAGGACTCGATATGGCATGAGTGATAGGAGGAAGAAGATGACGGTGTGAGCGGAGAGTGTGCGAGGGACCGCCGCCCGTCTCGAAGTATGCTAGAGTATAATCAATCATTCCATTTGAAAAAAATGAATTATGTGAATATTTCAGATGGTTTCGAAAGATTCAATAAAAGCAAGAAAACTCGTAGAGCTATTTTATTTCTGGAGTGTGACAACTCAAAAATCAGACTGACATCATATTTTTATATCTGACGTTTAACTACTGGATTCTAAAATATTGTTTATAGTGTTCACCACAGTACCCCCTTACCAGTGATTTGCTTGAAGAAAATCACGTGAAAGGGAAAAAAAGAAATGAAAATAAAATCATATAATATTACTAATTGAAGGTAATGATAAAAATTAAAGAAATTATTGAAAAGTTACAGTACACTACACTCAAACTTGTAAGCGTTCTGGAAATTTAACACGTCTTCCGCTACGTGTAACTGTTTTCGAACTCTCTTCTGAAGCAGTTGATGTTCTGGAATGCTTTTTAGGATTTTCACAGCAACTGTTATGATGGTCTTCCTGTAAAATAAACGCGGGTTTGAGACGATCTATGGATATTTTTATATTGCGATCTGCTATCCTCAACGTGAATGTTTTTTAACCTCTATTTATAATTGGATATGGGCCATCATATGGTTGTTGGAGGCTGCTTTTCAATGCGCTGTGCCTCACGAGTGCATGTGTTGATGTCTGCAGCTCTTTAAATATGAACGTATGCGGCTGACTATGATTCGTCCCATTGACTGGTCTTAGCTGCATGATTTCTTTTGCATAGTCAGCTGGTTCTAAGCTACCTTCATTGCCACGTTTTGTAAGAAATTCTCCGGGAAAACGCAATGACTCACCATAAACAAGAGCTGCTGAAGTAGCTCCTAGGTCTTCTCTCCATGCGGATCTAATTCTAACTAAAACGGTGGGTAAAGAGTCTACCCAAGTTGAGCTGTCGTGGCATCTTATAGCTGCCTTCAGTTGACGGTGAGATCGTTCTACTAGACCGTTGGCTGCAGGATGGTATGCTGTGGTTCGGAAGTGTGTTGAACCAATGAGTTTACTCAATCTGTTGAATAATTTTGATTCGACTTGACGTCCTTGGTCTGTAGTAATACGGAGAGGTACGCCAAAACGTGCTACCCAACCTTCGAAGAACTGCCGAGAAATAGTTTCTGCCTCAATGTTTTCGAGTGGAAAAGCTTCTGGCCATCTTGTAAAACGGTCAACGCATGTTAATAGGTATTTGTATCCCCTTCAAATTGGTAGCGGTCCTACTAGATCCATATGGATGTGCTCAAATCTAGTGGATGGTGGTGCAAACGATCCCACTGGTGCGGACACGTGTCGCGATACTTTTGAACGTTGACATCGCATACACGTACGGGTCCATTTTCTGCAATCTGATTTTATAGAGGGCCATACATACCGTGAAACCAGTTTAACTGAAGCTTCAATACCTGGATGGGATAACTGAAGTAATGAGTTAAATGCAGGTTTGCGAAAAATTGAGGGTAGGAATAGACGAACAGTCTTAGTTGAAACATCACAGTAGACTGAGACGTCTGTTCCTGGAAGAAGTATCTTCTCCAATTTTAAACTAGAATCAGGTTTTGAATAGGTCTTCAGCTTGTCGTCTTCTTCTTGGGCTGCTGCCAGAGAAGTAAAATCGATTGAGGTAAAAATGTCATCTACTCTTGATAGGCAATCTGCTACGACGTTGCTCTTACCAGAAATGTGCTGAATATCTGTAGTAAACTGTCCAATGAAGTCTAAGTGTCGGAACTGCCTGAGTGTACACTTTTCGGGTTTTTGCTTAAAAGCAAAGGTAATCGGTTTCCGGTCAGTGAAAATGGTGAATGATCTACCTTCTAGTGAATGACGAAAGTATTTCACGGCTTGGTATATGGCTAACAGTTCACGATCATAAGCACCGTATTTTCGTTCTGTTGGGCTTAGCTTCTTCGAAAAGAAAGCGAGTGGTTGCCAATCTCCTTCATTTAATTGCTGCAAAGCGGCTCCAACAGTTGTATCGGATGCGTCGCTCACAACAGCTAATTTCGCTGCTGGATTTGGATGGGCCAAAAGGGCTGCTTGTGCAAGGCCGTATTTGCATGCTTGGAATGAGTTTATTGCAGTCTCGTTCCAGGTTAGTTCAGCATTACCTTTAATCTTCCCATGCAGAAGTTCATTTAAAGGAACTTGCAGATTGGCTGCTTCAGGGATGAAACGTCTGTAAAAATTCAGCATTCCAAGAAATCGTCGTAGCTGCTTGGCCGTTTCTGGTTTTGAAAAGTTATTGACTGCATCAACTTTTTCTTGAAGAGGACGCGAACCGTCACTAGAAACTTGATAACCGAGAAAATTAATTTGAGGTACACCGAATTTGCACTTTGCAGTGTTGATAAGAACACCGTATTCTTTGAGTCGCTTGAAAAGTAACCTTAAATGGATTGAATGTTCGTCTGGCGATGCTGATGCGACTAAGATATCGTCTATGTACACATAACAAAAATCAAGATCACGAATTACTTCATCCATAAAGCGCTGAAAAGTCTGACCAGCGTTGCGGAGCCCGACAGTCATGAAAGGAAATTCGTAAAGACCGAAAGGAGTAGTTAGCGATAGTAAACTGGCTTTCAATTTGCGCGAACCACATTTCTGGATCGGTAGCCCAGAAAAGAGGAATATGTACGGAAATGCGCTCCAGCATTGGGGTTGGACTGTCCGGCATTTTGATTTAGCACTTGAACACTTTCGAAAAAAACATTTTTTTACTTGGGGTCACCAATTGTGGGTTTCGAAAGATTCAATAAAAGCAAGGAAACTCGTAGAGCTATTTTATTTCTGGAGTGTGACAACTCAAAAATCAGACTGACATCATATTTTTATATCTGACGTTTAACTACTGGATTCTAAAATATTGTTTATAGTGAGTCACCACAACGACTTTACTCCAATTTTGAGAGCACTTTGTATAATGAAAATAACAATGTCAAAATTATAAACGATACAATGTAATGTCGTGTACATTTCTGAAAATTGTAAGCCTCTACCCAAGTTACGTTGGAAAATATTAAATGTTTTGTACATAGTGAAAAAGTGTGGTTTCCATTTAAAAAAAATTATAATTAAAAAATTGTTGAAGATAGGCATAGGGAAATATTAACGAAAGTTGTTTATATGAATATTCAAAAAATTTCCCTATTAAAAAAACGAAATTAAAGTATAACGGAAGTGATGAAAGGATGCCAATATTTTCAATAAATAGTTCTCCCTTCGAAACCCCCCCATGTAAATTTTCAGTTTTCATTTACCTGTAGCACCCTCAAGATAGCGTTCTTACCATTACACTCACATATTTTGTTCATATGAATTTGCTCGCTCTGGCCTTATTTATTCGAAGATTTCACCGAGTATATTGACTATGCTACATTGTATTTATTTTATTGAATGAATTTCTTTTAAACAATAAATTGTTATTCCTAGCCGAAAGTTCTTCATCACAAGACAACAAAGTGAAAATAAAACAAATCATAAAGTTGAATAGATGAGGCTTTTACTTGATGAAGATCCATACTACTGATGAAATAAAACAAATTAATTTGTTTAAATCTTCATTATTTATTTTGAACTGACGTTCAAATTAAAATTAGTGACGCGTGACGCGGGTGTAGTAAATGTGATAGCTGTGAATGTTAAGGTAATTCATTCACAGCTATCACATTTACTACACCCCATAGAGTTTGACATTTTAGATCGTGAGATAAGAGATAAAATTAGATCAATAATTCATAAAAAGTACCTAGTTCAAAAACGTAAACTAAAGTCATTATTAGATAATAAATCAAAATTAAAAAACCCACAAACCAAATTTTCAGAACATACATTTTTTCATAGATTCGTTAATCTTTCAAATACAGTTTTTTCAGATAAAGAAATTCAATTATTGCAAAAAGGTTTTAAACATAATATTCAACCCACATGTTCATTTGATAACTTCAACAAACTAGGTATAGAAACAGAAATTAACTTATATAATTTTCCAAATAATTCCAATCTAAAACATAAAGCTTCCGATATTATTAAAAAAGAATTCGTCAATTTTAACAAACCAAACTTTGAATTATCAGTCGCGAAATCTATTCAACAAAAATCAAAGTCAAATAGTCTTATTTTTACTAAAGCAGATAAAGGAAATACAGTAATAGCATTACATAAAGATGATTATATATTAAAAACTAACAATTTTATACAGACAGGCAATTTTGAGATTCTTAAAAAAGACCCAACTAGTAAATTTCAGAAAGAAATAAAATTAGCAGTAGATAACGCGAAATCAATAATTAGCGACAAAGAAAAATATAAATTAATTTTACCCAATCCTCAACACCCTGAACTTTATTCTTTAATGAAACTCCATAAAGAGGGGTACCCTATTAGACCGGTTGTTTCTTTTTTCACATCACCTTCATTTAAAGTTTCAAAGATTCTCATAGATATAATTTCTAAATATTGTTCTTTCAAACCTCGATTTTCTATTAAAAACTCAACGGAATTAATTAATAATATTCAAGATATAAAATTACCTCACAATTCTAAATTCATATCGTTCGATGTAACTTAATCTATTCCCTAGTATACCTCCTAAAGAAACTTTAACTCTTGTTGATAATTTGCTCACGTATAATATATAATTCATTCTGACATAATAAATTTATTAAAAGTTTGCTTAAACCAAAATTATTTTCATTTCAATGGAGAGATTTATAGTAGTAAAGATGGTTTGATTATGGGCAACCCCCTCAGTCCCCTATTAGCTGAAATTTTCATGGATAATATAGAAAAATTATTCATAAACACCCCCTTAGTAAAAAATTTATATACTGGCACCGTTATGTAGATGACATTTTAGCGAGCTTCACTGGCACTACTAGACAACTAGATAGCTTCATTACTTATATTAACTCAATTCATAGCAATATAAAATTTACCGTAGAACATGAAGAAAATAAGTCTATAAACTTTTTAGACCTTACAATTTCAAATATAAACAATAAACATGATTTTTCTATATTTCGCAAACCATCACATACAGACATTACAATTCATAATAGTTCGGTCCACCCATTTAGTCATAAATTAGCAGCTTTCAATAGTATGATTCACAGACTTTTAACAGTCCCATTAAACAATAATAATTTCAACAAAGAACTAAATATCATTAAACAAATAGCAGTTAATAATAATTACGATCCAAACTTAATTGACAATATCATAAATAAAAAGATAAAGAAACGCACTTTAGAACAAGTATATCCTTCAGATAAAAATAAAAATAATCAATTTAAAAGCTTAACATACTTTGGAACACCATCCTTAAAAATCAAATCATTTTTAGAATCTTTAAATATGAATATTTGCTTTAAAACTGACTACAATTTATCTAAATTCATTAAAAATAACAAATCTAAATCCTCAAAATTAAACAAGTCAGGTGTTTATAAATTAAAATGTGGTAACGACAACTGTGACAAAATGTATATCGGTAGAACTTTTAGGAACTTTAAAACTAGAATTTCAGAACACAAACGCAGCTATGACAATAACAAATTAGATTCCAACTATTCAAATCATCTATTAACAAACCAACACACTTTCGACTCAAATTTTGAAATTTTGCATGTAGAACCCAAATCCTTTAAATTAAATCTTTTAGAAGCCCTCGAGATTAACAAAAACAAATATTCCGGTAATCTGCTTAACGACCAAATAGATATCAATCATTCTCCCTTATTAAACCTTTTTACCTAGAAAATGTGATAGTTGTTGATCAATTTCCCAGGTACCTTTTTTCAATACCTTTGTATCTTTCTTAGAATCCCGTATTTAGACACTTTTTGTACTTATACCTATTTAAATATATTATAATACTTTTGTCAATATCTTAGAATTCCGTATTTAGGCACTTTTTGTACTTATCCCCATTTTTAATACTTTTGTCAATATCTTAGAATTCCGTATTAAGGCACTATATAAATTGAAAGTTTTTCATTGTAGCTTCACTAGTTTGAAAAAGCTACTGTGTAGCGAAACGCGTCACTAATTTTAATTTGAACGTCAGTTCAAAATAAATAATAAAGATTTAAACAAATTAATTTGTTTTATTTCATCAAATCATAAAGTTTTTCATAATATTTTCTGTTATAATTCTTTTTGCACGGCACTGCTAGGTATATGTCTTCTATATTTCAATACTTCCTAACGAATCGAATACACTTCACACTAACACACACACGTGCGTGCTTTTAACAGATCACTTTAAAATTCCAATGTCATTAAAACAAAGAACAAAGAAATCAGAAATTCCCGTGAAATCAAGCTTCCTTCACCTTTTAATAAAATTACATACCTAATCGCTTTAACTGTAACTTATACAATTGTTAATTGAACACAAAGAGTTATTGAAATTAAGTGTCGTTGTTCTCTTGTTTGTGTCTACAGCACGCAACACTGGCGGCAAACTGTAGCACTAAGACATGTCACACGGAATAATAATAATAATAATGGTCTATTATTATATTTGTAGTTAAACGCGAGTATGATTTTTTTTGAAGTGTTGGAACATTTAAATGATACTACCACGCGAAGTAAAATAGAAAAAATTGTTGTACATTGTTGTGATTCTACTACAGTGATAATATTGAGTTTAAAACAATTAAGTTTATTGTTGATTGTGAGGGAAATTAACCGAACTAGAAACGAAATTCAATGAATTAGTCACGACAAAATCAGTTGGCGGCACAACTATATTGTCAAATTTTTTTCGCATATTTGATCAGTTCAGAGTGGCTATACACCCAGAGTTATGCGGATGATCTGAGAATACTTGTACTGGGGAAATACTCTAATGTTACATCGGAGCTGAAACATGTTTTGGAAACGGTGGAGAAATGGTGTAGAGGGTGAGTCTTGCAAAAACTGCTCTCATTTCCTTCACTAGAAAAAGGAAGCCTGAGAGACCAAAACTGTCAAGCCTCTTTAATGTACAGATGTTTCTAAGCAAGTATCTGGGTATAATTCTGGATGCAAAACTAACCTGGAATTCATGACCAAACCAATAACAGCAAAATGGCCCTAGTAGCAGCCAAACGGGCGATAGGAAACACATGGGGACTAAATCCACGGATCGTACACTGGCTGTACACAATTGTGGTGAGACCTATGAAGGCTTAGTTTGGTGGTCAAAAACAGAACATGGAAAGCCGAACTAGAGCTATAAAAACTTCAGAGCCTTGCCTGTCTTTGCATAACGGTTGCGGCAATGGAAGCCATTCTCCATTTTCCGCCTCTTGCTCTGTATATTAAGGCGGAAGCGAGAATGGCTGCATACATGCTATAAACTCGCTTCTTGAAATAAGACGTGATAACATGCTGGCCACAATTAACGACAACCAACCATACCATATACAGCTAAACTGGGATGGGTTGGAAGCATGCAGTAAGGAAGGAACGTTGGTGTGGTACACAGACGCATCTAAAACTGACATAGGAACATGAGATGGAGTCCACGGTGCTAGACCCAGGTGTAATGTCCACGCATCGTTGCGGAAGCTTGCATCTGTATTCCAGGCGGAAATCTACGCTATCGATACATGTTTGCAAATGAACATCGAAAGGGGGTAAAGAGGCCAAAAAATCTTTATACTCTCAGATAGTCAGGCAGCACTGAAATCTTTAGCATGTCCCCAGATCAGATCGAGACTGGTCTGGGACTGCCTACAAAAACTCTTAACCATGGCAAACCATAATAGAGTAACTCTTGAGTGGGTCCCCGGGTACAAGGGTTTTGTAGACAATGAAACGGCAGACACCCTAGCAAAGCTAGGTTCTAAAACTGCATTTACTGGTCCTCAACCAGTATTTGGAATATCAAGGACTGCTGCACGTAGTTGTATATCTCGGTGGATTCAAACTGAACATCAGACTAACTGGAGCCACGTGCCAAAGCAGGAACACAGCAAACTCCTGATCGAAAAACCCTCGGAGTCGCTGACTAACGAAATATCAAACCTCAGCAGGGGCTAGATCAGGAAAGTGACGGGATTGCTCACCGATCATTGCACATGCATACAGTTGGCATATATAGGGAGGAACCTATCGGTTGTGCATTGAAGAGGAGGAAACATCCTCACACAATATTTTCGAATGTGAAGCACTGTCTCTTTGGAGATATAGACTCCTAGGACTAGAGTACCCAAGGGAAGATTTTTCCAAGAAGTACCTAGTGAAAAGACTGTTGAGCCAAGATAAAAAAACACTAAAAACTGAGGTGCCGAGGCCTCGAAGCCAATTAATTAACATGGGGGTTCGACGTCCACCAATTAGTACTCAGTGGCCAAAAAATATAAATCCCTTCCAACTGTCTCTTCTATACAATGGGGTGCAGATGGAAGAATATCACTAAGCTTATATGGAAAATTATTTTTGTTCAAAATAGTTTATGGCTCTATATGTATATTCTGCAGCTTCAGAGACAACTATTTAGCTTCTCAACCCAGTGCAAAACAATGCTCTTTAAATAATTCCTTGGGCATTTAGAATAACATCTACAGAAAGTCTTGATAGTGAGGTTGGCATTCTTCCATTAGATTCTGGAATACAGAATCTGGGTTCATCGAATGATGTAAAGAGACACACAGATTCTTCATTGCAACACAAAAGTTCAACCACTATTTTTTTTGGGGCCGAGATAGGAAACTCATGTTCGAATGGGACCAATACCAAAACAGTGTTGGACTCATCCCATAGGAGATGCCTACCAACCAAACCCACCTCAAACTCGCCGTTACCCCCGCCTCGGAGCCACTACTCTAGCATAATTCGAGACGGGCGGTGGTCCCTCGCACACTCTCCGCTCACAACGTCATCTTCGCCTTACTATCACTCCTACCTCTCATGCCATATCGAGTCCTTCTCTGCCCCAAACCATTTTTTTTTTTTCGGGCCGAGATGGGAAACTCATGTTCGAATGGGTCCAGGACCCAAACAGTGTTGGACTCATCCCCAAGGAGATGCCTACCAACCAAACCCACCTCAAACTCGCCGTTACCCCCGCCTCGGAATCACTACCCTAGCATACTTCGAGACAGGCGGCGGTCCCTCGCACACTCTCCGCTCACACTGTCATCTTCTCCCTCCTATCACTCCTGCCTCTCATGCCATATCGAGTCCTTCTCTCCCCCTTACCATGCTCTCTACTACTCCACTCACCTCCATCCATTCCTCCTCCCCCCTCAACATTATCTCCACCATGTTTTCCCAGTACACCGCCTCCCCTAGTTTCCTCTCCAACTTCTTCAGCACTTCCTCGTTCCTCCAGCATCTAAACACATGTCCCACATCATCCTCCACTTCACACCTCTCGCACGCACCAGTCTCTCGTTTCCCAATCTTGTGGAGGTACCCTACTCTCGACCCATGTCCAGTGAGCACTTGTGTCAAGAAGTAGTTCACCTCCCCGAATTTCCGGTCCATCCAATCTCTCCTATTCCCAATCGCTCCTTTTAGCGCGCCCTCATACTCCTCCCACCTTCTCTCCATTTCCTCCTCCATCCATTCCCGTACCTCTTCTTTGGTCGCACCCCTCCAGCGTTTGCTCCTAGCTCTAGCCAACACGTCCAATGGGTAGGACCTTGCCAGCACCGCTGCTGCCAGTCCACCCACTGTCCTGTACCCCTGCACCACCCTCAGCAGTATCCCTCTCTGCACCCGCAGAAGTGGCCTAACCCTCGCATTCACCCCCGCTCTTTCACCCCACACCTCCGCACCGTACAGCATACTCTGCTCTACCGTCCTACCAATTACCCTCCTCTTCCACTCTCCCGGCCCTTTCACATTACACATCAATCTCCCCAGCCATGCTGCCCTCACTTTACCCTTCTCTGCCGCCTTTACCATATGGGTTTTGAAGGATAATTGGCTATCCAACCACACCCCTAGGTATTTCACAGACTCCTCCATGCGAATTATCCTTCCCTTAACCATCACCCCCACTTCCCTTGCCCTGCTCCGTCCCTTCACTAGCAACCCCACCGTCTTCTCTTCCGCCACTTCCAGTCCGCACCGCTCTATCTTCTCCACAATCTTCCTGCACATTCTCTCCGCCTTTCTCTCTATCTCCGCCTCTCCCTTTGCC
This sequence comes from Lochmaea crataegi, assembly GCA_947563755.1. Classification (NCBI taxonomy): domain Eukaryota; kingdom Metazoa; phylum Arthropoda; class Insecta; order Coleoptera; family Chrysomelidae; genus Lochmaea; species Lochmaea crataegi. Next base: position 30,001,488 of record OX387423.1, on the reverse strand, counting down.
GTACATACCAGACACACATCATCCGCATACACCGTAATCTCACATCCCCCTTCACATACCATCCCACAAACCTCATCAAACACACACTTCCAGAGCGTCGGTCCAAGAACCGAGCCCTGAGGCACTCCAGCCTCCATCTCATATCTCCTCCCTCTGGAGTCTACAAGCACACGCCCCGTCAGGTAGTCCTCCACCAGGTTAACCAACCCCTGCTCCACTCCAAGCCGCAGCAACGCGCTCAACACTGCCCGTTTGCTGACACTGTTGAACGCGTTCCCGACGTCGAAGAACACGAGTAGGGCCAATTTCTTCTTCCTCCAGCTGCCCTCCCTAGCTCTTTCCACCAAACCCATCACCTTGCTCAGTGCCGAGATGTAAGATTTCCCCTTCGTGAACCCATGCTGGTTTACCCTAAAACCCCCATTCCTACCAACTTCCTCCTCAATCCTATCCCTTATTATCCCCTCCATCAATTTACCCATACCACACAGCAGGCTGATAGGCCTATAGTCCCCCGCCCGCTTCCCCTCTCTACCCGCCTTCTTCATCAGTATCACCCTGGCTACCTTCCATCCTTCCGGGAACTCCTCCTCCCTCAGCACCCTGTTGAATAGTTCCCAGAAGTACTCCCTATTGTCATCCAACAGCCCCTTCACCATATCACCCCTCAGGCCATCTGTCCCTGGGGCTTTTCTCACTTTAATATTTCTCCCCCAATCTTCTACCTCCCACTTCTCTACCGGCCTTATCCCCCTCATTTTCACTACCCCCCTTGTATCTTGGATTTCCTGAATTCTGCCACCCACTCCTCCTTCTCCCCCTTTGAACAATTTCTCTATGATCTCCTTCCCCCAATCCTCCTCTAGAACCTCGTTTCTATTTCCACCCATCCTCTTCACCGCTATCTCATACGCCTTTCCCCATGGATTGTTTTCCAATTCCCCCAGTAACTCTTCCCACTTCCCTCTTTTTTCCCTCTCCACTCTACGCTCCAGTTCCTTCTTCTTCTCTTTATATCTCCCTCTTCCCTCTATCCTTCCTCTTCCTCTCAGCATCCGTCTTCGTTCTTTCTTACACTCCCTCCACAGCTCCTCTATTTCCTCATTCCACCAGTAATTGGCCCTCCGCTCACGCCTATTGCCCCTCTTTCCCTCTCTTTTGCAGCCCTGTATCACATTGTACAATTCATCTGCATCATGTCCAAGTCCCCTTCCTATCTCTTCTCTTACTTTCTTCCTCATTCTCTCTGCCTCGGCTTTCGTCCACTTCCATTCCCACTCTTCCACTAAATCCTTTCTCTCTTTCCTTATATCCGTCTCCACATACCTATGTAAGCTCAAGCTTTCCTCATCCTCCAGCACCCCCCAACTAAACACTCTTTCCCACAGCCATTCATCACATGCTGTTATATCAATGAATGATGAACCCCCGTCACCCCTCACGAAGGTGGGCAGTAGTCCATCATTCAGCACCACCAACCCGTTGGATGTTAACACTTCCTCAAGGATCTCCCCTCTCCTGTCCGTTTTCTTCCCCCCCCCCATATAGTATTCTTCGCATTGAAGTCCCCTGCCACCATTCTCCTTGTGATCCTCCTTTTTCCTTTTGACACCCTCAGATCGTCCTCTAATCCTGTCATGCTCCTCTCATATTCTTCCAGGCTGACATTTGGGCTTATATACACACTATACACCACCATGTCTCCCATTCGCACTACCACCCATCCATTTCCCTTCCTCACTTCATCCGCTCTTAATCCATCCCCCACCACTCTTATTCCTGCTTCTCCTGTATCGTCCATAATCCATCCCTGCTTCCCCACATATCTAGCATTCACCTCGGATCCACACACTACATCCACTTCCCTCCTAAAAATCACTTCATCCAATATATCATGCGCTATCCTGCATTTCCCTAAATTTATCTGTAACACTCTCCATACATCCCCTACATTCCTCCTTCCCGCGCAATGCTGTCCCCTTCCTCCTATTTGACCAGACTCGTCCCCTCTGAGGGGTCCAGAGGGTCCCTCCCATTTTTTCCTTCACCTTTTCCATCGTCTCCTTCTACTTCTTCCCTTCCCCTACTACATTCTATCTCCCCTGGCCTGTGTCCCCTTTCCCCACATACCCTACAAAGGAAAGCCTGCCGACAGTCTCTCGCCATGTGATCCTCGCTTTTACAAAGCCAACACTTACTCCTCTCCTTGACTACCTTCACCTTACACCCTGTTACTTTATGGCCCTTTATCCCACATCCAAAGCATCTGTCATCCTCTCTACCCTCTATAATATTTACCCTGTTCCACCCCAATCTAATCTCCTTTTTTTTCAAAAAGGCTACCGCTTTTTCCCATTCCGCCCTCACCACCGCCATTTTCATCCCGTTTCTCTCCCTTACCACTTTAATCACCGTTGTCCCTTTCCCAATCAAATTCTCTATTTTCCCCCTCACCTTTTCATCTTCCATCCACGGTTCTATCCCTACCATTTTAATGGTTTTTGTTCCCCTCCCCGCTTCGACCACCCTAGCTCCTGTTACCCTTCCTACCTCCCCCAGAATTCCCCTCACCTCAACCTCCTTCTTTGCCTCTATTACCACCTCCCTATTTCTTGAGACTCTGAGTCTATCCACCCACTCACCTGTCATCTCCCTCAACCCCTTCTTAATCCTCTCGATCCCCTCCTGATCGACTTCCCCGATATCCTAGCAACCCCACCGTCTTATCTTCCGCCACTTCCAGTCTGCACCGCTCTATCTTATCCACAATCTTCCTACACATTCTCTCCGCCTTTCTTTCTATCTCCGCCTCCCCCTTTGCCGTACATACCGTTCAACCGCTACTATATCATCACATCTCACTGAGTTACATTTTTTTTCCAACTAAACAAAAACAAATCCTGAATTTATTCAATCCGTTTTCCATACATCCAATATCCAGCATCCCACCACATTTATACTGACGGTGTCGCATTTATAGTAAAAAGTACAGCCCACAAATTCAAGATACTCAAAACATGTACGTTTCCTTCTGGAGAACTTTATGCCCTATACAACGCCTTGCTCAATCTAAGAACCTTACTTTTCGAAAAGCTTCTCACCCCTAAAGACTCGAGCAATTTTATTCCGTAGGTATTCAAAAAAGTTTGCAAATAACCCAACGGACACTTTATCTCACGTTTTAACGTTGATTGACCATTAGAGATATAATCAACAACTAACTCACTACTCAAGCAATTAACTCGCAACAACTTATTTTTACATTTCGCTTCTAGTCAACATAATTATTTTACAAACAGTTTATTTACTTGATAACCGATGCTGGATCATGAACAAGTTGATGCCAAAATGATCTCTTTATTTACAAAACCTCTCTTCATCCAACGAGAATGACCAATAACATTCTAATCAAGGTGATTAACTGCGTTCTGGGATACATTTGATGAAGTCTTTTTAAAACCGCTTTATTAGAAAAAAGATTATAACAAATTGGTGGCTAACGAATATATTATAATATACAAAACTTGTAACTCTGTGTAACTCTGGGTAACTCTGTGAGTAAAATTTAATTTCAGTCCATGCTAGCAATCAGCACAATCTTTTGTCGTATCACAAAATATTTCAATAATACCCAACGACGTCGTATATTGTTTTTAATATAGAAACGAAATATGAATAGAAAATTTTAAGACCAAAGACAAAAAGCCAATAATTTTATGTGTTTACAACTCCAGCAGTGATTATAAACGGTCATTAAGAGCCATTAAACATTCATTTTATGGATCTTCATGCATGTTGGCATACTAGAAAATTTCCGATTTTATAATGTTTCAGAATAAAAATATCATTCTACTCCCATACTTTTATCATTATATTGCAGGAACTGTACTTGTCCTTGACTCTTTATCTTACAGATCCCAAATTACTTCTTGACAGTTCTCTACAGTTCACTCGTAAACTCTCAAAATTTGTGAGCATATCTTTTAAACCAAAATGTTTTATTGTTAGGCCTTATTCTCTTTACTATCCCATGATAAAGAGATTTTAATTCTGCTTTTTTATTAGGGGCAGTTTTGCTAGCCTCTTTCCTTTGATCAGCTTCTTGCAGATCTGTGCCAAATCTTCAGAACGCTCAATCCGCAGTTCTTTCTATCCACTCACATACACTTGCAGGGCTATGGCCAGTGGAAAAACCTGTTCCAGTTTTGGATCTGTTCCTGTTCTGATAAAGAGATTCTAATGCTGCTTTTTTTTCATAAGCAGTTTGCGTTTCCTCATTCCTTTGTTCCGCTTCTTGCAGATCCGTGCCAAGTCGTGAGAAGGCTCAGTCCGCAGTTTTTTCATCCACTCACATACACTTGCAGGGCTATGGTCAGTGGAAAAACCTGTTCCTGTTTTGAATCTGTTCCTGTCCTGATAAAAAGATTTTATTGCTGCTTTTTTATCAGATGTGCTTTTGCGTTAGCCTCATTCCTTTGTTCCGCCCCTTGCAGATGTGTGTCAAGCCATAAGAAGGCTCAATCCGTAGCTCTTTTCATCCTGATGAAGAGATTTTAATGCTGTTTTTCTATCACATGCAGTTTTAGTTAGCCTCATTCGTTTGTTCAGCTTCTTGCAGATCTGTGCCAAGTCGTGAGAAGGCTCAATCCGCAGTTCTTTTACCCACTCTCATACACTTGCAGGGCTATGGTCAGTGGAAAAGCCTGTTCCTGTTTTGAATCTGCTCCTTTCCTGATGAAAGAGATTTTATTGCTGCTTTTCTATCAGAGGCAGTTTTGCGTTAGCCTCATTCCTTTGTTCAGCTTCTTGCAGATCTGTGCCAAGCCATGAGAAGGCTCAATCCGCAGTGTTTTTTATCCACTCAAATACACTCGCAGTGTTATGGCCAGTGGAAAAACCTGTTCCTGCCCTGATGAAGAGATTTCAATGCTGTTTTTCTATCAGAGGCAGTTTTGCGTTAACCTCATTCCTTTGTTCAGCTTCTTGCAGATCTGTGCCAAACCTTGGGAAGGCTCAATCCGCAGCTCTTTTCATCCAGTCACATACACTTGCATGGCTATGGCCGGTGGAAAAATCTGTTCCTGTTTTGGATCTGTTCCTGTTCTGATAAAGATATTTTAATGCTTATTTTCTATAAGAGGCAGTTTTGCGTTAGCCTTATTCCTTTGTTCAGCTTCTTGCAGATCTGTGCCAACTGGTGAGAAGGCTCAATCCGCAGTTATTCTCATCCGCTTAGATACAGTAGCAGGGCTATGATCAGTGGAAAAACCTGTTTCAGTTTTGAATCTGTTTCTGTCCTGATGAAGAGATTTTAATCCTGTTTTTCTATCACAGGCAGTTTTGCGTTTGCCTCATTCCTTTGTTCAGCGTCTTGCAGATTTGTGCCAAGCCGTGAGAAGGCTCAATCCGCAGCTCTTTTTATCCACTTACATACACTCGCAGGGCTAGGGCCAGTGGAAAAACCTGTTCCTGTTCTCCTGAGTGGAATCTTCTTGGTGTCACCAATGAATTTTTTCCTGTTCCAATTTTTGAGTGTGCTGAAAAATTGCGGTGTAAAGGTTTAAGGGCTTATTGAATACCCTTTATTACTTTATTTCAGAAACGTACGCACCTACAGCTTTTTCGTTTGTACAGTGCTGACATTTCAACTTTAAACTTGATGGATTGTTCTAAGAAAAGGGGAGGATTGCTTCTATCGAGCTTCGCCAGAGCATACAAAAAATAAATATTAATAAATGAAAATAAATAATATAATTTTATGATGTACAATATACGTTTGCATTTTAAATTGGTATAAATAGCTACAACATGTACCTATATAAACGGCACAACTATATTATTCGCTATTGCACTAGATATCTAACTGGAGCACTTAAGGTATGTGCGTTAGGTATTTCATTAAAGGCTGGCGGTGGTATAATAACCATTATTTATTTACCATAGCAGGTACATAATAGGTCGAGTATTGATGGTAGATGCCGAGTTCTCCGATATTTTATCTCTCTATAAACTGTTTACTATTAACATAACATGTATCTATTAACAGATTAACGATACAAATGTCTTTTCATAATAGTTATTATTACTACTCTTATTTTATGTCCATTATAAATGATATAAGCTTAAAGCTTGAAGTAAAGTAATTGTCGAAATATGTTACTCTGAGTATTGTAAATTCTTTAAACAAATCATGTTCATGAAATTTAGTCAGACGAAAAAAATAAAAAAAAGCTGACGGCTTACTAACAATACATACAATGGTGACAAATTGACCTAACCCATTTCAAAGCCATTCTAAGATACTTGGTAAACATTTTACCCTCTTCGACAGAAAAATTACACTAAATTACTCTTTTTATGACACGCAACGTCTTTTAAAAATATACTCTAGACTCGTAAAACATAAACGTAGACTGAATGGGTTTTTAAGTTTGTTTTATTTCCGTTTATCGTATTTTTATGTAGCAAAAAATGTCTGGTTTGCTTTTAATAAATGTAGTTGCCCAAGTTGAAAATGACTGTTGAAGTCTTCTATGTTCCACCATATACATATATTTTGTCAATTATTTCCAACGAAACCTTATTTTGGGAGTAAACTGGGTATAAATTGTGACAGAAAAGTTATATATGGATATTATTATTATTATTATTATTTCCAACTCAAGTGTACTCTTGCTCAGCTCTTGCTGGTAATGTTCACCTATCCCGAGCGTGTGTAAACGCAAATGGGATTAGGCAAAGCAGTTACATATTTAGAAATTTACGGACAGTGTGACAAGTATTCAAAATTGCAGCCTTCTGCAGATCGATGTATGTGTTTTTGTGAAGACCTAGTTTGATGAGGCTGTCTTGTAGAGTTTTGGGGATAAGTCCCGTAGATGAAACGATGAGCGGCACCACCTCTACTTTCTCTGCCTGCCACATCCGTCCTACCTCAATTGCAAGATCGGTGTATTTTGCAATTTTCTCGTTGTATTTGTCTAAAATATTGTTGTTATTGGGTACAGCAACATCCACCAGGAGAACCGAGTTTCCTTTTTTTCTCCACAACCACAATATCAGGCCGGTTATTCGTCACCCGTCTATCGGTGATAATTGACCTATCGTAGTATAGTCTAAAATCAGCATTCTCTAGAACTGCATGCGGATGGTACTTGTAATAAGGCGTGTAAGTGTTAACTAATCCAAATTTGTTGGCCAACTTCTGATGGATGATGTTGCAAAGTTGATTGTGTCTGCGTAGGTAATCAATGTTAGCTATGGCTGAACATCCCGACGTAATGTGTTGTATCGTCTCTGTTGTTTGTTGACACCTTCTGCACTTGTCCGACACGATGTTTGGATCTCTTATAACAAATTTCTTGTAATTATTGGTATTAATTACTTGGTCTTGGATCGCCATCATAAATCCTTCTGTTTCTGGAAACAATGTTCCATCAGAGAGCCACTTATTTGATGCTTCCTTGTCGATATATGGTTGATTGAGGTCGTGATGATGTCGACCATGGAGTGCTTTCTGGGCCCACTCTCCCTGTTTGTCAGAGTCTGTAACGATTTCAAGTTTATTATCAGGGTTTACAAGATCTAAGGGGGAATAGTTTTTATCTGCTTTCGCGACCAGCTCATGCAATTTAGATGTTTGACCCTTGCCAATGAAGAATTTTTGGAGTTGGGATATTTGTTTGTAATGTAAACTAACTATGACCGTTAGAGCTCTCCCTCCCTCTTTTCTTGGTAGAGTGGTCCTAATAACTGATGATGTCGGGTGGTGACATTTGTGTTTGGTCATCATGGTTCGCGTTGTTCTTTGAATATCTTCCAGTTCTGTTTTTGTCCACTTCAGAATTCCAAATGAGTATGTCAGGACCGGTATGGCGTAGGTGTTAATTGCTTTGGCAAGATTTCCTGCGTTCAACTGGGATTTCAATAAAGCAGTTATCCTTTGAGTGAACTGTCCTCGAATTTTGGTTTTTGCTTGCTTCTGGTCTAGTAGCTTAGCTTGCTGAAATCCTAGATATTTTTAGGTTTCACCATTTTGCATGGCATTTATAATGTTCCCATTAGGTAGTAACACATCTCCGTTAACGATTTTACCCTTCTCGATATTCAAGGTTTTGCACTTGTCTAATCCAAATCCCATTTGTATATCACTGGAAAATTTTTCAGTGATATTAAGTAAATGTTGAATTTGACGCTGGTTTGATGCGTATATTTTGATGTCATCCATGTATAAAAGGTGGAAAACAGTGCAGCTAGTGTTCCTGTTGGCTTTGATTTCAAAGCCGTAATCCGTATCGTTAAGTAGCTTGGAAAGTGGATTCATTGCCAAACAAAACCAAAGTGGACTCAGGGAGTCACCCTGGAAGATCCCCCTACGGATAGAAATATCATCAGTTTCGAGGTATTGACCATTTATATGTAAATGAAGGTTCGTTCGCCAGTGCTTCATCGATGATTCAAGAAAAGTAACAAGAGTGGGGTGTACTTTGTAAATTTGCAAAACTTTAACAAGCCAGGAATGTGGAACGCTATCAAATGCTTTCCTATAATCTACGAAAGCCGTGTAGATGTTGCGCTGTTCCTTCTGCGCCTGTTTTAGTATTACCGAATCGATGATGAGTTGTTCTTTGCAGCCTTGGTGATCTCGTCTGCACCCTTTCTGTTCTTCCGACAAGATGTTGTTATGATCCGCATGTCTGTAAATACGGTTAGTAATGCAAGACGTTAATATTTTATATATAGTTGGAAGGCATGTTATACGTCTATACTGCGTAGGATCGTGAGTTTGATGCGTTTTGGGAAGCAAGTGGCTCGAACCCAGTGTCAGAAATGGTGGTGTATCTTCTGGATGTTGCAGAATATGTGTAAATGATCTTGCTATTGCTTCATGCAGACTGTCAAACTTCTTATACCAGAAGTTTTGGACATTGTCAACTCCTGGTGTCTTCCAACTACTGGTGCTCTTTATAGCTTCGGTTAACTCGCTTGTTGTCAAGTTAACGAAAGGCATTGGTTCAATGTTTATTTTTTCCTCCTCAGTTCTTATCCAGTGAGCGTTGGATTTATGTTCGATAGGGTTCGACCATAAAGAAGACCAGTACTCCGTTAGCTCATCTTTATTTGGAAGACTTTGGTTGTGATTGTTTACTGTACTGCTTAGTTGCCTGTAAAATAACTTCTGATTGTTATTGAATAAGTAGTTTTGTTGTTTCCTTTTCGTGCACTTGACATATCGTGACAAACGTTTGGATTTTGCCTCTAACTTTTGCCTGAGTAAATCCATATATTCACATACATGTTGTTTATGTTGTGGGTGACCTGTAAAAGTTTTGATTTTTCGATAAATCTTTCTCACTCTGTTTGTTGAGCGCCTAGACGGTTTCGAGTTGTTTTTAAACTCTGTTAGCTGCCCCAATTCCCTTCTGATGTCATCAATGGACTTTTCCAGCCGGCGTTGCCACCAAGGCTTGAGCTGTTTGTAGTCTTTACCCCGATTGTTCATTGGGGATTGGATTTGTTGATTGTGACTTCGAAGCACTGCTACCGCTCCACAATAGATGAGAGTGTGAAGTTGTTCCAGCGCTTCGCAGTCTTTAGCATGGTTCTGCAGTAGTAAGTTCACAGCTGCTAGTATGCTGTTAGTGCTCTTATTGGTTCGAAGCTTGGGTAGTTTTGGCCGGTGTATTGGGTTGGTGTCATTAAATTCCGCTAGTGCTTTACAATGTTCGGTATTATAGTCATTATCGGTGATTTTGTCGCAATCATTGTTTATTTCCTCAACGCTATTGTGGTCTCCTTGTGCATTCTCCGATTTATGTGTATCCTGATCGGTAATTATGTCATTCTCTCCATCTTGAAGGTCAAGAAGGACTTCACCTCGAATTTGTTGCAACGTCGGACCGGGTAGTAGATTGTTTCTCACAATACTTCGACGTTGGTCAGTAATACGCTGTTCCGTGAGATGGTGAAATTCTGGAAAATGTTCAATGAATGCACGGTGGAGGGCGTATCTGTATGTCGTCATATCAGTTTCCATCTTGGTGATTTTAAAGTAGGAGCGCATAATGAATGAGTTTAGCTCGATAGTCCACTTCATGCGCTTCCTGGGCTTTCCGGCTTTTGTGGTCGTAGATGTGCCGACTTGCGTCACTCCAGAAACATCAGAAGCCGGTGGCGGAGGATCGATGTTGTTTTCCCCCTGAGTGTGGTTCGCAGTAGCCCTACTCGGTGTCACGCTGCGCCTACCGCTAACCGAGGAAGAAGGTAAATCATTTTTCGAACAAGCCCTTCTAGCACCAACTTGAACGCGACAAGAGTTTAAGGTGTTGCAATGTCGATTCACCTGACGATTCCTGAGATTTAAGGTCCCGGAATTTACAATCGAATTATTGCTCCCCCCAGAATCCGTGGAGCAGACAGCCGATGTACTAGGTACACTAGCAGTGTGGGATTCTGAGCATTTAGCTCTACCCACCTGGGGTAATCTAGTTTTACAATTCGACATCGTGATTGTCGCATTTTAGACCTACTGCCAGGTGCTGATTCAGCCGCTCCTTACAAGGAGAACAGACGCTGTCGGAGTACCGCTCCTTACTTGGAGACCGTCGTGTCCTGAAACTAACTGGTTTTGGTTCGCTCCGAGGTATTTAATTTCCTCGATACCTTCTATATCTAAAAGGCATTCCCCGATCCACCACCTGGGGAAGCGCCCGATAGGGGACCAGTACCCCCACGGGTTATTATTATTATTTCCAACTCAAGTGTACTCTTGCTCAGCTCTTGCTGGTAATGTTCACCTATCCCGAGCGTGTGTAAACGCAAATGGGATTAGGCACAGCAGTTACATATTTAGAAATTTACGGACAGTGTGACAAGTATTCAAAATTGCAGCCTTCTGCAGATCGATGTATGTGTTTTTGTGAAGACCTAGTTTGGTGAGGCTGTCTTGTAGAGTTTTGGGGATTAGACCCGTAGATGAAACGATGACCGGCACCACCTCTACTTTCTCTGCATGCCACATCTGTCCTACCTCAATTGCAAGATCGGTGTATTTTGCAGTTTTCTCGTTGTATTTGTCTAACATATTGTTGTTATTGGGTACAGCAACATCCACCAGGAGAACCGAGTTAGCTTTTTTATCCACAACCACAATATCAGGCCGGTTATTCGTCACCCGTCTATCGGTGATAATTGACCTATCGTAGTATAGTCTAAAATCAGCATTCTCTAGAACTGCATGCGGATGGTACTTGTAATAAGGCGTGTAGGTGTTAATTAATCCAAATTTGTTGGCCAACTTCTGATGAATGATGTTGCACAGTTGATTGTGCCTGCGTAGGTAATCAATGTTAGCTATGGCTGAACATCCCGACGTAATGTGTTGTATCGTCTCTGTTGTTTGTTGACACCTTCTGCACTTGTCCGACACGATGTTTGGATCTCTTATAACAAATTTCTTGTAATTATTAGTATTAATTACTTGGTCTTGGATCGCCGTCATAAATCCCTCTGTTTCTGGAAACAATGTTCCATCAGAGAGCCACTTATTTGATGCTTCCTTGTCGATATATGGTTGATTGAGGTCGTGATGATGTCGACCATGGAGCGCTTTCTGGGCCCCGTCTGCCTGTTTGTCAGAGTCTGTAACGATTTCAAGTTTATTATCAGGGTTTACAAGATCTAAGGGGGAATAGTTTTTATCTGCTTTCGCGACCAGCTCATGCAATTTAGATGTTTGAGCCTTGCCAATGAAGAATTTTTTGTGTTGGGATATTTGTTTGTAATGTAAATTAACTATGTCCGTTAGAGCTCTCCCTCCCTCTTTTCTTGGTAGTGTGGTCCTAATAACTGATGATGTCGGGTGGTGACATTTGTGTTTGGTCATCATGGTTCGCGTTGTTCTTTGAATATCTTCCAGTTTTATTATTATTATTATTATTAATTATTATAATTATTATTATTATTATTCGAAGTTGCCTTTTCTGCATGGCTTTTTTTCCTTTGTAGGGTTCTTAATTTCTTTCTCCGTACCGCTACCGCACCGGAGCTATTTTCTTTTCTTTCATGTCTTGAAAAATTTGAGCTATTTGGTTTCTTTTCCCAACTTTTTCTCGGCTTAGCTGGGATTTTCTTGACTTTTATTGTTGTTTTATTTATTCAGGGAGGTGGTGAATCTCCCTGAATCGATCATTTTTGTTTATAGGATTTTGTCCTATATGTTCCGTTAAAGTATTTTTCTTGACTTTTTCTTCATAGAAAAGTTTTTTCCTGGCTTCTATGGTCTCTCTGATGTGAAAGATATCGAATTTATTATGAAGTTCTGCATTAGTGATTTCTAGTCTATTTTTGCCTGCTATTAATCTATAGCAGGCATTTTCAGTTGCCTGGAGTTTTACTAAGTTACTTTTGTTTGTTGAACACCATACTGCGCAACCATATAATAGTAGTGATCCCTCATAACTTTTATATAAAGCAATTTCTAATTTTTTATTAAGCTGACTAGTTTTATAGATATATGGTTGGATAATTACTTTGCTTCCTAATGCCTTTCTCCTAGTTGTATCTATGTGTTTGTTAAAATTTAATCTTTTATCTAGGTATACTCCTAGATATTTGAGTACATTTTCCTCTCCAGTTACAGTGTTATTTATATTATTTTTTGATTTAGTTTTGGGGAACTCATTAGCGAAAATTATTAATTGTGTTTTTTGATTATTGATTTTCCATTTATCACAGTATTTATTAATTATTTTTATGTGGTTTTCAAGGTTATTAATTATTACCTCTCGATGTTTTGAGTGGTGTAAATTGCAGTATCATTAGCATATAGTGCAAGTAATGTTTTCTCATTTTTAGGAATGTCGTTTAAGGGGTAGTCCTTGAGGCAACTCAAATTTATTTGATTTTCTTAAATTTTTACTTACCTCATAAGTTCTTCCTGTTAGGTAGCTATTTGTAAGTTTGATAAGTTTATTTGGAATTTTGACAGTGTTCATTTTATATATAAGTGCTTTCTCCCACACTGTATGATATGCCTTTTCGAGGTCTAGGGTGGCAAGTCCTGTTTTTCGTGTCTTGTTAAGTTCGGTTTTAGCATGTTTGATTATTCTTGCCAGCTGCAATTCAGTAGTGTGATGTTTTTCGAACGCAAATTGTTATTTTCTTATTATATTATATTTATAGAGGTGTTTGTTTATGTGTTTTATAACTATCCTTTCCCATAATTTCCCCATGGTACATAGTGGGGATATTGGTCGGTAGCTGTTTGGTCTATCAGCTGGTTTATTCGATTTTCGAATGGGTGTAATTTCTGCATTTTTCCATATTATTGGGAAGTGATTCAATTTAAAGGTGGCATTCATGATATAGTGAAGTTGGACCAACGCTTTTTTGGGTACGTTTTTCAAGATTATTGCTTGTATCCTATCTTCGCCAGGTGCTTTATTCTTCACTTTCTTTAGTACAGTTTTAATTTCTTCTGGATTAGTATATATGTTTTCTATATCTTCCTCATTTATTATTTTCTCATATTCATTGTTGACTATTGTTTTTGTCCCTTCGTCAGATTTTTGTACTGTTAGCAGGTGGTGTCTGTTTAGTTGTTCAGCTATTGTATTCAGTTTTTCTTTAGGATCTTGTATTAGAGTATCGTCCATTATTAGTGGTGGTATATCATTGTTAATTGATTTGTTTTTGCGACTCTTTATCATTTTCCATGCGTTCTTTTTGCATTCATTGACCTTCCTAATTCTTTTATGCCACTGTTCGACTCCAATGGACTCGAGTCTTACATTAATTTCAGTGTTTAGCTCATTTATAGTTTCTCTTAGTTCTGTTGTTGGGTTTCTCTGAAATTGTCTTCTGAGCCTGTTTTTCATAGTGTTTTTGTTTTTTGTTTCTTCGTTTATTCTTGTGTTTTAAGTATTGAATCCTAATTTTGGTATATGCGCTTCCATTGCTTTTTGTATAAATTTTGTTAATTTCTTGACTTCTTGTTCGATATGTTCTTTATTATTTATATATCCATTTATTTTAATTCCTTCATTTAATTGTGATCTAAATTGGTCCCATCTGGCATTCTTATAGTCCCATGTATTTCTGTTCGGGATATCTATAAATTTAATTTTGTTGGTAGTTTCGGCTTCTACCGGCCTGTGAGTTCAGCTCATCCAGGGCATTTATGTTCTTCATCAATATATTTTTGGCTAAGTAAATATCAATTGTAGAATTTGCATGACTTATTACATTGCTGATTCTAGTGGCTTGGTCTGGGGCATATACTTTATAGCGATTATCATCTGCTAGTTTGTGGAGTTTTTTACCCATGGCAGAGCTTTTATCGTTTATTCCCCAGTCCGTGTGCCATGCATTAAAGTCTCCTGCTATAATTACTCTTTGGTTGTTTTCCATTAAGTTATCTAAGCTATCTATGGTAATGGTGGGTTTCCTGTATGCTACATATATGTCTAATTTTCCGATTCTGATGCCTATCGTTACTATTGTTTTAGTATTGGTATCTATCTTGTCATGTTCGGTAATAGATTTAGTATATATAGACACCCCGTCATTCGACACATGTTCGTTGTTTTTAAAGGACAGTGTATAGCTAGGTATAAAAGCGGGTGCACCTTTGCATCTTGTTTCTGTTATAAGTATGATGTCTGGGTTTTTCCTAGCTGCAAATTCTCTAAGTTGATGGGCTTTTCTCCTAATGCTACAAGCATTCCATAATATTATTTTTAAGTTTTTATTAATTTGATTATGGTCCATTGAAGATTTCTCCGTATTTTAGAAATATTCGAGCTTTCTCGTAGAAATTATTTGCTTGGAGCAATTCTTGTTTGAGATCTTTTAAAATTTTAATCATTTTGTCAATATCGCAAATTTGATTAATTTATTTTAATATTTCGTTAAGTTCATTAGCTTTTCCGTTTGTTCCTGTTTTATATTGTTTACTGTTTCGATTTGTTGCTGCAGCTTGTGCATAACTGTGATTTTCTCTGGTTATTACGCTTGTAAATGTTCTCGTGTTTGTATTTGTAAAATATTTTGATGGTTGTTTTGGTTTGTATCTTGTTTCTTTCCGTTTTTCTATCATATCTTGGTACTCAATGTATTTTTCACACTGTGTATAGTTGGCAGTATGTGGACCACCACAGTTTACACACAAAGGTGTTGTTTCCTCTGCTTTCTGACATTCTCTTGTGTCATGTGGTAAGCCAAATTTAACACAATTTGGTTGCGCGTAGCAGTTTGCCTGAGAATGCCCGAAACGTTGACATTTGAAACATTGAGATATCGTACTCTTTTTTGAGTACGTTTCCCATTTTACTTCAATATTTTGAATGCCTCTTACATTCCTTGCGATTTTTAGGTTAGTGTCCAGTTTAAAATGTAGCAGGTAGCTGTGACTTTGTACATTGCTTTTTCTTGACTGTAACTCGATTATTTTTTCTACTTTTATCTCATGTTCTTCAAGAAATTCCTGAATAATTGCCACTGTATTGAGTCCAGATGCTGCTTTCATAACCAGTTTTTTTATTATATCGTCTCTCTTGGTGTACGTAAAAAATTCACTTTGTGTTTTTTCAAGTTCACTTCTAATTTGATTGTACTGTTCCTGAGTCTTGACGTGTATCCTTGTTTCTCTTTTATTTCTGTTGATAATTAATCTGAAATCTCTAGACCCGATGATTTTTGTCAGTTCTTTGACAATCTCATCGTATACTGGGACTTGACCCAGTAAGACTAAGGGAGGAATTGTTTTCTCCTTTCTTTCTTGAAGTTTCTCTTCTACATTTCTTTGTTTGTCATCATTCTTGCTCAATATTCCAAATTTATTTTTAAGTGGGATATTTGGGTTGATTTCTACGTCATGATCTTCGTCATGTTCTATTATTGAGCTGCATGGAGCTGTTTCATCGTCAGGTTTTTGCCTTTTATTATAGCTCATTTTGTCACTGTGTTGGATTTTTGGGAAAGTCTTTGTTTTCAGGATTACTCTCCTTTTTTCACCGAATTTATTGAAGTATGTTGGTGAATTGTGCATACCTTTTGGTATTCCCGTGGAGTGGCATCCGCTTTTTGTCGAGTGTTTCCAAGTAAATTTAATATTTGTATCTTCGTATTCCTAATATGTGATTATTTGATTTTGATTTCTGTACTTACTCAGTATTAATTACCTCTCTCTGTACCTTACGGTCTGGCTCGTCGATAGTAGCACTGCTGTAGACACTCACGCTTCGTATAATTGCATATAAAATTGAATTAAATCTCAATAAATTAATTTGTCAAAATGGAAAGTCAAATTTTGAAAAACTAACTTGACAAAACCATTGTACCAGAACTCTCTCAAAACTACGCCAGGTACGTCCAACCATCGAGTATGTTTACTTACACAGTTTAACCAGGAAATACAAGGTTGTCATTCGCAGTAGATGAATGGTGTACGCAAGGTACACAAGCCTACCCAATCACCCCACTTCAAATGAGCAAAATAACCCTATACTTAAAAGACGTTAACAGCCGTATTCAGAACACTCGATTTAAATATAACGGCACCGTTATATTTTAACCGAGGCGTTACTTTTGACATTTCTTTATGTTAAATGCTCATAACGGAACCGTCAATATAACCAGTCATAATAGAGCGTTTCCAAGTGACGTCATGTTGTCAGCTGATCACGGACAACCTTCAGAAAGATGGATGGAAATAGCATTTTCTACTGATTTAAATATAAATCGAGAACAAAATTTAATTGGTTTTGGTAAATTTGTGTACTAGTGTGTATTAGTTGGATACTATAATAATTTAAAAGTTTAAAAAAATCAATTGTTATGAGTTTTCTCGTGTTGTATTATTCGGTTTGATGTTATATTAGAATTTAGTGTGAAGGTTGTCGTGTGACAGAAATTTTTCACGATGACTTAATTGGAAACGTTCAATATGATAAAACGTACCTCAATTAACAATGTCAGATATTTTGCACAAATTCGCTCGCATACATCTAGGTAATCCTCGAACCAAATGTTACTAGTCAGTTGGTGTTGAGAGTTCTGGGTTTGAGCACGTGTGCCGTCCGTTCGAAGCCGTTTAAACTTGTTTGAGCGAGTAACTGAGCGTCCGACTCGCCTGCGGGCAACGGTGATACACGATTGACGAGAGTAAGTTTTGTGGATTTTTCCAAGGTAAATGTGTAAAATTCATTGTTTAATTTATTTTCAGACAATTATTTCACAAATCATGGATCCTAAAGAAGAACGAGGCTCCTAAATATTTTTGAAGAGAAGAATTGTTACAAGAACAAAGTCAAATTCCGAAAGAAGAGCTTGAAGATGAAGAGAGTGACGAAGATTGCGTTGAAAGCGCGCTAAATAATAAAACAGATTCAGAAATGTCGGGTGAATCAGGTGAGCTGGATTTTACTTGTTGGTCAGAAGATAGTCCAAATTACGTGGGAAAAGACGGCCATACTTACACACAGTAAAAACCAGTCACACAAAGCGCCATAACTTTATTTACAAGCTACCTGGCGTCAAACCGTACGCAAAGAATGCTCATTCAGTCTATGAAACTTATAAATTGCTAATAACTGATAGCATGATTAAAGACTTTGTTACAATATACTATTATTTATATAGAAAGTATCCGTAATAACTACCCACGCTCTGTAACGAGTTATTTTTTTTCTCTGCTTTTTGCAAGTTTAATTTTTTTATTTTTTTATTATTCCGTAATATATTTTATTTTACCACTAGGGTGTATATAACTCGTTACTTTACAACCCTTTCGACTACCGCAGTGATTAATTTTTTTTTGCTATTACCGGTGTATATTTTAGTATAAGTCCGAGTTACGCAAATCCAACTTCTACCATACACAATTTATTCATTTCCGATATTTAAATTTTTCAACTGAAAGGACGCCCGGTATATACAACATTTTAATTTAATCGAGAGCCGTCTAGTATACTTACAAGTTTTTGTCGAAACTAGATAGATTTCACGTTTTAATTCCCACACCGAAGAATGTAACTAAAATTTTGGATATAAATTCGGAAACAATTCATTTTTGGTTGGCTTCTTATTCGCGCTCCGAACTTCATTCCGTCTGGCTCTCTCTCAAAAGAATCAGTTTTTTTTTTTTTTTGGCTCTAAGCATTCTCCGTTGAACGTTCTTCCGAAAAACCGTAGTGTGAAAATTTTGTGATTCCATATTCCGATTGTGTGTGGGCTGTATTTATTAAGGTAAATAAATTTTAACAAATAAACTGTGTATTCGAAACTTTCCGTATCGCCGCTTATTATTAAATTGTTGAATGTATTTTTTTTGAAAATTTTCCGACCGGCTATTTTTTTTCTTTTGTTGTTGAACTGAAATTCGTTTTTTTATTTTGTTTCTCTTATCTGAAAATAAAGATTTGTCAACCGTAATTTGATTTCGAATTTTTATTTACTGCGTTTTAATTAACTGATATGAATTATTAGTGGATTCTCGAATTATTTTATGCTTTTGGTTGTCAGTAGTTTTAAATTAAATTGATATCCAAGTGGATTAGGTATAATAGTTTAAAGTTTATGCTAGTACGAATATTTTTACTCTGTGTGTCGATAGTTGGGTACCGTTTAACTCGAGGGAAAATATTTTTTTTTAATTGTTACCGGCTTTAGTTAGATTCAAGGGTTAATCAGACTTGGAAGAGGCTTAGCCACAATTTGTTTGATTTCCCGGCAGATCTAATTCGTTCTTAAATTTTATTTTTTTTTTGGAATAATAGTTACCGGCTTAGTAGATTCAAGGGTTAATCAGACTTGGAAGAGGCTTAGCCACAATTTGTTTGATTTCCCGGCAGATCTAAATCGTTCTTTTCCCGTTTCGTAGAATCATTATTTATATTTTTTTCTCCCCGTCGGAATAATAGTTGCCGGTTTCATTTGGATTCAAGGGTTAATCAGACTTGGAAGAGGCTTAGCCACAATTTGTTTGATTTCCCGGCAGATCTAAATCGTTCTTTTCCCGTTTCGTAGGATCATTATTTATATTTTTTTTTCCCCGTCGGAATAACAGTTGCCGGTTTCATTTGGATTCAAGGGTTAATCAGACTTGGAAGAGGCTTAGCCACAATTTGTCTGATTACCCGGCAGATCTAAATCGTGCATTAGGGACCCCGTAAAACCCGGTAGATTTGAACCGTATTTGATAACCTGACCGTTAAGTCCGTTAAAATCCCAGATATAGGTAATACACACCTCATTTTATTTTCCCTGTTAATTTGTTTGTCACTAAATAATTATTCGTAAAATAGACCACAGAGTATTAATAGATTAAAGTTTTGAATTTCTATTATTTTCATTTTTAACCGCAATTTATTGATTGGAGAACCAAGATTTGGCTTTTCCGGATTTTCACTAGTTAGTTAAATTGAATTCAACCAGACCCCTGGAATTTTCCGTAACCTCCATCTGAGGCTATCTGGAACTCTTGACGCTAAGGGTCAAGGGGCCGTGGAGCAAACCACGTTAATAATCTGGCGCCCGAGATTTAAAAACCCGAATTTTGCATCAAGGGTGTCCATAGTGACGTGTTCTTGTGGCAGGAGCCACGTGTAAGAAGGGAGGCACGTTACAAAATGGCGCCCGAGCAGGGACCTAATTGTTGATAACAGTAGAATCAGTTTAATACCGTTTTCCATTTTTTTTAGCGTTTATTTGTGCTTAGACCGTTTAAGTCTTTTTTACTATTTTCTGCCGTATTTTTTTTTGTTAGAGCAGAGACCCGATTGTTGATTACAATAGGATCAGTTTAATACCGTTTTAAATTTTTATTTTTTTTTGAAGCGTTTTTTCGCTTGGACCGGTTAAGTCTGTGTTGACTGTTTTTTTGTTTACCGTATTATTGCAGAGAGTTGATTATTTGTTAGAGCTGGAACCGTTATTCCGTTTCCGTTATTTTACCGTATTGTTAAAGAGACCTGATTATAGCAGGAACTGAAATACAGCTGTGGATATTTTTTTTAGCGTATTGTTGCTGGACCGTTTATACTGTTTTACGGGTTTTGTGCCCATTGTTGATTTGAACAGGGATCGTTATTTCAGTATAATATACTATTTTTTTTTTGTATTGCAAATTTCAATAGTGACCGTTTTGCCGGTGCTAGTTTTTCCTTCTTTCCGCCTTTGTTGTTTTTTTTCATTTTGGAAGAAGAAGAAGACGTCTGAGCTGGAGTTAAAAGGCGAATGTCCAGAAGAAACTCCGAAGAGATTGACTCATCCGTTTTGTTGATAAGGGTCAGGGGAGACTTGTCGAATTGTAAGACGAAGAAATATTTCTCCACGACTCGTTTCTGACCTATCCGATACCGTAACCGTTTCGACCGTTATGGCCAACCCTCCGCTAAATGTACACGACTGGAAAGTGTGCTTCGGAAACCGAGGAGACCCGGCCGCCTTCATTGAAAGAATTGAAGAAATCTGCACCGCAAAGAATATTCGAAAAGATAATTTGCTTCCGGTACTACCCGAATTACTGTCAGGTGAACCGGCATTTTGGTACCGCAATAACCGGAGTAGGTACACGACCTGGGATGAATTTGAGGCAGACTTCCGAATTTTCTTCTATCCCGTTAACTACGAAGTTGACTTAGAAGCTGAGATAGGACGTCGTCTACAACGAAGGAATGAATCCGCCGCTACATACATCACCGAACTCCAGACTTTGATGCGAAGGCATGGAAAGCTAACTCCCGAACAGCAGTTAGCATGGCTGTACCGCAACCTGTTGCCGGAATACCGTCTGCAAATCCGAAAAGGGGACTTTGACGATTTTTCCTCCTTTTGTCAGGTGGTCAGGGAATATGAGCTCCTCAGGAAGGAACTCCAGTCTATACCCAACCACACTGGACCGAACCGGGGACCAAATCCCCGTCCGCAGTCAATGAGTTCGCCGAGATATGGACCTTCTCACAACACGATGCCTGGGCCATCCAGAGAGCCCATCGCCGGTCCCAGCCAACCGTCACCGACCGATACTCCGCCGCCGCCTGATACTACTCGTCAACCTTCAGGACAATATTCCCGTCAACTCATCTGTTTCCGTTGTGGTGAGTCTGGACATTATAGGAATAACTGTCAAAACCCGCCAAAAATATTCTGTTCTCGTTGCCAGAAGGAAGGAGTATTTTCCCGAGACTGTTCCTGCAGGAGGCAGGAAAACTAAAACGAAGCTGTACCGAGGAGAGGCCGACACAGCTTCCGCAAATCTTTGCCTCTCATACCGAACCGCCAGCAGAAATGAACGACCCCCGACCGCACATAGACGTTGAAATAGGAAATCATATGTTTAGAGCATTATTGGATACCGGAGCAGCAAAGTCGTATATTGGTGATCAGGTAGCTAAGACTTTTTCCCAAAGAAAGCAAACTACCTCTCGTCAAGCTGCGAAGGCCCGTTTAGCTAATGGAAATCTAGTCTCCATCACCGACATATATGAGCTGAAATGGAAAATCGATGACGTCACAATGGAGGGTTCGTTGGAGCATTTCCCTGGTCTAATAACCGACATTGTATTAGGACATGATGTCCTCCGCAAGTATAATTTCCGGCTGGAGTTAGGTACCGGAGAGATATACGTGAATGATGAGTTAGTGAGGCGTTCACAAGTGGCCAGTCCTGTTGGAATATTGGAGGCCGTGAACCGGCCTATGAAAGAAGTCAATTCTGCTGTACCGATAATATGTAGAGAAGAAACCACCCATCGTCTTAGTGAAGACCGCCGTTCTGTAAATCTGTCTGTTTCCGAAGTCTCTGCGTCTTCCCTGGTGTTAGGGGTTGACAAAGAGCAATCTGTTTCCGAAGTCTCTGCGTCTTCCCTGGTGTTAGCGGTTGACAAGGAGCAAGCTGTTTCCGAAGTCTCTGCGTCTTCCCTGGAGTTAGGGGTCGACACGGAGCAACCTGTGTCCGAAGTCTCTGAATCTTCCCTGGTGTTAGGGGTTGACAAGGAGCAAACCGTTTCTGAAGTCTCTGCGTCTTCCCTGGAGTTAGGGGTTGACAAGGAGCAATCTGTTTCCGAAGTCTCTGCGTCTTCCCTGGAGTTAGGGGTTGACAAGGAGCAATCTGTTTCCGAAGTCCCTGAGTCTTCCCCGGTGTTGTTAGGGGTTGATAAGGAGCAATCTATTTCCGAAGTCTCTGAGTCTTCCCTGGTGTTAGGGGTGGACAAGGAGCAAACTAGTTCCGAAGTCTCTGCGTCTTCCCCGGTGTTGTTAGGGGTTGATAAGGAGCAATCTGTTTCCGAAGTCTCTGCGTCTTCCCTGGTGTTAGGGGTTGACAAAGAGCAATCTGTTTCCGAAGTCTCTGAGTCTTCCCCGGTGTTGTTAGGGGTTGATAAGGAGCAGTCTGTTTCCGAAGTCTCTGCGTCTTCCCTGGAGTTAGGGGTTGACAAGGAGCTAACTAGTTCCGAAGTCTCTGCGTCCTCCCTGGAGTTAGGGGTCGACAAGGAGCAATCTGTTTCCGAAGTCTCTGCGTCTTCCCTGGTTTTAGGGGTTGGCGAGGAGCAATCTGTTTCCGAAGTCTCTACGTCTTCCCTGGTGTTAGGGGTTGACAAGGAGCAAGCTGTTTCCGAAGTCTCTGCGTCTTCCCTGGAGTTAGGGGTTGACAAGGAGCAATCTATTTCCGAAGTCTCTGAGTCTTCCCTGGTGTTAGGGGTGGACAAGGAGCAAACTAGTTCCGAAGTCTCTGCGTCTTCCCCGGTGTTGTTAGGGGTTGATAATGAGCAATCTGTTTCCGAAGTCTCTGAGTCTTCTCCGGTGTTGTTAGGGGTTGACAAGGAGCAATCTGTTACCGAAGTCTGTTCATCGTCTCTGGTAGAGTTGGGAGATAGTAATACAGCACCGAGAAATCTCCGAGAGCTGAGAAGGTTTTTGGGAGTTGCCTCCTGGTATAGGAGATTCGTGCCATCGTTTTCAGAAAAGGTAGCTCCGTTAACGAAATTACTCCGCAAATCTCAGCGATGGAAGTGGGCCGAGGAACAAGAAGCCGCGTTCGCTAGAATCAAAACCTGTCTGTCAGAAGCACCCGTCTTAAGTTGTCCTGATTTTACCGTACCGTTTACCTTGCAGACCGATGCCTCCGAATATGGTTTGGGAATAGCCCTTACCCAGCAGAAGGATGGTTATGAACACGTGGTAGCGTATGCAAGTCGCACCCTGAGTCCTACCGAGAAAAATTACTCCGTAACCGAAAAAGAATGTCTTGCCATTGTTTGGGGGATTGAAAAGATGCGTCCTTATTTAGAGGGCTACCATTTCACGGTTGTTACCGATCATCAATCTCTTAGATGGCTGCATTCCATATCTAGTCCGTCCGGACGTTTAGCCAGGTGGAGTATTTTTCTACAACAGTATGATTTCGAGATACAGTACCGTAAAGGTGCTCTAAATCGTGTGGCCGACGCTTTGTCCAGAAATCCGCTACCAATGACAGCCGAGACCGATTCACCGTCCGCAATCTGTTTGACCGATGTAACCGCCGAATGTTCGTGGTACCGGAACAGGAAGGAAGAGGTCCTGAAGGATCCAGAGAAGTTTCCGGACTACTGCATAAAAGAAGACCGTCTATACCGTCATTTCTGGGATATCAATGATTTCCGAGAGCCAGAAATGTCCGATCCATGGAAACTGTGTATAGCAAAGCCCGACCGAATCCGGGTGTTGCAAGAAAACCATGATAATCCGAATGCTGGTCATCTGGGAATTGCTAAAACCATCACCCGGATTGCAAAATTGTACTATTGGCCAGGAATGTTCAGGGACATCACCAAGTACGTAAAGAGGTGTCTGCGATGTCAACAGTACAAACCGTCACAGCAAAAACCGCCAGAGACCCACCTGCCACGACAACGAATTGTAGCCGGCAGGTTCATCACCCTGACGGATGATCTCTGTTGGAGATGTGGAATCTCCGGACACCGCCGAGAGAACTGCAGCAGGCCGTCTATTCTGTTTTGTTCCCGATGTGGACAAGTGGGACGGATGTCCCGAGAATGCCCGTGTGATCGACGCGGCCCCCGTACCCGATCGGTGGCAGTACAAGCGCACCTGGTCTCCCGTAGCGACGAACCCCGACGAATGCAGGATGCTTCCAGCCAGTGTAGCATCGAACGACCCCACCCCGCTCTGGAAACAGCCGGACGCTGTTCCAGGTCATACCGAAGACAGGCGTCCCGTGGAAGAGGACCGCCCCATCCACACCAAGCGACCCTACGCCGACGTTCCAGGCTGTGAGACGCTACACCCTGGATCACCGTTTTGTTTTCTCACCTTTTTTATTATTAGGTGTAAGTTGTTGTTTAAAAAAAAAATGTAATGTCCGAAAGTTGCACTTTCGCTCATTCATTTTTTTTACCGAAGTAAAGGGGGTGTGTAACGAGTTATTTTTTTTCTCTGCTTTTTGCAAGTTTAATTTTTTTATTTTTTTATTATTCCGTAATATATTTTATTTTACCACTAGGGTGTATATAACTCGTTACTTTACAACCCTTTCGACTACCGCAGTGATTTATTTTTTTTTGCTATTACCGGTGTATATTTTAGTATAAGTCCGAGTTACGCAAATCCAACTTCTACCATACACAATTTATTCATTTCCGATATTTAAATTTTTCAACTGAAAGGACGCCCGGTATATACAACATTTTAATTTAATCGAGAGCCGTCTAGTATACTTACAAGTTTTTGTCGAAACTAGATAGATTTCACGTTTTAATTCCCACACCGAAGAATGTAACTAAAATTTTGGATATAAATTCGGAAACAATTCATTTTTGGTTGGCTTCTTATTCGCGCTCCGAACTTCATTCCGTCTGGCTCTCTCTCAAAAGAATCAGTTTTTTTTTTTTTTTTTGGCTCTAAGCATTCTCCGTTGAACGTTCTTCCGAAAAACCGTAGTGTGAAAATTTTGTGATTCCATATTCCGATTGTGTGTGGGCTGTATTTATTAAGGTAAATAAATTTTAACAAATAAACTGTGTATTCGAAACTTTCCGTATCGCCGCTTATTATTAAATTGTTGAATGTATTTTTTTTGAAAATTTTCCGACCGGCTATTTTTTTTCTTTTGTTGTTGAACTGAAATTCGTTTTTTTATTTTGTTTCTCTTATCTGAAAATAAAGATTTGTCAACCGTAATTTGATTTCGAATTTTTATTTACTGCGTTTTAATTAACTGATATGAATTATTAGTGGATTCTCGAATTATTTTATGCTTTTGGTTGTCAGTAGTTTTAAATTAAATTGATATCCAAGTGGATTAGGTATAATAGTTTAAAGTTTATGCTAGTACGAATATTTTTACTCTGTGTGTCGATAGTTGGGTACCGTTTAACTCGAGGGAAAATATTTTTTTTTAATTGTTACCGGCTTTAGTTAGATTCAAGGGTTAATCAGACTTGGAAGAGGCTTAGCCACAATTTGTTTGATTTCCCGGCAGATCTAATTCGTTCTTAAATTTTATTTTTTTTTTGGAATAATAGTTACCGGCTTAGTAGATTCAAGGGTTAATCAGACTTGGAAGAGGCTTAGCCACAATTTGTTTGATTTCCCGGCAGATCTAAATCGTTCTTTTCCCGTTTCGTAGAATCATTATTTATATTTTTTTCTCCCCGTCGGAATAATAGTTGCCGGTTTCATTTGGATTCAAGGGTTAATCAGACTTGGAAGAGGCTTAGCCACAATTTGTTTGATTTCCCGGCAGATCTAAATCGTTCTTTTCCCGTTTCGTAGGATCATTATTTATATTTTTTTTTGCCCCGTCGGAATAACAGTTGCCGGTTTCATTTGGATTCAAGGGTTAATCAGACTTGGAAGAGGCTTAGCCACAATTTGTCTGATTACCCGGCAGATCTAAATCGTGCATTAGGGACCCCGTAAAACCCGGTAGATTTGAACCGTATTTGATAACCTGACCGTTAAGTCCGTTAAAATCCCAGATATAGGTAATACACACCTCATTTTATTTTCCCTGTTAATTTGTTTGTCACTAAATAATTATTCGTAAAATAGACCACAGAGTATTAATAGATTAAAGTTTTGAATTTCTATTATTTTCATTTTTAACCGCAATTTATTGATTGGAGAACCAAGATTTGGCTTTTCCGGATTTTCACTAGTTAGTTAAATTGAATTCAACCAGACCCCTGGAATTTTCCGTAACCTCCATCTGAGGCTATCTGGAACTCTTGACGCTAAGGGTCAAGGGGCCGTGGAGCAAACCACGTTAATAATCTGGCGCCCGAGATTTAAAAACCCGAATTTTGCATCAAGGGTGTCCATAGTGACGTGTTCTTGTGGCAGGAGCCACGTGTAAGAAGGGAGGCACGTTACAGCTCTCGAGATGTTTTGAATACTGAGGTTGATGAAATCAAAGCCATGTTTGGCCTAATGTTTATGGCAGGGGTTCTCAAGGAGGCAAATCATACCAACTTATAGCCGATTTATGGAACTCTGATGGAACTGCTCCAGAATTTTTCAGAATGTTTATGTCTAAAAACCGGTTCTATCTAGTTTCACGAGCCCTCCGTTTCGATGACATAAGAAGTAGGAAAGAGAGGAAATAATTGGATAAACTAGCACCCATAAGACAAATATTCGAATTGTTCCAAATAACTGTCAATCTAGCTATACACCAGGTGAAAATTGCACCATTGATGAGATGTTGGAGGCATTACGGGGTAGATGCAGCTTCCGTCAATTCACACCAAATAAGCCTAGTAAATATGGTATCAAAATTTTCTCATTACTGGATAGCCGTGTGTTTTATACCATAAAGATGGAAATTTACATTGGAAAGCCACCGGAAGGCCCATTTAGAAAGGATAATGATTTATCAAGTGTAGTGCGCCGTTTATGTCAGCCAATCCATAACTCAGTACGAAACATTGTTTGCGATAACTCGTTCACTCCAATCCCCCTTGCTATTGACCATCTCAAGCAACACAGACTAACTTTGGTTGGCACCCTTCGAAAGAGCCACTGTTTGTAGCAACCAAAGAAAGGCGCATCTGCAGTAGTATGTTTGGATTTGTGCAAAAATGTCTGTTAGTATCATATGTTCAAAAAAACAACGTCTTGCTTTTGTCAACTATGCAGGAGGATGATGCCATCGATGGAAACCGCGGCGATGCTTTCAAACCAAAAGTTATTACATATTATAATGAACATAAAAGTGTAGTTGATACGATGGACCCACTAAAAAATCTTTATTCTGTAGCAAGGATTACCTGCAGATGGCCTTTGACTGTCTTTTTCTACGTCCTCAATATTGCTGGAATAAATGGGTTTGTTATTTTTCGATTTCAATATGGCGCGTCAAGAGTATCTAAAATCGTTGGCAAGTGAATTGGTAAAAAATCATATGAAAAAACGTCTACCCCATTTGCTAAGTTGGCAAATAAAAAACTATTTAGGGATGACTCCAATAGAAAATCAAGACGATAACTCGAACGAGTCTGGAGATAGATCAAAATGCACCTATTGCCCAAAAGAGAAAAATCGAAAGACAAAGGTTAGATTGTTAAGCAGCTATTTGTAAAGAACACACCATTACCTACTGCGTTCAATGTGTTCAATCTGATTTGGACTGAGTTTGTTTTTAGTGTTAGTTTGTTTGCTTTACTTAATTCTAGAATATCATTTTTTTATTTTTACGGAATGACAAACGTTTTATGAAAATATTTAATATAATTCACCATAACGTTCTTTGTATTCCTTTCAAACAGCACTATTTTATTCGTATATTTGCCGTTAAAGGTAAAGGTGAGCACTGGACTCACCCGCGGGTAACGGTGGTATTTTTTCTGGTGCCCGTAACGTAGGGTTAACGGTTCCGTTCCGTTTTT
The DNA here is from genome assembly GCA_947563755.1 of Lochmaea crataegi. Classification (NCBI taxonomy): domain Eukaryota; kingdom Metazoa; phylum Arthropoda; class Insecta; order Coleoptera; family Chrysomelidae; genus Lochmaea; species Lochmaea crataegi. Next base: position 29,973,601 of record OX387423.1, on the reverse strand, counting down.
TTATAAGTGTTATACACTCCTTTGGGGAAATTTATTAAGAACTGGTTAAGTTGTCATTATTGTCAAATTGTTAAAAGTTTTTGCCAATAAAAGCTTTTTAATATTGTTTAAAATTACTGTTGAAAATAATTAAAAGGAAAATTAACATTATTAATAATTTTCTATCTTTTTTTCATCAAAAAAGACCTTTACTTTCCATAAAAAATTTTTATTCAAATTTGACACTTCATTTAAAAATTTTTAAATGTTATTAAAAACATCATTATCAAATAAACTAAAATAAAAGAATGAAGCTAATTTTATTTTAACTAAATAAAAGATATTTAATTCCTCTCTACCAGTCTTTCTTCATAAGTCTTTTTCAATAATGGATACAGACCTATCTTCTTAATCGGAGGAAAGTGATAGAGAAGAGGAACCAAGATATCGAAGAATTCGATTCATAAGACCTCGAATTAATGCCTTTGAGAAATATGAAGATGTTAATTTCAAGGCCAGATTTCGTTTACGTAAAGACATTGTATTGAATATTTTAGATAGAATTGATAATCATCTAGAGTCAAAAGTTTATGGTAACCGTTCCATAGGGCTCCAAACATTTCAAATGCTGTATGATTAACTAATTATTCTCTGTCTCAATATTACACAGAATTTTCTTAACATCCTGATCTAGTATTTCCTAAACACCTTAAATACTCACGATTCAACGATTTTTTAAAACAATTGTTTCCATTGTTGCCTATGACTCTCGCTTTTATTTCGTTTACTAACCATAACTATAAAATAACTTGTTGTTAACAACAACATAAATATTTAATCTAACTTACTGCGAACACACGTATATACCTACATATTCTTTTTGTTAATTATTTTGGGAAATTAAACCGCAATCTTTTTTTATATTTTTCAATTTAACGTTTCGGTAGCTTTCTAGCTAAAAAAGATTGTGGTGTAATTTCCCGAAATGATTAACAAAAAGAATAATGAATACGCCACTAGGAAAATACAGACAAAAACACGTATATATATTATAGTCCCCAAAAACTTTCAACAAGCACAGAAATAAGAACAGGTTGAGTGCCGTGTGAGTTGAGTATCTTGTAAGACCGCTATGGCCTCACACTGGACGACTTCATAATATCACAGTGGTCTCACGAAAATTTAGGCCTGGTATGCAACGTGAGTTTCAAAAAAACAGTCTAAACATATGGATTTGTCACATTGCATGCATCGCATTCTCGTCTGAGGAGTTTTTCAAATAGCAATATCTCTTCCGGATAGCTCAAATTTTTTCTTACAACACAGACACGTCTATTAGCACGTCCGAGATCTAGTACCTTGTGTTGAATAATTGGAAGTCTTGGAGGTTCCTCTCGTTTGTCATCCTCTACTTTGAGCAAACCTTCAATGAGTTGTTCTTTGAATTGTGTGACAGGACAAAAGCATCTACTAGTGCCGTTCCAGTCAGAAGTTCTACAGCTAGTTTGCGATACCTCTTCAAGCTGCGACGAAGGCAAATATTAAAGGATTTCAGCTGGTCTGAGATGTCAATATGAGATTTTAAGTTATTGTATTCGATCACGTTTTTTGAGTTTTCAATATTTTGGTTTCTTCTTTTCACTGAAACCATTTCTGCTCCATGCTTTGTGCTCAACACTGTAACATCCCTTTTATCTCTTCATTTTTGAACTAAAATACCTTCTCTACACTTTGAGCAATTGTTTCTCCAACTTTAAGTTTTTTACTTATAACTTTCTTCGGATTCCATTCTCTCTTGCTTCGTAGAGTTCCAATTAGATGCGTCTTACGCTGTAGAAGGGAATTGGCTAAAGTAACTGACATATATTAGTTATCAGTACACAAAGTTCCTCCTTTGTCTAAAAGGTTTCTCATTAACTCCATAACAACTTGTGTTGATACTGCTGTATCTTTGTTTTCGGAGTTTTCAAGTCAACGAGATAATCTACCTGAAGGGTAGGATTTTTGTTACAATCCTCACAGTACACTTTGAAATCATATGTGTAACCTCCCTTTAGACACAATTTGAATAAATTAATCCCAAACTTCTGTCTTTTATTAGCAATATATTGAGGGAACTTCGGGCGTCCTCTAAAGGGAACAAGAGTTTCGTCAATGCATACAAATTCTGGGGGTGTTATTACACTCTGGAATGACTCACGTAATTTTTCTGCAATTGGCGTCACTTTGTGTGTAGTTTGGCAAGTCTATCTAACGCTACGCGGCATCGGTAAAGGGGGAGGAAACACGGCCGATATCTGTCATAAACCTACCGATGGCGTATGGAACCCATTTTATAAAAGTATTAAAAATTATTATTATTATTATTATTATTATTATATAATAATTATATCTATATAGAAACTGATTTATGGTTTGCTTTAAAGGTAGGGTATTTTTCAAAACAAATGTTGTTAAAAATCGTATTTGAATTCAATATGGATACGAAATAATAAGATACCAAGTAAAACTGAAAATACGAAGCTAAATATACTGACAATATAAACGCCATTGGATAATCAATGTCAATCAATTGTCGATGTGAGAGGAAAGAACACTAGACGCACGCGCTTGCCAATAGAAAGTCAGGTGGTTACTTAGCAACGGTGGTTTGATAAATATTCACCAATTGAGTTAGTCGGAGGGCGTGGTAATTATGATTTTTTCACGATGTTGCCGGCTTGAAGAAAACCCATAACATATTGGGAAAAGTGTTCATCTTTTGATATTCAGAAATTAAAAAAATAATGTTAATAGACAAAATCCAATGAAACAAGCACATTAAAGAACTAACGTTTAATCATTATTGATATATTGTTAATAATGAAACGTACATTTTCTGATTATTATCACTACATACTCAGCACTTCACCTTTTTCATAGTTAAACGTGGCAATATCGAATGTTTTCGGCCGCATTCCTTTCACAACTTATTATGTTTGCCAAACTATAATCTATCGTCAGTCATTTCTTCGACTGTAACATTTTTAACAGCAGCTGGAAACGATTCCGAGACATTACACCTGGTATATAATTTTTGTAGATAGTTTGTTTTTTCCAATATGACGTAATTGACTGAAATGTGCATAGACCCATCCAATAAATTTTTCAATTTCTTCTGTATTTGTATGTATCCAATCTTTGGTTCGTGCTTTTGGAAGAATGTTTATTGAAATGCATTGTTGCGCATATCGATTTGTTCCTTCAACCTAGAATAAAAATAAGTTCTGTAAACTCGCAATTTATACAAACTCTGATATAGCTTACCATGAATTGTATAATGTCATCAGTTGCCAACATTTTATAAAATTCATAAGGATTTTTGTCGTAGTGTTCATAAAGTTCAGTGTGAAATCCATCAGCTGTTTCGGTGAATTCAAATGTTTTTAGATGATCTCCGGTCACAGGAAGCCACTGAAATGTTACATTCTCTCATTAGTATTGTTTCTCTTGTTTTTTTTCTCCCATTTTACCTTCGGTCTCTGAAGATGTTAACTTGGTTATCGAAACGCGAGTCAGATAGTTTAAAGTGTGTAATGTCAGTGTTTGTGTAGTGGTAGTGTAAGTTGTGTTCGGTATTTTAAAAATACCGATGTGTTTTTTCGTGAGATACAATATTCCTACACGCCACTGCTCTTGTTTTATTCCATTGAGATTCTTTTTTTGCTCTAGCAGTATCGATAAAAAGACTGCAATTAGTAGTTGGAAAACTTGATACAAGTAACTTTATATTAGATATATATGGTTTGTTAAAAGCCTTGTCATTTAGTGGATATTCAATAAAGTTTTTGTTGTTATGGCATTTAGTTACTCATAAATTATAAATGACTTTTGGTAGGTGAAATCTAAAATTGATTGACGTAGGTGTCTACGTTTTTTAAAGGCGTTGATGGAAGAGGAATTATTGGGATGAAAATAGTTATTTATACTATAGGGGATGTAAGTAACATTTATTAGTCGAGAACGATTTTGCGAACGAGCGATATCGAGAGCTGGCAATAAAGTTCGAGACTAGTAAACATACTTACATCCCGTGAAGTATATAAGATTTTTTCTCCTCCCCGCAGAATTCTTGGATTTTTATTAATTTAATTCGATACTTTGCGCATGAAATTAAGGACAGCTTTGACCGGTTTCTATATCGTCATTAGCATTGTTATTTTATCAACAACGTCAAGCTGAGAGTTTATTATAAAAAATTGAGAGAAATTGAAATTATTGATTTGTATAACAGCCAAATGGATACCTATAGAAGAATCAGCAGATATCGCAACGTATTAATACTTCAACCTACTCTACTACTACTCTCTACTTCCACTCCTACTTGGTAAATCGAAACTCCAATCTGTTTCACAAGCCTTTCATCCCTTGATAAATATTCTATAAACAGCAACACGATCCAAGCTAGTCTCAGGAGCATACTAGCACAGTTCCCCAATTACCTTCAGGTCTACACTGATGCTTCAAAGTTTTCAGATAAGGCTGGAGCAGCGGTAGTGACTACAACTTCAGTCCATATGTTCAAGCTCCCATCAACTTACTCTATTTACTCGGCAGAACTTTATGCATTATATCAAGTCTTAATCCTCATAAATGCATCTGACACTCATAGCCATCTTAGTTTCTCAAATTGCCTCAGCGCCTTGGAAATATAAAAACCATTTACCTCAACCATCCTCTCGTAAATAAAATTAAACAGGAACTTTACATCGCCCAACAAAACCGCAAGAACGTTGTTTCCATCTGGAAACCATCCCACATGGGAATCAATGGCAACGAAGAAGCAGACAAATATGCCAAACAAGCTGCAGAAAATGGCAATACGGAAACAACCAGTTTATCAGTGAGTGCGGATGTAAAAAGTATAGTTAATGCTCAAATAAACAGTGCGTGGGAAAACCGGTGGAAAAGTGCAAAAACCAAATTGAACAAAGTGAAAAAGTCCACAAATACCATGGCTTATATCACCCAAAAATCGCCGTGATCAAGTACTACTAACTAGATCCTCAACCAAAGTGTGACCATTGTAATATGGAGGGTAGAAGGAAGGAGCACCATCTTGTATGGGTGACAAGCTGAAAAAGTGTCCACCTGTAAACAGCAAATTATAATTCGAAGATTCACCGAAATGGCTCTCGTGTAGCTAATGGAAATGATGTGAATTTAGGGTTATAAACCGAGCGAAGTGTGCTGGGTTGAAAAATTTAGTATTTTTCGTGACTTGTGTAATTGAGAAATATGCAGTATTTAAAATCTCAATTATTTACGTAGTATTTCCTTTTTTAATTTTGTGTCTTACTCTAATAATTGATGGCGCTGTTTTTAAAATCTTTCCACTTGCTACTATGGCGCCACCTTAATTTGCTTCATTTCGATGGACACTTTTTAATACATTGAGATGGTGCTCCTTCCTTCTACCCTCCATACATTGTAATGTAACGCTAACCGTTAGGCACCTTCTCATTCGATGTCCACAATCAGTGGCGAAAAGACAACAGCCGCAGCTTCCTTCTTGTGAATTAGCAGACATTTTGGGGCCCTCATGTAATGTGCAAAACTTGAAGGCGTTTCTTAAATCAACAGATATTCTGGAACTCATATAATTTTATTCTGTTTTGTAATTTTATGTCTACCTTAATCCCGCTAATGACTTTCATGGTCGATGCGTATTGGTAATAAAAAAAATACTCCAAGAAATGGTGCCAAACAAAGGCTGCTACTGCAGTTTCAGAAACCGTGATTTTGGCGTATTTTCACGGAAAATATGCTGTATTAAAGTCCCCATCAAGCTTATGGTGTGAATATTCCATGCTGAAGTCCACTCTTTTCATAAAGGAAAACATAGATATTTCTAAGTTACCTAAACTTCGAGCATGTTTAAAACGAAGAAATGACGAATATAAACCCAAAAAATCTTATGTGTCGGACAGGGAAGGGAAAATGGACAATGTTGCATGAAGTCACAATTGTTACTATTCCTGATTCCAAAAATGGAATGGCATGTAAATTTACAGTGACTAAAAGTGACGATGAGAAGGTTTGTTATTTCAAAATAGTTCGAAACTGCATTGTTATAAGATCCCAAATGACGAGTTTTAATCTTCGTGTCTCATGCGATATCAAAATGGAAACTTGATTTCTTCAATCGCAATTATATATAAGACGCGGTAGGAACCTTCCGTAGCGTTGGGGTTACGTAATGGCTTTGTAACTGGAGGGTCTCGGGTTCGAGTCCCAATGGTTTCGCTTTTTGCAGCTCATTATAGACATAAAATCGTATCTGTAGTTTGCGACTATTCCAAATATTTGGTACATTGAGTTCTCGAAAAGCATTACTAATTATCCACATTCTGCATAATAATTGAACAAAAATTTTGTATAATATGCTATATAATATCATAATAATGATTTAGAAAAAATACAAATAATAAATAACATTATACCATTGAAACCACTATATAACTTAGCATGCGGTCGGTGTGCGATATAAAAATTAATTTAAAATTCACTTCCCTTATTCGGATTACTCTCAGTAAATATACGGAGATGAACGTATCCTGCTAGGAAATATTATTTAAATGTATCTTCATTCTGGCACAAATTTGTACTGAGAATGCACTACACATCTATGTAATATGTTCCGAGGGAAAATTTAAAATGCGATTTAAAATTTTTAATAAAACTCCAAGATTCAGTTCGACTTGCACCAACTTATGCAGCTTCTGAGCGGTAATTTCTAAAATTACAAAGTAAAGATATTCCTTTTTTGATATTCATTAACAAATATGCCACTTTTATTCATACTGAAATATATCATTTTTCCGGGCGTCGACCCAACACATTAGTGAAACGCCTCTGATGCGATAATTACGGTTGAGCAGTGTCGAAGGCAGTTAGTACTTGGATGAATGACCACTGGCGAAACACTTTAGTTTACTAGGGTGCACTTTAGACTACTGGGCTGAGTAGTATATCACAGCTCATAGGCATTATACCAATGAGCACGAGATGTAATGTAGATTTGCCGCCTTTGAGAAGAGTCGTAAGACCGAGGGCCCGAGAGTCTATGGATGTTGGGCTCGATGAAGATCCCTACTATTAGTTGGATGGAACACTGATGGGTTCGGCAAAGTTTCCGGTTAGAGGTAGTGTGCTCCCGGCGTCGGTGATTAGCCTCAGAAATAGACCGATGTTAAATAATACAAAAAAAATAAAATTTTTCTATACAGAGCATTTCAATAAAAACTATCCACCCACATAATTCTGAGGGCGTCACTTTCATGAAAAGATTGAATGACACGTTGATATCATATAAAGGGGGACGCCTTTTTGCTCATATGTAGACGTTATAGCTTTAACCCCCTCCCCCCTATGGTCACCACTCCCATTTTCTTAAATGTAACACCCTAATCATTATTGCATTGTTAGATTATCTTCTACAAGAGGATTATAAAAATGTATAATACATAAGTGAGAAGTCAATCAGTTGGGAGTTATGGGAATTCTCCCTGCCAGATTCTTGCACACCATTAAAACCATTTTTGCTTTGTATATAATCTCCTTTTCGTGTTTGTTCCACAATAGTTTACTGTCTAGAGTCAAACCTAGATACTTGACTTCTTGTCTCCATTCAACCTCCCTCCTATCAAGTTTGAGGGTCTTGAGGTTGGGTTTTCTTTTTTCAGTGAAGGCTATTAAGATGGTTTCGGTGGGGTTGATGTTGCCTACACTAGCTATTTGTATAGTTCAGACCCTTTTGCACGATGTCACAAAGGGTGTTTTCGAATTTTCCTCTGACAATATCATCGGCATATCCGGCAAATCACTCAGGAGCTCGTCAACCTTCAGGATCCACATTAATGGGGATGCTTATCCTCCCTGTGGACATCCTCTGGTTGTACAGATGGAGATAATGTCTTTGCTTGTCCTCGTCTCTGCTACTCTAGTGGTGAGCGGTTCCGACATCCACCTGGATGTTGTGCTGTTCACACCTCTTCTATTTAATGCTCTTTTGACAGCCCCATAAGGAGTATTATCACAAGCTCCTCCTTTATCCAAAAATGCGCAAACTACGGCTTCTTGGTTGTCTGAAGCCCCTGGGATATCCTCCGTCAGTTGTACCAGTGCAGTCTCCGTAGATCTGCCTGCCCGGTAAGCATGATGATGCGGGTGGAGAGGTAGTCAGTCTCTCTAGGATCTCCGTTCTATTATAATTGTCAATAGCTTTTTCCATCGTTTTGAGCACAAACAATGTTAGACTAATTGGTGTGAAGGATTTGGGGTTTGTTTAGTCCCTTCTTCCAGCTTTTGGTATGCCCTTCTCCATGCTTCCGGTATATAACCCAGTTCTAAGCTGCCTCGACTGATTCTAACCAAATGTGATAGAATTTCGTCTTGTCCTTGCTGGAGCAATGCTGGGGAAATCCCATCGGCTCCCGGTGTCTTGAAAGGTGAAAAGGTGTTCATAGCCCATTTTAACCTTTCGTTACTACAAATATCTGTTATGACCTTCGAGATGATTATCTCCCCGATTTGGGCTACTCCCAGGAAAATGAGTTTCTAGTAAGTGTGGGGTGGATAGTTTTCATTGAAATGCTCTGTACATTGGTTCAATAAACATGCTCATCAAATTCCAAAAAGTGTATTGTGACAGTAAACACTCAGGGTCTCAGAGAAAGGTGTATCACTGTCGAAAGTTTTCATTTTTTTCCGAAATATAAGTGCCAACATTTTTTCTAACCATTTGAATATATTCCAGAACGTCCATTCATTTTAAACCATACGCCTATTTCTTGGGAAAATCGAAAAAGTTACGTAGAGACCTTTGTCAATTATATTATTCCACTTTTGGGTAATAAATTGGTGAATGACCTACTTTCAATGACAGAAAAGTCTCAGGAAGAAGTTTATTGAAAAAGTTCTTGATGATGTTGAAATGTACGTATTATTTAATGTAATTTGCTTAATTACTTAGATACAATTACTAATTCTACCGCATATTATACAAAAACTCTTCTAAAGAATCCATATTTTCAACCTCAAAAGTGTAATCCTCCAGTTGGCGTGAATCTTGACTGTGTCTTTTCGAGAAAGTTTTGGGCTCGAACACCTATTCTAGATTATTTATTACTCATCCTGATTATTTAAATATTTTTTCGTTAACAACTAAAGACTATTTCAACCCCCATGAGTCATTACTTAGCGTTACTTCAATTATTACAAAGTGAAGGGTTTTCTTATACAAATTAGTCTCTTTTACAAACTACACTTTGTATTCGTGGCTCTTGGTTTCGTACATAGGTTGAGATATCAAAGAGAATTATATTGTCTCTTTGTAGTTTGTAAGATGCTGGAAGTAATTAGATTAGACTTTGTCATAGACACTCGAGTTGATATACACTTAACTAAAAACACTAAATTTCTAAATGATTTCACATTTTTTTCTTGCGGTTAGTGCAACAATTTCACCTTCATTTCCAGCATGAAAAGGGATCCACTTGAACCTATTATACCTATTTTTTTCGTATTTTCGCTTAGAAAATGGATATTGAGATACGGTTTTACCATTTTCTCCATCTTCTTTCAGGTAACTGATTGAAAAATGTAGCATCTCATTTGAAGATTCCCAAAAAAAAATTGAAAACAAAATAATTGTTCAATCTCCGCCACCTAACGACCATTAAAATCATTGGAATCAAACTAAGATATAATATTTTATTAGGCAAGCTCGTGACGCAAACCACAAACTACATAGCAGGGCAACTACCCCCTTCTAGGGTAAGGCCTGTGAGGGGCATGCCGAACTATGTGGATCGGGAGGCATTTTTAAACACCTGTCCTGTGTGGATGAGGACCACTATAATAACCTCCCAAATCCTAAGGTTAAGTGGGTTATTCGCCCTCGAGACTACTAACCACGGGACACCTGGCACACCCCGTTGAATTCAGCTTTGTACCTGTATAAGGAGCTCTGCAGGTACTGACCTCCTTTCTCCTATACTCGTGGGAACAAATATGAACCAAGAGATGCAAAAAATTCTTACGGAGCCGATGGAGACTCCTAGTAAAAGGGATTTGGAAGATCCGGCAGCAATGGAGACAGAAGTGTCTCCAACGCAGCCAGATACGTCTGAAGCCCAGGAGAAAACCACGCCACCAGGAGACGTTACAGCGAATCCTGTGGCAAGAAAAGCTTCGTATGGGAAACTTTCAGGTGCCCAGTGTAATAAGCTGAGGAAAATGAGGGAACGAGGAATTGACACCAAGAATGTGGTGCTGCCGACTCCCTCAACATCAATACAGGGTGTAAACCAGCAGACAAAGGGCGTTAAGCGAACTGTGTTAGACAGGGGCACTCCTGAGGAAAAGAAAGATAAGAGGACCAAACGTACCACTGGTACCGGTATTAAAACTGGTATTAAATACAGCTCTAAGGTATATACCAATTGCATGGAGAGAGTCAAAGCTGGTGTTTATTCCTAAACCAGGAAAAAGAAACGTACATCCATGCTAAAACCTACCGACCAATCAGTCTGACATCATTTATGGTGAAAACCGTGGGAAAAGTCTTACAAATGTACTAACAAAAAGGAGAGCTTAAGAGCATCCCTCTAGATATACTACAATATCAAGCAGGGAAATTAGGAGAAGCTGACCTGCATAATTTAGTCTAAGGTCTCGGAAGGGTCCTTGCAGCATTTCTAGACATCTAAGGTGCTTTTGACAACACATCGATGTCATCAATCAACAGATCCCTTGGAAACAGAGGGATCAACAGTAACACATGCAAATGTGTAGGATCCATGCTCGAGCATAGGAGAATAACAGCACATATGCATGATAAAACATACACCACTAGGACAACCAAAGGATGTACTCAAGGTGGAGCACTTTCACCACTTTTGTGGAACCTAGTTGTGGATGACTTGATTTGTGGGTTGAATGATCAAGGCATATGGACGCAGGGCTTTGCGGACGACATGGTGATTGTCACCAATGGGAAATTTCCAGCGGTGGTTATGAATGTCCTACAGGAAGCACTGCGAATTGTGAAGGAATGGTGCCTTAAAGAGGACCTTTCAGTTAATCCAAAAAAAAACTAGTTGCTTTTACGAATAGGAAAGTTCTCCCGAAGGGTAGAGTACTGTCGTTTGTTACCTTGATTAAAAGGTCCTGTTAATCTCAGGGTGGGATTCGAAATAAAAACCGATTCAGATGTAATGTTGGTTTAATATAATAAAATACGGTTGGTTGTTATATGAATTTACAGAAAACAGCCAAGGCCTACTAATTGTAACGCCAAAAACTCCCTGAAGGATTTCCGCTATACCACACGATTTATATGAAGTTAGCTTTAGATTATTTTAAGTTATTATTTTATTAAACTAACACATGGACAAATTTATAGTTAAAAAAGAAAAGTTTTACACTATCCAAACAAACCTTAGGGGAGGTTGGATACAGAATTATATTAAAGAACTACCTTTGTATGCATACGTTGGCTTACAAACTCTAGTGATTGTGCTAATTATTATTAAATAGTATACAAGTTGTCCTCAACAGAGGGTAAAGACACCAGGAAACTAAGTTCCTCAGTAGGTATGGCAAAATACTCTACTTACAATACTTTTTCATAAAGATATTTGTTATTTCAGCCAAATGTGTTTTCTACTCAAACCCCTGGATTCCTTGGTAAGAGTAAGGTATGAAGGTTACCTGTTTACAATCGGGTGCTGTGGTGTGTCCCTCCAAAAGAACTGATGGTGGCTTACCATATCTTGTAGGTAGAGGTGTATCCGATATGATGACTGGGTGTAGATGATGTACCTTATAGATGATGTCGATGCAGGAATGAAATGAAGATATCGATGTATAAAGTAAAGCCAAAGAATGAAGAAATAACCAAAGAAAGAAGATAGATAGAAGTATGAAGAAAATAAAGAGACCTAAAAAGGAGCTTGTGTAAGTATTTGGTAATAATAATTAAATGTTATGAGGGTTGAGTATAGTAAACTGACAAATTAAACTCACCGTAGAAGTTGTGTGGCCTCAAAGTGGTTTCGCCTACAGATGTGGAAACAGGAACTTAAGCTGAGCGAAAATAAATATCCACTTATACAGAGTGATAGAGCTCCAACAGGATCACTCTAATAAAATCTAAGCTCACTTAAATATATTTTCAAAAATCAGCAAAATTGCTAAACCATGTGGTCTATCACGAACTTCACATGGAAGAAAAAAGAAAACCCATCTCCTATCTACGTATGGATGGTCTTAGAAAAAAAAGGTATGTTCTTTTCATTTACTTCTTTATTACCAAAGTACTTAACACCAGAGATAAGCTCTGATAACAGAAATTAAAAGAAGAAACTATTAATTGATAAGGAAGGTCCATGATCTTTAATCAGTAGATCTATGAATAGAAAAGTGACATTATGATGAAAGATTGAAATCACTTTGAGAAGATTTATTTTTAAGATTGACAGATATGACAAGATTGTCATCTACTTTGTACAACATGTAAACAAAATAACCATTAAGCCTTTGGTATTTTTAAATCAGTAACTTTTATGATCGGGTGATCATCCTATGTTTAAATAAGATTCCGGTAAATTTAGAATATAAATATTTGGTTATTATTATTCCTACTTGTTGTAAATAATAAGTGGTAAATACTTATTTATTATTTTTAGGAGCCCTTCAGGGAGACGCTTGAGAAAAGTGAAAGGATTCCTGAGACTTTAATTGTATTAATCCTACTTAAACAATCAGGATCTGTTTTTAATAAAATAGCAGTTGGTAGGTACAGAGTTTATTTTTGGATGTTTGAAAGAGAGGCACCAATAATTCTTTGTCCCGTAACACGTTCGGAGAAGAACTAGAAATATCCAAAGAAGTTAAATATCTGTGAGTGACCCTTGATTCCAAACTGAATAGAAAGGCGAAAAAATTACTACCAGGGCGACTAGACTCTTCTGGCAATGCAGAAGAGTTATGGAGAATACGACCTGAGGTGGTTCTCTGGCTCTACATAACTGTGATAAGGCCACCGATCACCTATGGAACAATATTCTGGTGGAGGAGGACAGAAGTGTCATCTGCAGTTGATATGTTGATAGCAATCCAAAGTCAAGCCCTTCTTGGTATTACCGGGGCAATGATGAGCATGGGGACGGCATCAATGGAAGCCCTTATTGGACTTCCTCCTCTAGAACTTTTCATAAGGAGGGAAGCAATGATGGCAATTCTTAGACTTATGGTCCCCGTACAATGTTCGAGAAGGACACACTGATACATCTGGGATATTACTAGACGAACCCATATTTCACATGAGTTTTGATAGAGAATTTATTCACTGAGCGAGTGAATATCATCATCCCATCTAGGGAACAGGTGATGCACCTAGGTAATTCTGGAGGAATCATCTGGTTCACCGATAGCTCCAAAACAAACCATGGCACTGGAGCTGGTATAGAAGGACCTGGAAAGAGAATGTAGAGAATGGTAGACATACGACTGTGTTTCAAGCAAAAACGATTACCGCTATAGCCTGTATCGATGAAAACATTAGAAGAGGATATACCGGACAAAAAACGAAAATATTCACTGACAGCCAGGCTCTGCTTAAAGCTATCAGTAATCCAACAACTATGTCTAGACTGATGAAAAACTGCAAAGAATCGGTTAACATGATTTTTACGCAAATATGCAAATTCATATTTATGAAAATACTCAAAAATGAAAAAAAATATTAAATATATACACTTATTTTTAAAACATAATTAATTTCCACAAATATAATGAATGGTATATAAAAAATAACGGTGTAATAATTAAGAATCTAATACATTTAATGTTAATTTTTGATCAAATATTGTCCAAAATTTTCAACCAAAAACTTTCGTCTTCTTCTATCAGTAAAAATGTGTTTGGACACAGAAATACTTCTTTCTATATCTAAAGACGTAATAGGGCAATATTTTAATTTGGGCAGTAAACTAATTTGCCAAGTAAGGCATTCTTTAGAAAAGTTGCCTTCGAAAATACTGATAACTTCTCTCAAATAATCGAAGCCCCAATTTTTTCCTAGTGTTTTTTCTAATTTATTTCTAATTTTAACCCCTATATTTCCGGGAATTTACAAAAACAAACCGCATTAAATGGAATCTTGAAAAACTTAGCAATAAAAACATAACAAGCGAATACGAGAGGCATGTGGAAAATATGTTATTAGAATGTGAAGAAACGGACTATATGGAATTAGAATGGTATAATATCAGAAAATGTTTACTGAGCTCAGCGGAAAGTGAATTGGGAAGAGAAAAAAACGGAATAAACAAGCAATGGTATGATGAAAAGTGTCGAGGAATTGTAAAAGCAAAAGGAAATGCTGGAATAATATGGATAAGTACAAACAACTCAGAAGATGAAGAGGAATATGGGAGGATAAGGAAAAATTGCAACAAATTGATGAGAAAAGCTAAAAGAGAATGGATGGATGACAGAATCAGAAAAATAGAAAATGAAAAAACTAACAAAAATACCAAAACCTATTATAAAAAAAAATAAATGAACAAAATAAGACATATAAAGGTAAAATTAGAGGTATCAGAAATAAAAACGGCGTGGTGATACAAGAAGAAGCTCAGTATAGGCAAATCTGGAAAGAGTATTTCGAGGAACTGCTTACTGAGGTAGTCTCGGATAATACAACAGAGGAAAAAAGCGAAGAGGTAAAAGAAGAAAATGTAACACAGGAACCAACAAAAAATGAAGTATTAGAAGTTAATAAAAGAAGTAAGAATGGGAAAATACCGGGCAGAGACGAAATAAATATGGAATTGATTAAGTATGGAGGAGAGGAGCTGTACGAAAAACTATACCGGCTAATAAAGAAAATATGGAGAGAAGGGAAAATGTCCGAAGAATGGGAAGTTGGGCAAATTGTCACAATACACAAAAACGGGGACCAGCGGGAGAGCAAAAACTATAGGGGTATAACTCTCTTAAATGTAGCATACAAAATAATGTCAGCAATAATCCAAAGTCGCCTAGCTGGAAAAGCGAAAGCTATAATAGGTCAATACCAATAGGGTTTCACACAAGGAAAGTCAACAATTGACGCTATTCACACTATCAAGCAAATAATGGAAAAGGCCCATGAATACAAAATGGAAATAGAAATGCTATTTATAGATTTCCAACAAGAATTTGATTCAGTAAGACGAAGTAAACTGATGAGAGTACTGAAAGAAAAGGGAATAGAAAGTAAGTTAAGAAGATTAATTGCAATCACTATGAAGGAGTCAAAAGTGAAGATACTAACAAGTGAAGGAGAAACGGAGGGCTTTGTAGCTAATAGATGCGTAAGACAGGGTGACGGTCTATCAACAACACTATTTAATTTGGCCCTGGAGCATGTTATGAGAAACGTGAACAAGGAAAAATTTAAGAACGAGCGGGGGCCAGATATGCAGATGACATAGTGATAGTAACGAAAAGAAGGAATATCATAAAACAAATGCTACTAGAATTAACAAAAGAATGTGAAAAAATGTAAACAAAACGAAAATAATGAGAGTTGGCAAACAGTGTGAAAACAGAATGATAAAAATAGGAGAATATGAATTTGGGGAAGTGGAAAAGTTCAAATATCTGGAAATCACGATCAGCAGTAATGGGGAACGAAGATTAGAAATAGACGAAAAAATAATGGTAGCTAACAGGGTATACTATGCCCATAGGAAACTACTAAAAAGCAAACTATTAACAAAATACACTAAACTTAACATTTACAACACAATAATAAGACCTGTGATAATATATGGAGCAGAAACGATGACAATGATAAAAAGAGATGAAGAGGATTGGAGGATAGTTGAACGAAAAATAATGAGAACAATTCTAGGGCCAATAAAAGTTGACGACAATGAATACAGGCAACGTATGAATCATGAAATACTGAGAGAAATAAACGGGGAAGATGTAGTAAAGATAATAAAGAGGCAAAGAATAAAATGGCTCGGACATGTACGGAGAGAAGAAGAGCGCGCAATCGCTTGCTCAATGTTACTGTGGGAACCAGGTGGTAGGAGAAGGCAAGGAAGACCCAGATCTAAGTGGCTGAACGAAGTAGATGAGGAGGACTTGAGAAGGATAGGAATCGTTAGATGGAAGGAAAAAACGAGGGATAGGATTCTATAGAAAAAAATAAGCGAGAAAATAATGAAATTATGGGGATTGATCCACCCCAAAAAGCGGATCTAGAAAGCAACCCCACAAGGGGTGTCCAGCCACTTGCATGCATGCATGCAAAATAAATCGTTTTTAGCTTAAATATGCAATGTTGTGTGAAAAAAGTAAAAATATGCAATTTACGCAGATATATGCACTTTGCACATATTCCGCCCTTAGCTTATCTATTTTGACTCCTAGCTGCAAGTACCTAGATAGATCCCCCAAAATTGTAGTGAAGTAACTGGTGTTGGTCACAAGTCAATCAGCAGTTTATAACCATGACAAGGGTCCTACATGTAATAGTAATTTACGTTACAAGTAGGAGACCAAGGAAAACTATATCATTGCACAGTTATACTGATCTTAAATGGGAAAAAGATATCCAGGATATCTCCATAGGGCTAATAATACCTAATCCTCAATATTTGTAAAATCATATCTTCCTCTTTTTTCTATTCATATACAATGTGTCCCCCTGAGTTGGAATCCTATGGAAAACTTTTTTATTATTAATTTTAGGAAAAAAAGTTATTCTTCATAAAAAGTTCTGCATTATTTAAAACCTAGAATATAGTCATCAAATATCAAATTTTTTAGTCGTATACGAGGTTTGTCAAAAAATATGATTTTTACTCAAGAGTAAAGTACCTTTAAATTTGACAATATCGAAAAATGTTACCAAAAAAGTTGATCAGAATTAAAATCTACGTTTAAATATGTAATTACATTCATTTACATTATTAAAATTATTTTTAAAACGTATGTCTACAATTATGCAAATTTAACTGTAGTTACATGTAATCTAGGATGCACTGACAAACGATTAATTTGTTGATAGAAAGAAATGTTGGCAGTAAATTTCAAACCGCGTTAGAATTTATAAGACACATAAAAATGGTAGCGTTATTAACTGACGAAGAGAAAATAGAAATTGTTTGATTGTGGGGGATTACTATGAAACGCATAGCGAAGCAACAAATATTTTCAATAATAGACATCCCAATAAAAATATAACCCAATCAACTGTAACGAAAATAGTAAATAAATTTAGAGGAACTGGAAGTATTAAAAATAATTTTAATGGAAAACGTCGAAAACTGGTTGCTGATGAGAATACGCAGTTTGATGTAATGCTGTCTGCTGTATCAAATCCAAAATTGTCATTGCGCAAAAGAAAGTCGTTGTTACAACAAAATGTAAGTAAAAATACAGAGGCAAGAATTTTAAAACTAAATAAATACAAACCATACAAACCAAAAATCGTACACACAATAAAAGAAAGGAATTATGATAGAAATATTGGTAAAAAATAAAATAATCCAAAGTTTTAATTCAAATGGTTGTTCTTGCATATTTAAACTTGATTTTTATTCGATATTGTCAAATTTAAAGGTACTTCACTCTTGAGTGAAACTCATATTTTTTGACAAACCTCGTATACGACTAAACAATTTGATATTTGATGACTGTATTCTAGGTTTTAGATAAGGCAGAACTTTTTATAAAAAATAACCTTTTTTCCTAAAATTAATAATAAAAAAGTTTTCCATATGATTCCAACTTAGGGGGACATATTGTATATTAAGTCAATGACAGGATAGGTCACTTACTATTTGGTCTAGCCAAAATATTAAACATCAAGTAGGCATCACAAAAATGTAACTTCTGTCATTCTGACGATGATATGTCAATATAGAAATAATTATCAATATCCTTTCATAATTTTTTCATTGAATAGTGGAACTAATTAGAAACAGTTAGTTTCATTTATAACATTAATATGAGTAGATTCCACAAAGTAAGGGTCCAAACAGTAAATTCAAATAAATATATGCAATCGAATACTAATAACAATTACATTTTAGTGATTCACTAAAACGGGCTTTCTGAGTAATATTTCATTGAATAACAATATCAAGGTTATGAAGGAAAATGAGCTTGTAACAATGTATTTAATGTTATCATTGAAAGAAAAATATAGATAATTATTTTTCCGTACCTGTTACGCCCTATCAATTCCAGGTGTATGGCATTGAAAGAGTTATTTTATTTCCTTGATTTGACTCATTTGTTCCAAGTTATCAACAAATAGTTTCATTATTGTATATACAATTCATCATTTTGTTGGATAAAAATTAATAAAAAACGAATGATAGTTATAAAGGTCTCGGGTGTCAAGTCATTTCATGCTGAAGTCGTGAAAACAACCGCGACGATATAAAAAATAAATTTTCTGAAACGAACAAAGTGCAATGGGTTTTTACGATATCGTAATACACCTCAATAATGCTGACTATTTGCGAAAAGTAGAAGGATTTTCCTGGCGTCAGCTCGTAGAGACATTTCCTGAAAACTTATTAGTCTGTTATGGTTTTCTGGAGGAGAGAAAACTTCTTTCTTAGGATTAGACATAACTTGTTGTAATTTTTCATCTCACATAAAAATAGTTTGATGTGTTATTTCATCATTATTTAGTTGCAGTCATAGATTAAATATTTGGTTTTATGTTTATTTTCTTATATTTGTCTTTCAAATTCTTTCTCCATGTAAACTTCACTTAATTTATCTATTATAATAAAAAATCAATTAATTTTTTACAGTTTAATATTGTTAATGGCTTATCTTATCAACAGTAACTAAGCATGTGGAATAAAAGTAAAAATGTTGAAAGCTGATATAGAAAACACTTTTAAAAGACGATAATTCATGGGACTACTCGGAACTAGAACTGGGATGCAAATTCACGAATTGTAATTTTGTCACAACTGTCATCGTCACTATTTGCTCCGGTCCCATCCAAATAGTAGTAATATTTTGTCACAGACATTATAATTTAGAAGACCTCAAATTTATAATGTTCCAAAAAAGCACAGCTATTTGTCACCAAGGCATAATCTTCCGCCTCTTGCTCTGCATGTTAAGGCGGAAGCAAGAATGGCTGCATAAAGGCTGGAATGCAATGGGAATTGGTACGAAGGAACCAACACCCATAGTCATTCCAGAATCACAGATGTTATCACAAACTCGCTTATTGAAATAAGAAGTGATAACATGTTGGCCACAATTAACGACAACCAACCATACCATATCCAGCTAAACTGGTATGGGTTGAAAGCATGCAGTCATAAAGCAACGTTGGTGTGGAAGTCAGACGAATCTAGTGACATAGTAACAGGACCTGGAGTCCATGGTACTAGACCCAAGTTCAATGTCCACGCATCGTTGGGCAAGCTTGCATCCCCGTATTCCAGGCAGAAATCCACGCTATCGATACCTGCTTGAACATCGAAAGGGTGTATAGAGGCCAAAATATCTTTATCCCTATATTGCATACTGTTGCCCTCAAGCAATGTCCACATCTAAAGCATATTATGTCAGCTAGAGATGCTATGAACTTTCCGTAGTTGCATGAAGTGTGTTGTAGGAATGAGACTGCCTGCGCACTGGAACTTCGCTTTAATCATTTTGTTTGAACCTATTAGTCTTGAAGTGTGATTGTTAGGAGTAGTATCGGAGTGAATGAACATTAGTTTTTGTAGAAAACCATCATAATTATGAGTTTGTGCTATCTATTGCATTCAATAGGCTATGAATTTACGTTTTATCAACTTTTTCAAAGAAAAAATACAAACTTTTTGTGATATAAAAGGACAAAGTGGACGTTGCTTTGAATTCATTCTATGCATTACCGTCGTGGAATTTCCAACTATTCCCTCCAGAAGTTTTTATGATGGTAAATTACTTGCTAATAGAATAAATATTCGCGGAATTTCAGAGGGATCAGATGATAGTGAGCTGGATGACGGGGATACTGACATAGATGCCTTAGGCACAGTAAGATCAGAGAGAGTAGGTGGATACAAGTTCTCCGATGACAAAATCCTATAATAAAGGGGGAGAGGATCGTTTGAAGAGTACAAAACTAATATGGGTGTCAACTATTGGCCGTTAAATGGTTTGACACCAAAGGTGTTACAGTTCTTAGTTTATATTGAGATACAATGCCCTTCTGTAAAACAGCTGTATAATGAATGTATGGGCAGTGTAGACCTTCTCGATTCTCTGCTTGCTTTATATCGAATCACAATACGATATAAAAAATGGTACCACAGGTTCTTTTTCCATTTTGTAGACCTAGCAGTTGTACAAGCTTGGCTTATATATGGAAGAGACTGCGATTCTTTGCAAACAAACAAAAAAGACCAATTACCTCTAATGGAATTCAAATCAAAAATTGCTCAAGGTCTCTGCATGCAGGGTAAAACAGTTATCAGCAAACGAGGCCGTCCTAGCTCTAGTTCTATCACCAATGATTTTCAAGAGAAAAAAAGGAAATATCACTCGACTGCACCCATCCCAAATCACGAAATCAGAAAGGACCAGCTAGGCCACTTTTCTGTGTTTGATGAAAAAAGGGAAGGTGTAAGCTTCCTGGATGTAATGGGATTCCAAAAGTAAAATGAGTCAAACTTATGTCTCACAGCTTCTAGTAACTACTTTTATAAATTCCATAATGAATAGTAGTACTTTTTACATTTGTAATATCTCTAAATATAACGTTCAATATTACCGTCTATTATTTATTTTGTGCATACTTTTGCCTCAAGGCAACGTTCCAAAATTTTGGAAAAACGAATTAAAAAATTATGTTGAGGTGTTGAATATATTTTCTCAATACAAAATATATCTGAGAAATGAATATGGTAATTTTTTGTATCGTTTTTGTAAGTTCATGCAATATAGGGTTACTCTTATTGGTGAATGACCTAGTGAAAATACTGATAAGGGCTAATGGTCTCTTCACATGAACGGTACAACCAAGAGCACAAAAAGCCTAAAGGCTGAGGTGCCGAGGTCTCGAAGCCTCTGACTGGTGGCGCCGAACTAATCAATCGATCAATCATCATGACAGGACTGGAGCAGTTCCACTAAAATTAATATAAAATTACAGGCTGGCAAAACTTTACTCGGAACATTTAATGACTAGAATTCAAAAATTGAATTGTATTGTAAATAGTAAATTTTTCACTAAATATTACTATTTATTAAATTTTTTCCAATATTGTATTATTCGTACTTAAATAATACAAGTTTTCATCCACTTATTATCAGAATCATTGATCTCAATTATTTGTCGATCATTATTATACTGATTATTCTAATAAACTACATTATATTAACGCCGCTGTCTCCTTACTACAATTCAGCAAACTGATCTTTCTATTGCTTGCCTGTTTTTGTACTGATTCGGGAAGGGTGTGTAGAAAAATGGGATAAGGAACTTTTCAAAACTGAACTTTACAATACACAATACAACATTCAAGCTGTCCATCCTGTACGGAGACATCGACGAAATAGTACGACCATAATTAAACATTCAATCTATGGTCTGCCTTAACGTGATAAACTCGAAAACTACTGAGCTGATTTCAAAAATTTTCCCACTTATCAACGAGTAACATTTGATTTTAACACAATATACAAACTAATTAATTTCAATGGTTTAATTTAAATAAATATGAACGATTGTCATACTTATAAATTGGTCTGAAAGAGCAATTAATAAATTAAGTAATGTTTTTAGTATTTAATAGTGTAATTAAATTATTAATCAACTCCATAATAATTGAACGTTAATATTTCAAACATATGATATTAGATTAAATTTATTTTCAACTATGCAAAATGTAATTGTGACTCTCTCATTTAGAATAGTGGATGAAAATTTTATCGGTTTACCAATATAATGCAGAGAGTACATTAAATATAAATTTTGGTGCAATTATTATAATAAATGCGATATTTAGAAGATTTTATAGGTGGGATACATCTCAAAATAATTGAGAGATATTTAACAAATCATATACGTGGAAAAACTTTTTGTTCTAGGGTGAAGTACCCAGTTATTGGCACCTTAAGCAAATTTCTGAATGAAATTATAAATTTCCGAAATATGGAACAATATTTTTGAATAATTCTTACTCACTGTATAGTACAAAGTTTCAGCTTACTATAAATTATGTTGTTGTCAAGATATTCTTAAGACTTTCTTTGAAATAAATATTTCGTGCTAAAACAGAAAAAGTACTAGTTATTGGCACCATTCACTAGTAATTGGCATATGTTCGGTTGTAGTTATTGGCACTATAGGGGCACCAGTTATTAATTTTACTAATAACATTAAAAACTGAGAAATAAAACTTCTTTTTGGCTTAAAATTTAATTTTTTTCGAGCAAACTCTACATGTAAAATGTTCCACGTACAAGTTATTTTTTTTTAACAGCGATAATGGTAAGTGCGGGTACAATTCTTACACTTTATAGCAAAGTTAATAATAAAAATATCATTTGCACAAATAAAAAAAACATAAACCCTTATTAATTATTTTATTATTTTTTGGTAGAGAAGTGTTTTCTTCTTGGTTAGAGATTTTCGGCATTTCTTCGAATATATTTTTCTTATTTTCATCATTGCTTTCAATGTTCATTGTTGATGTCAAATTTCTGATATGTGATGGTTGTTTGTTTCTATTGTTCAATGTCACAAAAATTTCCTTAGGCACATTTCTTGCCAGACCCATGTCTTCTGTATTTTTTATTACCGGAGGGATATTTTCTGTCCGTGCCTTTTTCACAACTTTTCCTTTTGTTGTCTTCGTAGCCCCTTTAAGTTCCCTTGTACGTTTTCTTCCATTTTTGATTCTTTCTTTTTCATCTTTTTCATTTTGTATTTCTTCCTGAATTTTTTTCCACCCTGACGACGTTATAAGTTATCTGTTTGAGTTTTGCCTTTACGCTCATTACTATGCCAATACAAATATTCACCAAGCTTTTTATGAGGAGAACCAGCTGGTTCAGCAAGAGGTATTTGCACTAGTTGAGTATTAGAAACAGTTAATTCATCTGAAAAGCTGGTAGGTGGTAAAAACAGACTATACTTTAGTGGAGGTTCATGAATTATGTTGTTCACGATGTTTGTTTGGTTCATTGGACACACCTTTTTATATTATTAAGTTCACCTAACTCACTAAGGATACTACTTGTTGATGTACATGGTTGGGTATCTGCCGAGGTAGTTGGTTGTTCTGAATGATCTTCCTGGCTTTGTATGGTACTGTTATTAGAAATTGAGATTGGCATAGCAGTAATTCGTTCTTCTGTAAATCCAAGTTCTTCGTAAATCAACTCAGTTTCTACTAAATCTATTCCGTCAATTTTGACTACATGATCATTTATTTCTTTGTCTGCATCATCGCTCTCATGATTATTTGATAATTTATGGAAAATTTCAACCAACGACTTGAACTCTTCACTGCAATCATCCACAGTTTCAGTTTGAATTTTTTGTTTGATTTCTGTTAGCTTTTCAATACCAATGATTTTAATGACGTCGTTATAAGTCATGCTGAGCTTATCATTAACGTTTACATTAGATGGTGTGTCTTTTTTAGAGTTCTTTTCGAGACATTTAGAGAAATCTATAATGTTAACATTCCAATGGTAGGAACCACAAGCTTGTAACGTTAATTTCGTTCACTTTACTTCCCTCTATTGAATTAATAAATTATCGTATGGGCGGCGAATAGCCAGTCCTTTCTCATACCCAACACCGAGAAATGTTTCAAGGCTGAATATATTTACTGTCGACGAGAGTCGAAATCAACGTTTCCATGCGTGCCGATCGAGGTCCGTCTGTCGGGAAAATAGTCACTTCTATTTTGAGATTCCCACTTCGACCTCGTGCCTCTTCTTCTACCAATTATAAATCAAATATGAATCAAGAATTCACTACTGAAATGTAAATTCCTTTCCTGGTCAAAGCGTATGAGCGTGACACGAACATGAGACGTAAGTCTGTTGTCTTTCACATGATTTCGTGTATTTAAACAAGTGGCAAAAGGGTTTCATTCTTTCTTTCCTGCGAACATGTGCTATTGAAGCCTTTCTGGCTTATCTTATCTTATCTCTAAGAAGTGCATTCATTTGAGTGGTAAGTCATTTCGCTTAAATGTATAACTAACTCTCCTTTCTTAATAGTTTCTACCTTCCTATCTTTATTATGTAGCAATGTCATTCCAGTGCCAGGAATATATATCGATATGAATTTGTTTTTTTTTGTTCTTTCAGATTTTTTTTTTTCATATTATCTTTGAATATATTTCAAACCTATTTAAAAATATATACATATTTAAAATAGGTATGTACGGTATCCGCCAAAATAAACAGTACCGAAACAGAGAGTGCTGTGGAGTTGTTTATGTAATATGGATTTGTCATTTTTGACTTAATTGTCATTAGTTGATATATTAATAGTACGCTGCAGTTAAATTTGATTTAAAAATGGTTCTAACAACGGAAGAAAAAGTGTTTTTGGTAGAGCATTATTTTCGTTCATACGGAAAATAGAATAATTTCTCGGGGAACAGACTTCGAGTATCCTTCTCATTCACCTGATCTGACGCCACCTGACGCATACATTTGGGGCATAATGAAGGACAAAATATTTCACTCGGAAAATCCGCCGGCGAATATTGCCGAACTACGGGAAATAATACAAAATATTTTTCGGCAGTTACATGAACCACTTTTTATAAATATGTTTATTGACTTACAAAATCGATATGAAGCTTGTTTGCGTCGAAATGGTGAACATTTTGAACACTTACATTACAGAAATTAAAAATTAATTTTTATTTTTATTTTCGGTACTGTTTATTTTGGCGGATACCGGTGCAGAATCGGTTATTCGATTTTATCGTTTTTCATTTGCTTTCTTTGAGTATTTCTTTTATCTAAAAATACAGGATGTATGAACCACGTTGTCAAATAATTTTCTTTAATATCAAATATTATCTGTACTGTAATATCATACATCCTGGATTTTGTTAAATTGGTTAAATTTGTTCCTGATACTATATTTGTTCCCCAGCACTTTATCTGGGATACTTATCTGGTACCAGAAAGCTACCTCCACTTTATCTGGGACTGGAAATCTATCTACAACTTTATCTACAAGTTTCTCTACAACTTTATCTACAAGTTTTTCTACAACTTTATCTATAAGTTTCTCTACAACTTTATCTACAAGTTTCTCTACAAGTTTATCTACAACTTATCTACAACGTTATCTACAACGTTATCTACAACTTCACCAGGAACAAGATGAACTAAAGAAAGAACAGGAAAGTACAATATTTCTGGAATTGCTCTCCAACACAACATATGTCGTCATACATCGTGAATAACTAGTAAATTTTTTTTTATTTCATTTTTTTTAGTCATTATACAACTTGTAAATTTAATAACGTTGTTCATATAGTTTTTTTCCCTTCCAATCTTCCAGGATTTGTCGCTATAATGCGGATGTGAATAACAAATAAGCTAGTATTATTCAGAGTGGCGCCCACTTACCTTTATTAATTTTCATAATTTACCTTTATTTCACCTTAAATAAATTTCAAGTAGGATTACCCGAGAACCGGTAAGACTACTCTCTGAATTTGTACTAGTTTGGTCTCAGAATCTACACCTGAGATGCTCTCTAAACTGAGTAGCCGTAACAAATTGGCGCCCAACCTTGTTGGATGCGTTCCAAAGTGGCATTACCTTATCAATACGTAATACGTAATACGATATTTTAGGGCTTCCTTTAAAATAGGAGCAAAATGTACCTTGTTCAATTGAACGAATGGGTTTTTTTTTCTCCATTGTAGAACAGCTAATTTCCAAGCGTTTTTTTAAAGGTGTAATGGATGTGTCTCCAATGGATACGTTGGTAGACTAAAGGTGTGGAAAGGCCTCTGAATCGGTGGTGTTGCGGGTCACTTGGAGGATCATCGTAAGAGAATGAAACAACTACTTCTGGCACTGGGATATGTTTGATTTATTTACTATATTACATTACACTATTTACTATTGCTAATGATCTGCATAAGTACCTAGCCGTATAGCATACTTATACTTAATGGTTAATGATTACCGATCTCTGACTTTTCAACTATATAGAATGATCTTCTTGAATTATTCTGAATCGACTTCCCTATCATAAATATTGCACGCATACTTATATAACCAGTCAAGTTCAAATAAAACAAATAAACATATTACTGTTTTGTCTTACTTCACGCTTTGAACTTGACTTTCTATTCAATAACCTTCTTACTCTTTATTTATATAATATTGAAACGATTGAATGTTTAGTTGAAATAAGATCAAGGGAATTTAATTATTATTTTAAATATTTATTATTATATTATTATATTGGGCCAAGAGGCAAAGGTTCAAAGCACGAGACATCTGCTGGCTGTAGTATTCTTGTAGCGTTTGGATATAATGCAACCAATATTATCTGTAGTTTTGAGCAAAGAAGACTAAGTTCATACGTCATATTATGCGTCTTATGACCGTCCACAAACAAAATTACGGGAAATCGAATATTTTCTTTTACTAGATGGGGGTGTAGTACATTTGAAATATAATCCAAAAATTACTCCGACTTAATCCACCCATTATCACTAATGCCTAGACCCTAGTCATCTGGCACGCTATTATCATTAGGGGTGTTACTGCACCAGATGCTGCAAATGTGAACATCACTGTTAAATTAGCTTTAGCAAGTCCTTGGTCCACTTGATACACATTCTTTGAGCCGCGTGTTGCTTCCAAGACATTGTGCAGAACGTGACAACCTCGCACATTCTGCCGCTAGGACGAGAGTAACCTTGACCAGGGTGGCGACGGCACCCCGTATGTGTAACGGGAAATGAGAAACTACGAACAGAGTGAAAAATGACTTCATGTAAACAACTTGTATATTCTATGCTTGTACTTATGTGACTATTGTTACCGCTTTTAATAATATGTTATACCTTCAAAAATAAATCAATTAAATACATGGTCCATCGATGCCTGATATTTCCAGTGAATATATGGAAACAGAAACCCGAATTAAGTGAACATAATCAAGAAATACTGCTGCAACTGTGCTTCGTTTGCCGGCTGAAAAGTAGTTTACCGCCTTTTTTGGGACTTCTTGCATGGTAACAGGTCAGTGCGTTCCATTTTATCAAATTTCTCACTTTCCTATCATTACAAAGATAGATTCGATTTGTTTACTGTTTTTTCTGGGAAATAACCCTTATTTAATTACGAAAATAGTGTAATTCTTGACTATTTTTCTTTGGTTTTTAAACATTAAGCTCAATTTACAAGGTTCTTAACCTTTATTGAATTAATTTCACGAAAATAGTGTAATTCTTGACTATTTTTTCTTTAGTTTATTGAACCTTAGTCCTAATTACGTAGGTACTTGCATTTTTATTGATTAAATACCCCTAAAATAGTGTAATTTTCGACTATTTTTGCATAACTTAAGCCAAGTTTACACAAGTTTTTACATTTTTTGCATTTACTGCCACAGAAATAGTGTAATTTTTGACTATTTTCTTTCTTTGAATTTTTATATTGAGCTAAATTTACATGCCTACATTACAGTGCTTTGATTTTAATGAGAGTGTAATTTTTGACTATTATAATCCTAATATATTGAGAGTCTACATATCCAAGTGAATTAATATTTATAAAAAAGAGTGTTTTGGCTGCATTTACTCCAGGTTATGCTTTCAACGAAAGATAGTATGATTTGTGGCTATTGTTAGCAACCTTATTTATATTTGAATAACCATTAGCCTTAGTTAAAAAAAGGGGTGTTGTAATATTCACTATATTTCAAGTGAAAAATCCAATTGCTTCTCATAGACTTTATTATCAAACCTATAACCAATATAGTACGGGCGATTCGCTGCAAAAACTGTGTAATTTAAATTTTCTTTGATTATTAATATTTTTGCGGCAGTATGACTGATGTCAAAATACTTACGGCCCGTCGAGGCATTTTAAAAGCCTCTCTCACACGTTTTGAAACCTTTTTTAATAAATTTGTCAGCGAATAAAATGAAAATGTCATTGATCTACAACAAAGATTAGACAATATTGTACCGTTATTGGAGGAATTTAACAACCTACAATTTGATATTGAAATCGCATCGTCAGGTGATGATGACGAGATTCAAATTGATAATGATACCCGCGAACAATTCGAAAATACATATCACACGGTCGTCGCTAATGCAAAGAACTTTATTAAACCCTTATATACCGAATTCAAATCTCAGTCAGTCAAATCTACTTCTGGAGGTAGCGTAGCTTCGACTCAAATTCAAAATGTTAATAATCCTAACCAGGGTCCTTCAAACAACCAGTTTTCGGATCCCCTTACCAATGATCTTCTTCAAGGCCTGCTGTCACAAAATTCAAATATGAATATAGGTCTTAAGTTACCAGACATCAACTTACCCAAGTTTGATGGCGCATTGGATGACTGGCTTTGTTTCAGAGACACCTTCAGATCAGTCATCCATGAAAAATCCAATTTGTCCGGAATTCAAAAATTTCATTATCTTCGGCTAGCCTTGAAGGGAGAAGCTGCTGAAATCCTACGGGACATGCAAATCTCGGAAACCAGCTACGATTTAGCTTGGAAAATTCTTCTTGACCATTATGAGGACTCTAATGCCTTGATAAACCATCACATTAGAGCACTAATAAACATCTCTCCAATCACCAAGGAGTCACATTCAAATATAAAATCACTACTTATGCTTATCAACCATAACATAACTGTTCTTAAAAACCTAGGTGAACCCACCGAACACTGGGACTCCATAATTATAAACTTAATGTATCTAAAATTAGACATACGCAGCAAACAGAAGTGGGATTCCAAATGTTTAAAATTGACGAAACCTCTCTTGAGGGATTTTACCGAATTCCTAACGAATCGTTACAAGCTCCTACCCAAATTTTCTAAGGACACCTCTTCTGTTTCCTCACAATCTTCCTTGGTTAACCCAAGGAGTAAGGGTAGATCCTTAACAACTACAAGCGGATCAACCTGTCCGCTATGTAGTGACGCCCACATAATATTGAATTGCTCTAAATTCATCTCTCTTTCTCCAAAGACACGCTACGATGAAGCAAGACGCTTAAATCTGTGCATTAACTGTTTGCGCGACTACCATCCACTAGGTGAGTGTAGGTCAAGTAAATGTAGAAAATGCAATAAACCTCACCATACCCTGCTTCATTTTGAATTCTCAAAACCCAAATCACAAGGCAAAAAACATGTTCCCAACGAACAGTCGAGCAATGAATTAGGAGCTAGTCAACCTAATTCAAACACTCCTTCACCTTCCCCTAGCTCACAGATTTATTGTTCGTTTAGTAACAATTGTATTGTCTTATCAACCGCTTTGGTCACAGTCCAGAACGTGCATGGCATACCCGAGCAATGTCGCGTTCTACTTGATTCTGGCTCTCAGATCAACTTTATCACCAAACCATGTGCCAGCAGATTGGGTCTTAAACCCGAAGTAATCCAGGGGACTATTACTGGTATAGGAAATAAGCCTTCTAAAATCAGCTCCAAGATCAACATCAAATTAGCCTCCCGAACTTGTGCCTTCAATGTCGAGTTGTCTTGCTTACTCATGGAAGACATAACTTCTAATCTTCCATGTGTCACCTTCGATAAGGCTGCACTGCAAATTCCTCCTAACTTAATTTTAGCCGATCCCATGTTCAACGTTAGTTCAGAAATTGATATTTTGTTGGGAGCAGAAATATTTTGGGACCTTCTCTGTGCAGGCCAAATTAAGCTTGGCGTAAATTTCCCCACTCTCCAAAAAACTACATTAGGATGGATAATTTCAGGCCCTATTTCCTTACCACGAAAACTTGAAACCATTTCTGATCATACAGACACAAACCTGCACGCTGTATGTTTCTTTACCCAAGAGACCATTCCTGATCAAACCTTGGAAGAGCTGAATAATAATGTTCAGAGGTTCTGGCAGATTCAGGAACCACCCGTTAATAAGATTCACTTGGCCCCTGAAGAACAATTATGTGAAAACCACTTCCTAGAAACTCTTGCCCAAGATGATTCAGGGCGATTTATTGTCAAGTACCCTCTAAAGGAACCCACAAATGTACTCGGAGAATCTCGATCCATAGCCGAAAAACGTTTTCATTATTTAGAAAACAAACTCAATAGGAATCTTAACCTTAAAAATCAGTATTCTAAATTCATACATGAATATACCCAGCTGGGGCATATGTCACTCGTGTCTGACCCATCTTTCATGCCATCGTATTACCTTCCCCATCATTGTGTGATCAAGGAAGATCATTCAACTACCAAGCTCCGTGTAGTTTTTGACGGCTCTTCAAAAACCTCATCCGGTTATTCTCTGAATGATATCATGATTTCAGGCCCAACAATCCAAAACGATCTATTTTCTATCCTGTTGCGTTTTAGAAAACATGCTTACGTTCTCACTGGTGACATAGAAAAGATGTACAGGCAAGTTCTGATTGACAAGGATCAACGCAATCTCCAATGCATTCTTTGGCGCGATGATCCAACTCACCCCTTATCTGTATACCAATTAAACACCATCACGTATGGCTTAGCTTCCTCTTCCTTTTTAGCAATTAGATGCCTTCACGAAATTGGCCACCAATTGGCTACAAAAAATCCCTCAATTAGTTCCATAATTTTAGAAGACTTTTATGTTGACGACCTCCTCACAGGCGGGTCATCTTTAGCTGAGGTTATTAAAATAAAGAAAGAAATCTCAAGCGCACTCTCCTCTTATGGATTTCCACTTAGAAAGGTGAGGTCCAACCTGAATGGAAATGTATATGACATCGACCATCAGTCCTCTCTAACAGTTGATTTGTGTTCAAATGAACCGGTTAAAACGCTAGGTCTTCTATGGCATTCTGATATAGATACTCTGACTTATTCAGTAAAATATAATCCCCGTCAAGGTTGTGTGACAAAAAGATCCATTCTTAGCCATACGTCTCAAATATTTGATCCTTTGGGATTACTCTTACCATTCATTATAACCGCCAAAATCATTTTACAGAAACTTTGGCAGTTGCACCTTTCTTGGGATGAATCAGTACCTCTAGATCTCCACAGTAAGTGGACAACATTTCAAACAGAAATTTCTCATCTCAATATTATTTCCTTACCAAGGCATGTCATTTCTAAGAATCCTAAATTCATTGAATTGCACGGATTTGCCGATGCTAGCCAAACTGCTTATGGAGCAGTCATTTACGTTAAGTCCGTAGACGAAAACGACCTAGTGCATTGCCATATTCTTTGCTCCAGAAATAGAGTAGCTCCTTTAAAAACCTTAACGATCCCAAAACTGGAGCTATGCGCAGCCTTACTTTTAGCAGAGCTTGTCCAAAAGGTTGTTATTGCCATGAAACTAGACATACAAAGTATTTATTATTACACTGACTCTACTATAACCCTTTCATGGATTAAGGCGCCGCCGCACATGTGGAAGGTTTTTGTTGCCAATCGTGTATCACAAATACAGACTCTAAGTAACCCAGATCAGTGGTTTCATATAACGACAGAAACTAATCCCGCCGACTTGTTGACTAGGGGAATATCACTCTCAGAATTGAAAAATTCTAAGCTATGGTGGTACGGTCCTGATATAATGAAAGACCCAATCAATCGGCAACGAGTTCCACCTTTATCTGAAATCAACATTTTTGACTTGCCCGAGATTTGTCCTAAGGCAATCACCCTGTCCGCCACTGAGACCACAGACTTTCACATTTTTCCTCATCTAAACAAGTTCTCAAATTTGAACCGACTCATAAGAGTATTTGCTCACGTTTTAAGATTCTATCAGAATTTAAAAAACAAGGAGAGCAGAACTATCGGCTGCTTGCTCCCACGAGAATTGGATGATTCCTTAAGTCAGCTGATTAAAATTGTTCAGTCTGACCACTTTTCAAAAGAGATATCCGAAATATCAAAAAACGGTATAATTCCTAATAGTAGCCCTGTTTTTAAACTATCGCCATTTTTGGACGACTCTGGAATTCTGAGAGTAGGCGGAAGGCTCAAACTCTCAACCTTTAATTTCTTCAAAAAACATCCCGTTCTTCTTCCTAAAAATCATAATCTTTCAATTCTTATTGCAAGGCGAGAGCATGTAAGATTGCTACATGCCGGTCCCCAACACACGCTTGCTTCCTTAAGAGAGAGATTTTGGCTTCTAAATGGTAGAAACAACGTTAAAAAGGTAATTCGCGATTGTACCGTTTGCTTCAAATGGAATGCCAAATCTGTCACGCCCGCGATGGGAGAGCTCCCTATAGAAAGGGTGTCCCCATCTAGACCCTTTTTATTCACCGGCATCGATTATGCTGGTCCCTTCAAATTGAAGGACAGAACCACAAGAAATTATAAATTGACTAAGGCCTATATTTGCCTCTTTATTTGCATGTCTACCAAGGCCATACACTTAGAGTTGGTAGGGGATCTGAGCACCGACCTGTTTTTAGCAGCCCTTAAACGCTTTATAGCTAGGCGCGGAAAACCCAACGTTATTAACTCCGATAACGGCACGAATTTAGTAGGCGCCTCAAATGAAATAAGGTCTTTTCTTAAAGGGGCTTCAAGGGAAGTCGCCGACAACCTATCTGTTGAGGGCATAACTTGGAGGTTTATACCTGCTAAGGCTCCACATTTTGGGGGTATATGGGAAGGAGGGGTCAAATCCGTCAAGCATCACTTGCGTCGCATAGTAGGAAATACGCCTCTTAATTATGAACAATTTTTAACGGTTCTTGTACAAATCGAATCCGTTCTTAACTCCCGTCCATTATATCCTTCCTCTGATGACCCCAACGACCTTTCTCCTCTCACACCCTCGCACTTCCTGATTGGCGCATCATTGGAGGCTATTCCAGAACCAAATCTAATGTCCACTCCTGACAACCGACTCAAACAATTCCAGTTAGCACAAAAATTGGTTCAACAGTTTTGGCGAAGATGGTCGAAGGAATATATTTCTCATTTGCAACCAAGAAGCAAATGGGTCCGCTCCAGTCAAGACACCCTCCAACCCGGTCTGTTAGTTCTCATCCAAGAGGACAATTTGCCTCCTCTTCAATGGAGATTGGGCCGAATTACCGAGGTGTTCCCCGGCAAAGACGGCATCAAACGTGTTGCATCTGTAAAAACTTCATTGGGTATTCTCAAAAGACCCGCTGTCAAGTTATGTGTGCTTCCCAATCAAATCTTTAAAGCCTCTCCTGGAGGCTTCCAAGGGGGGCGATATGTTGCTTCCAAGACATTGTGCAGAACGTGACAACCTCGCACATTCTGCCGCTAGGACGAGAGTAACCTTGACCAGGGTGGCGACGGCACCCCGTATGTGTAACGGGAAATGAGAAACTACGAACAGAGTGAAAAATGACTTCATGTAAACAACTTGTATATTCTATGCTTGTACTTATGTGACTATTGTTACCGCTTTTAATAATATGTTATACCTTCAAAAATAAATCAATTAAATACACCGCGTGAAGCTTCTTTTTTGGGGCAAAGAAGGAAGTTTGTCTCATCCGCACTATATACCCTTGTCGGGTCACTTATAATATAAAAAAAAATTCTTTCAGATATTTCTCTATATTAGAGAACCAGTTTCTGATATCACTCTCAGATACGGCACTGCCTGCTTTAGTAACTGTTTCCGGTGTTCGGTTGACAAGATTTGGATGTCGGCTCACTTTTTACCAATGTCTTCCTGGTGTAATTTCTATAAATGGAGTTGGCCTAGGATTCACATCCAGAAAGCTTTTAACGGATGCCTGTATATGGTTTTTTTCGCCTAGGAAAGCCTTTTCGGTACCTATCAATGATCCATTTCTCTAAAGTATCTTCCTCCTCGTCTGTGAGATAAGCCGAGGGACCGTGTCGAATTTCCTGAAACTTATCACCCATACGGTATTGAATTGTTTGCCTAGGAATCCCACATTTTATAGCAGCCTGCTTTTTTGGCATTCCATTTTGTACGTCCACCAAAGCTTTTTGCACTAGCTCTTCATTATGTGTTTTAACATATCTCGAATTTTGTTTTACTTTCAGCATATTTTCGATCTGTTGATAGAAAAAATATAGGTATGGTAGTTTTACATAGCGATATTTTAACTAAAGCTAATATTTATATGAAAAGCAAATATAGGTATCCCAAGACAGTATAAATAACGAAATTTGATGAATTTGACCTGTTATACAAGAGTGCCAATAACTAAAACCATACTAATTTTGTATTGCACTAATCATTGGCACTCGTGCCAATAACTACGAAGCTTATTAATATTAGACCCAGTAGTCGGCACCCTTAAAAAATAAACAAATAAAAGGTGTTTTTGCCAAATATTGTTAAAAAACAATCCTGGAAGGTTTATAATTATATCCAAACAAAATGAATAATCTTTTCCATCAAAACTGCAGATCTACACACCTTTAATAGCTTCGTTCCAACTGGCGTTAGAACCGTTTTAGGTATCGTTCGCGCAAGTACTGTATTTCTTCCACGTTCCAACTGATTAAAGTATCGTTCTTGCGACTGCTTGGGACTTCTGGAAGGGGTGATAAAGTTGATGTGTCCATCCCAAATACAAGTTAGCGCACTGTACAGTACTCGGAACGATTCCAGTATGGTTCATAAATACCAGTTAGAACAAAGCTAATAATAGCACCTTGCATGTGAAAACGGTTAAATTAGCACTTTCAATAGAGTCTTCTACTGTCTGTTGAAACACACGGAAGCCATTTGCAATCACATGTATCAATCACTACTGCTGGCTTACAAGACAACACCATCTTCATGAAAATAGCTTAACTAATTGTTCCTAAATAACGAAAATATACAATAGTGCTATCGGGACAGTGCCAACAATTGGGGCTCTTACCCTACATACGCTTAGAAAATAAAGAAGGGTACTTTATTATTTTGTCCTTACTGCCTGATATTTTGGAAATTTTAAAAAGGAGAGTTGTTATTTTTCAAGTGTAATATAAAATTTACCATCTTATTTTAATGAAAGTAGTGTTTGATTTTTCCTTTTTTCGCAATAGTTTTTCTCGCCAACACTCTTTTGGTATTTTGTTTTACTAATTTACATATTTAATCGTTAGAAAAACAAAATGATGTTCCGTTTCGCCTGTAGCATCTAAGCGATTTAAATTTTAATATGTTTGCTTTGGTCTGTGACTGAATCCGTTTCGCAGGAATTTCGAATTAAAATAGCTTTAAAAATCGCATACATTGCACTCATAGTCTCACCAAAACATTTTGTGTAATAATATAGAGCAATTACAATTCCAAGGGGGTATGGAAATATTTTTATTGCTTTGTAAGACTCGAATATAGGACAGAAGTAGATAATAGGGAACTCTAGAGTACAATAAGCCAACAGTTTGTAGTGCTCTTGGCATAAGAACGGCTCCCAAAAAGGAAAAAACAAAAAAATAGGGAACTCTCAAATTTTTTTATTTCAATAATATCAGCTGTGCACCCGTGTACACTACGTGTACGTGTAGGGGGGAAAGTGGTATACAATCGGCTATTGGGAGCATTCGGCTACCCTCTAAAAATCTCGAATAAATTTTAATTTGCCGCGAAATATGACCGTATGTCGTTAAACTATTACTAGTGAGTTGAATGACGAGCACAGAGTGCTCTGCTTTTATCTTGTGCATCAAGACATATTATTGCATTTTTGAGGTAAGATTTTACATATTACCAATGGTAAATTTTAGGGCATTGTTTATTTGCCTAAAAAATTGTTGTTATTCATTTTGAGTAGTGTATTATGTATGTTTATTATCCATGTGTCGGCATAACCTCACATATTTATATTTTGCTTGTTGTACTAACAATCATATTTGAATGCTCGGTGGGCACATTCGGCTAGCTGACGTGGTTATGTTTCGGCCTAATGTTGAAATATGCATTAATTTAAACGAGGATTATTGTAGATGCCAAAGAAATATTTGAAAAAGACAAACCGCTGTAAAATCAGCGAAACTAGGTTGAATATGGCAACAGAATCCTGTTTGTCCAATCGCTTGAGCCAATATAGAGCAGCGCAAGAATATCAAGTGAAGCGACATACCATTCCGTCTCGAATTGAGGAGCTTATGCAAAAAAAACAAAGGAACACATATTACAGGAATTAGAGCATTCCAATGAAGGCGATGAAGAATTTGCGTTTTCAAGTAAATACTCGTCCCAACAAGTATTTAGCTCAAGTCAAGAAGTCACCTACATAAGGCGCTGTTGTGGTTTGAATTACAAACAAATAAGAACACTGGCTTATGACTACAGTCTGAGCATAGTCAACTGTAAAACACCAAACAATTAATTGGGAATTAAATAAAATTGCAGGTTTGAATATTAAATTTCAATTATATTTCCTCGACTCAAGCAAGTATGTCGTAGGACGCGATTGGCTCCGTGGATTTACGGCAAGACATGGTAATGAGCTATCTCGGCGTAAGCCAGAGAACACTAGCATTAGTAGATCCATGGCTTTCAACAAGCCAGTGGTTGCTCAATTTTTTGATAAATACGCATCTGTTTTGGAAAAATACAAATTTTCTCCAGGAGAGGAATACTGACTGATGGCTGTCCCAGACAATTTAATGATGACGTAGTAAATTGATATTGGTATCTATGTAGAGGCGTCACACTGATATCCTATCATACTTATTCAATATATTCATATTATTATTTTTATTATTAACTATTAGTAACTATCCATTATAATCAAAACTATAACACGTTTGAAAATACCCTTAGGTAAATTGTTTAAGAAGATTGGCCAACCCTAAAACCATTGTCCCTGAGGGGGGGGATGTAGTGCCCCTCGTATAATTTAGTAGGTCATAGCTTTATTAACACTTTTATAATATTGGTTAATAAACATGTGTAAATAGAATTAATTAGGACGACACATGACTAGACATTTTAGAAATACAAATATAACTTGAACTCTACTGAGGTCAGTTGGGCTGACTGGAGTCTAAATAGAACTAGCTGAAGCTCAACTTGTGTTCTACTTATCACCCCACAATGATCGAACTTTACATAATGTATAATACTTCGCCTATCCATGTATCTTTCGTCATGTTAATAATATTATGCACAAAAACATAATTTCAGAAAGTCTAATAAATCAGAATTGACCGAAAATACAAAAAAACACGTGACAGCACTCGAGTAAATTTGCTGTTTTAATGGTATACCTTCGTTAGTATATGTGTGCATGGACGCACGCGGTACCGAAATCATACTCTTCGACGTCACAACTAATAGCAATGCGTTCACAAAAAAATTCGTTATAGTGGTTGTTTGTGACGAAAAAAAATAGTTTTTTTCATGCCAGTCGTTTTCATGCAATATATTCTTATGATTTATAGCACATTTTTGCTAACTAAAATTTCCCTCTTATATTGAAGGCTAGAATTTGGTGGGATCATTAATCTTCATGTGGAACTTTTTAAAAAACAGTAAACTTATATTCTTCCTGTACAGAAAATATTGATAGTAACTCATGTATGGGACACATAATAACAGAACTCAAATTTCAAAGATACAAATCCAACAAAATCTACAATTCCAGTAACAATTAATTAAAACTACTTTTCTGATTGAATGTCGAATGTAAGGTCAGGAATAGATCATTAACCGAATCATTATTGCGATCAATATACTTTCACGTCACACCCTTTTTGGATTCTTCTGCGAACGAACCCCCCTTCAACATTTTCAGCTGACTTTGGCTACTCACAGCTTTTCACATTACAATACATTATTATCTTGTTTTCATTAAACTGTGAAAGGCCGTAAGAACGTTAATTTCTTTTTTACGTCCTCTTGAAGCCAGACCCTTTCTAGATTACGATCACCTAACAAACCATGGATGATGTACTTCAAACTTTTCAAAATATGACTAATAATACTTTTCAATAATAATTTTTTGCTCACAATCCAAATTTACCAGGTGAATCATTCGAATAACTGAGTGGAAAGGAATGCTGAATAAACACGAATAACTCGTAATCTAATTACCCCTAAAGCGCCATGAATGTGCCTATCTTCAATATAGGTTCTATTCTATATCCAAAATATGAAACACCTCGTGAGCTTTTAAAGAAAACCTTCCTGGATATAATCGGTACAGAATATACCAGAGTGCTATATAGATATACTTCGTTCCAAGATATTTCGTTTTGACTTGATGATTCAAGACCAAAACCCACAGCAGGTAGTCGTTAATCCGATAACAATAGCTCAGTATCGTACATGTTTCTTCGAATAGCGATGATTATTTTACAACTGAAATGTTTGGCTGGTAAAATAATATTTGAGGCTAATTTTTTAATTTATTTAGTTGTTCTATTATTTATTTGTACTTCGGAAGATATATTTCCGAATTTTTGTTTTTCAAGTTAAAAGCATTTTTCACGGTAAATGGTTGACCACCTTATCACCTTACACTAACAAAGCCTTTGTTAGTGTACGGTGACCTTATCTATGAATATTTTAATCTCATTGTGTGAATATAAAAAGAGCTTTCATCGCTTGTTTTCCTTTGTCTTACCTGTACTGCGCCTACCTACTTCAATTCCAATGCCCTTATTATATTTACATAATGGGATTAAAATATTAATAGATATAATAGAAAGTGGGGATTTCGGGATATTTGTTTTTAATATTGTCTCAGAAGTTTAGTTTTTAATAAACATTTTTACACTCCGAAAGTAATCTTGTGTTTAAAACTAAATATGTGGCATCCTAGGGTAAAAAAAGTGCGATTATCGCCGGATGCGAAGCGAATTGTGAAAAATGTGTTCGAATCATTGAAACATCGAGGTTATAGTATAACCGATACAGCAAAAGAAACATGTAAGTTGACCAAAACCCCATCATCCACAGTAAAAGACATTATTAATAAGCCAATACATAAACGAAAAAAAAAACGAAGTGACGCTAATTAAACCAAATTTGTTGACCTACTGCAAAAGGATAATATAATTCGAAGAACGATATATGTCCTATACCAAGAACAAATGATACTAACCCTAGATTGTATAAAAAAGTGGTTAATTAAATATGAAACGGGAGTTTTTTTTCTCTTTGTCAATAACATCGACTATACCCAGAAGAAACTTGTTATAAATTGAAAAAAATCTTTTTTCTACAGTCGCGCGAGAAATGACTAATTACTATATTCAAATGAAATCGTAAAGTCGACAAATGCCGAGGATTGTTACTTTACGCTCTAGCGCAAAAAAAGAATCTTTTTCGCTCGCTTATTTAATCAAACTACGCCCTCCCAATTAACTCAATTGGTGGATATTTAACAATTTATCAGATTAAAAATTAAATAAAATTATATGAAAATTGTCAAAAATTTTGAAATATGGTCAAAAATGGTCAGTAATTGTCAAAAATTGTCAAAAATTGTCAAAAATTGTCAAAAATTGTCAAAAATTGTCAAAAATTGTCAAAAATTGTCAAAAATTGTCAAAACTTGTCAAAAATTGTCAATTATTGTCAAAAACTGTTAAAAATGGACAATTTTTGTTGAAAAGGGTCAATGATTGTCAAAAGTTGTCAAAATTGGTCACAAATTTTCAAAAATGGTCAATTGTCAAAAATTTTAAAAATTTTTTGAAAAATGGTCAAAAATTGTTAAGAATGGTCGATAATTGTAAAAACTATCAAAAATGGTCAAAAACTGTCAAAAATGGACAATTACAGTCAGAATTGGTCAATAACTTGTTAAAATTTTTAAAAAATGGTAGATAATTGTCAAAAACTATTGAAATTGGTCAATCATTTTGAAAATTTTTGGAAAAATTCTCAAAAATGGACAATTATTGTTAGAAATTGTCAAAATTTCGAAAAATAGTTGATAATTGTCAAAAATTGTTAAAGTTTTTGAAATATGGTCAAAAATGGACAATAATTGTCGAAAATGGTCAAAAATTTTGAAAAAATGTTCTAAAATTTTGAAAAATTGTCAAAAATGGCCAATAATTGTCATAAACTATCAAAAATGGTAACAAATTGTCAAAAACTGTCAAAAATAGAAAATTATTGTTTAAAATTGTCAAAATTTTGAAAAATAGTTGATAATTGTCAAAAATTGGTAAAGTTTTTGAAAAATTGTCAAAAATTTGGAAATATGGTCAAAAATGGTCAATAATTGTCAAAAACGGTCAAGAATTTGGAAAAATGGTCCAAAATTGTGAACAATTTTGTCAATAATTATCAAAAATGGTCAATGATTTTGAAAAATTGTCAAAAGTGGTCAAAAACTATCAAAAACTGTGATTTATTATTAAAAACTGTTAAAAATGGACAATTATTGTCAAAAACTGTCAACAATGGTTAAAAATTGTCATCATTTTGAAAAATGGTCAACAATTATCAAAAATTTGGAAAAATGGTCACTAACTTTGGAAAAGAGTCAAAATGGTCAATCATTGTCAAAAATGGTAAATAATTGTTAAGATTCTGAAAAATGGTCAATCATTGTTAAAATTTTGAAAAATGATCAATAATTGTTAAAATTTTGAAAAATGGTGAATAATTGTCAAAATTTTGAGAAATAGTCAATAAATGGTACAAGCCGTTTCCGAAAATCTATAACTAAAAATCGATTATAAGATTATAACATTCCTAGTCAGTAGAACTTTTTAAGGTTAATCATGATGAATAGCGAAAATGACGATTATTCTAGCACTCCTATCATAACCTAAGATAATATAAAAAGCTGTTTTAATTATCAAAAGGGCGACTGTAGAAAAAATTATGTGTGTTTTTCAATTTACGCTCTAAATACACAAAAAACTATTTCACTTTTCTCTCAATATTCTATCGCCCAACTACCTGTTTTGTTGATTTAATGTTCCAGAAAGTTAAGTGTTCGTGTTTGGTCTTTATTCGTTTTTCCTTTTTATCACTTTTAGTGGATTTTAGGATTTTATCAAAGTTCGTTAGAGTTTAAGGTTTGATTGGAAACCCAACCGCGTACCGAAATTGCTCAGATTTCCGTAAGGGTGATAATTAAATTCCAAGGATACCTAAGCCGCATTTTAAAATGAAGTGGAATATTAAAGTAAGCTGAGAATTTGTTGCTAGTCTGCGGAAAATTTAAAATAAGAAATAACTATCGAATATCTGGAAAACAACTGAAAGATCAATATCCTTTTATGGTAGATGATAAATAAAACTCATAATAAATCATTTAGTTAATCTTAAGTGCATCCCTTGTATGTCAGTTATTTTTGGGAAACTTTTATTTCATTTCTTCGGTAGCGTTAGATTAGATTTTATAAGGGGGCTAATCGGCCTATTCCACTGAGACCTCTTCAGATCTATTGTGGTCCTCTTTCAAAATAGCCAATCAGCCTCAAGACAAAACTTTCGATGTAATTTCTTGCCGGTGGCCTCTCATCGCCTAGTACAAGAAACTACACATTCGCCAAGCAGTCGCACTGGCATAGGATGTGCTCTGCAAGTTCCTCTTCTAGGTGACAGAAACTGCACTTGGCTTCGTCTGTCAACCCCATCAGATTTGCATGCCTTTTATGCTTACAGTGCCCTGATAACATACCTACTACGGCTGAGCTTGGAGGAGATTTGAAAAAATGTCTAAAGAAGATTCATCAGTTCTAATTGGTGGTTTAGCCAAACTTAAAAGGCGAGAAAACTACAACATTTGGAAATTTCAAATGAAGAACTTACTGAGACATGATAATCTATGGTATTCCGTGGTGGGTTATCCTGAAGAAGATACTATAGTTGCTCCTAATAAAATTCCAGGATACGAAAAAGCTTCAAGCAAGATTAACTTAATGATCGCATTTTACACAAGCTGGGACCACTAAAGCCGCTTGGGATGCGTTAGAAAAAGCATTTGAAGACAAAGGTTTAAATAGAAGAGTAAGACTCATGCGTAGATTGTTTTATATGAAGCTCGAAAACTTCAACTCTATGGAACAATATGTTAACGAGATTATAGCAATTTCAGAACAATTTGCAGGTGTCAGGAAACCAGTTGATGACGAATATATTGGTATTATTACGTTGCAAGGTTTGCCTGATGAATATGAACATATGACGATGGCCTTAGAGCACTCTGGCGTCCAAATAACGAGTGATCTGGTCAAAACGAAGTTGTGTCATAGATATCTCTGTGCATGGCTTCCTATAATGGCTTCATACATTGAAATATTAAAAATACCTACTTATATCTAAAAGCCTAAAATAACTCGTAATTTTTGAGAAATCATGTTTAGTGGCAGGTATTGCGGAATATCAAAACCAAACGATGAACCAATTTATATTTTATATAACTTCCCATACTCATTCGGGCCGGCGATGTAGCGGGAAAAAAATCTCCCGCCAAAATGCATGGATGCCACCCAACGACCCAACACACGCTTTAGTGTTTTAATAATAAACCATGGTTTTTGCTAAATAATAACAAACATAATTAAATAGATACAGGTACTTACCTCATAATTTTTCCTTCGGACAAATCAAAAGTATCCATTTTCATTCGATACCACACTACAAACCATAAAAATATACAGACTTCCGCTGTTAAAAGCTAAACATGGTCCCTTCTAAACAAGAAATGAATAAAAATGAACTTGTCCATGTCCATTGGCATAATCCCTCTCTCTTCGCTAATGGCTAATTGGTGATTGGTGCGTATTAGCGGTAATTTCAAAACTAAGACAATAGATATTTCGTACTTATATAACAGAAATTTGTTTTTATACAACAAGTCAGATATTTATTATACAACTAACCATATAAAGGCGGTATTATTATTTAAAAAAACTGGTATAGTAACCCGTATATAATTTTTGTATTTCGATTACATATATAATTTGTGACAAACTTGTGGTAATATAAACAGTATGTGATAATTTTATACAACTTGATCCGGTACATAACTACAGAAAAAAATTGTATAGCAGTTATACACCCTTACTTAGAATAACATTTGCTTATGCTGCAATATAATTGTATTTTATCAATATTATAATATTAATTTGTGGTTATATTGTAATGGATGTGTCTCCAATGGATTCATTGGTAGACTGAAGGTGTGGAAAGGCCTCTGAATCGGTGGTGTTGCGGTTCACTTGGAGGATCATCGTAAGGGATGCACTAGCACTAGCACTGGGATATGTTTGATTTATTTACTATAATACATTACACTATTTACTATTACTAATGATTTGCATAAGTACCTAGCCGTATAGCATACTTATACTTAATGGTTAATGATTACAAATCTCTGACTATTCAACTATATAGAATGATCTTGAATTATTTTGAATCGACTTCCCTATCATAAATATCGAATGCATCTTAATATAACCAGTCAAGTTCAAATAAAACAAATAAACATATTACTGTTTTGTCTTACTTCGCGCTTTGAACTTGACTTTCTATTCAATAACCTTCTTACTCTTTATTAATATAATATTAAAACGTTTGACTGTTTTGTTGAAATAAGATCAAGGGAATTTAATTCTTATTTTAAATATTTATTATTATATTGTTATATTGGGCCAAAAGGCATCACAATATAACTTGGGTCAGAATAAAAGTTGTATTGGGTGATTTTCCTCAGTGTAGATATCACTATTTAAAGAACTGATTATTAACAAGAAGATTAATCTTTCATATTATATGCCTACTACACTTATGATTTCAGACATTTGTACTAAATCTTTACCAGTTCCCAAACACAGATTTTGTACAGAGGGATTTGGTTTGAAGTGAACTGTTTTACTTTTATTGGCTTTATTGTTTTATACGCTTAAAGGGACGTGTTGGAATTCATGGTAACTATTCGATATAATTGTATAAAATAATAAATAATTGTATCTAAGCTGTTACTATCATAAGATGATTATTGTTGACACATGTAATTTTTGACTGAAATCTTCTTAATATATAAAATTCTCGTGTCACGGTGTTTGTAGTTAAACTCCTCCGAAATGGCTCGACGGATTCTCATGAAATTTTGTGTGCATATCGGGTAGGACTGCGAATCGGACAACATCTATTTTTCATCCCCCTAAATGTTAAGGGTGGTCCATCCCTAATTTTTTTTTTAGTTTTTAGACAAAATTTTTTGTTTTTATTTTTTTATGATACAGCATTCAAAATATATAGAACCATAAATTTTCACCCTTCTACGATCAACCCCTATTTTTTATTTATATTTTTATTTATATATTCAAGATATCAAAAATTTTCAAAACATAAAAAGTTCTGTAAATACCACAAATCTATGAAAATTGAAGTGAAATTTTGGAAGCGTACCTACTCTCAAAATACCCATTTACTGGGAAAAAAATTTACAAGACCATAACCTGAAGGATTTTCATTTTATAAATTTATATAACATAAAAGAAAGTCGTGTAGTTACACTATTATTTATTACTCAAGGACGGTTGAACCGATTTGGCTGAAAATTGATGGAGAGGTAGCTTGAAACCAGGAGACGAACATAGGATACTTTTTATTAGGAAAATTTCACGGGAAAAATTATTTAAAAAAATTCTACTTTGGACAAAGAATGGCGGAATTTTTTGATAGTGACAGTAGTAAAACGTCAAAAAGTGTTTCATACGTTATAAATACAA
This sequence comes from Lochmaea crataegi, assembly GCA_947563755.1. Classification (NCBI taxonomy): domain Eukaryota; kingdom Metazoa; phylum Arthropoda; class Insecta; order Coleoptera; family Chrysomelidae; genus Lochmaea; species Lochmaea crataegi. The sequence continues at coordinate 29,928,708 of OX387423.1, read as the reverse complement.
AATCAATATAGTTAAATTTGAAATTTATGAAATTTGAAAATATTAAAATTAGTATTCAGAATTAAAAAAAAACGAAGTTAACCAAATAAAAATCATAATAATAAAAGTATATTTGATTATCATATATATTTCTTTTTATTTATTCATTCATAAATAAAAATTATCTATTTCAAATTATATACAGGGTTTGTCATAATTAATAATTTAAATAAATTACTTACATACAGCGTTTATCATAATTAATAATTTTAAATGAATTACATAATATAGGGTTTGTCCAAATAAATAATTCCAAATTGAAATGAATTACATACAGGGTTATCCATAAAATTTTATTTATAAGAATACTGTTCCATCCATAAATCTATATTTTCAAATTTGAAATCTCTAAATTGTTTTTAATAATAATATGTAATCGCATAAAAATATATAAAAGAAAGTCGTGTTAATTACACTATTTGTTACTCAAGAGCGACTGAACCGATTTGGCTGAAAAATGGTGGGGAGGTAGCTTAGAATCAGGAAACCGACAGAAAATTCTACTGCGGACAAAAAATGGCAGTTTAATAAAATTTAAAATTCATATAAGTAAGAAATGAACAAAAGCTACTCTGACACTCCACTCAGCGGGCAGGAAACGACCGCTTGCATAATATATTATTGAAGGAAAGGACAACGTCGGTCGGGTCTTCTAGATGTTAAGACAAGACAAAGTCTGTCGGGTCTTCTAGTAAGTTAATGAAAAAGTTCTAATAAAACAAGTTGGCTATACCAGTTTAAAATATATTTATAATAATACTTTCACTATCATTAAACTATAGAAACAGTTTCATTTATAACAGTAATCTCATTGAAATTATACCGGTATAATTCCGCTTGTGCTTCTTATGAGCTTAAGCATATTCTCAACTTTCAGCCAAAATTATTTCATTGTAAAATATAGCAATTCATTACTCTAGCTTTTGCTCTTATACAATAGCATCAGCTTAAAAGCTTATAACATCCTTTCATTGGTATGTAACCGATATCGCAAAATATTATGCTTCGTTTTATGAAGGCAAAGCCGATTATATAAGGTAAATACTGGAATACTTTGTGATTGTAAATCTCAAGTAATGGTGAGTGATGATACCAACAAAAACCTAATCGAAAAATGTGTTGTTATACAGAGTGCGTCAAGAGGAGAAACATTTTAATTTGTAATTTTAATGAAAAATGTCATTCTCGATAAAAAGTTTTGCTTGTTCTGAAGCCCCATGATATAGAATAAAATTCAGGTTATTCGAAACCTGCTTCATTCGATGGTCCATTTTATGGAAAAACTTTGAAATTGTAATAACAATCCAGTAAGCCAGTGGCGTGGTACCGGGGGTTCGTAAATTATTCACTAAATTTTTTACGTGAAAGGTACTCTTTGTTGAACTTGGAAGAATATTCTATTTAATTTTCAAGAAATCCCAATACAAAACATAACGAGTATAGAAGTAATTGAATGCGTTTCAGCTTCCAACGAATCACGATTTCCCAGCAGCATGATCTCAATAACATTATAATTTACGAATGGGACAAGTCGAAATGAACTACTGAATCAGAAATGGTTGAAATACAGTAACTCATAAAATAGTTTCAGAAGTGCATATTTATGTTACTGATATGTTGTTTATTTGAGAAGTAATCTACATGAATTTTGTGTACATCGTTGATGAACTTTGTTTTATAATCTAAATGGAAACATAATTTCTGTTATTGTATTTTATAAATATATTCTAGCGCGACATAATGCTTTAATAACAAGGCTTCCATCTCTCACCCCTATAAAATTAGTCATAAACGAAAAATTTTAAACTATTAAGTTGATCTTTTTCACCGTAATTGGACATATTTCAATGAGGATGTTTCTTGTTCTGACACATATTAAATAGGAGACCAGATTTTCATCTACCGAAGACCAGGTCTTCTTGTTGTCACGAAAAAAAAAGCGAAGGAAATATCTAATAAATTTTGAAGAACTAGAAGTAGGTACTAGAGTCGAAATCCTGTCACCACTCTCGAACCCCTAGCTCCGGAATCTATTCCGAAGCTTATTTCTTGCAAATACAGGAGGAGATGAGAGAGCCTGAATAATAGTGATTCGTTATACAGGGTGTGGCGCGAAAAGTTTTATTATTTTATTAAAAGTATACAGTGATGTTAAAAATCTGAAATTACGAAGCTTTAGGTTTTGGATGACGCTTAGTTAAAATATAATGTTGTCCTGAATGTGGTACGTAAAATTTGTTACTTTAAATAAAACCTATTATTTTCTATTTTATTTTCTAGCTCTACCTGAAATTTCAGATGAAACTTGCGCACAATGTCCTATACCAAAAGTGAAGTATTTTTGAGATATTTCGATTTTTTTCCAAATTTTGAAAAAATCCTAGTCCACATTGATTAACGATCTCCATTAATAATGAAGCTAGTGACGTGAAATTGTAACCAATAAACAACAAGCGCTTGCCCGTTATCTCCATGTTATCTCCATCTGTCCCAATAATTGTTATTTCATACATTGTGTTTCAAACTGAGCCGCCAACATGCACAACTTAAATCATTTATAAGATCACCTTTATTTTATTACATTTTCCACTGTATTTTTTTGAGCCAATTCGTTTGGTTTTGGTATTCCTTATACCTAACTCCAAGCACTGTTTTGACAGTTTTCTTTACTTTCTTTTCTTTGTATTTCATAATAAATAATGGCAAATATAGGATTTACTTATGATGATTTTTCAAATCTTATTATTATTTATGGCGAATGTAATAGAATTGTTGAACGGACTTGCCATGTTTTGCAGGAAGATATCCAGCTCGACCAATTTTAGCATTAAAATTTTATGATGAAAATTTAGATGGTGAAAGATATTGCCACATTTTAGAAGAAGCCATAGGTCCGGTGTAACATACTTTAAGAAATGGAGAGGCGGCTTCAGCTTGGTATCAGCAAGTTGGAGCACCTCCTCATAACTTTGGGCCTATTGCTCAGAATCTTTACGACATGTTTGATGTTAGATGGATTACCATTCAGGGTCCGTTTCGTTGGCCAGCTCGCTCTCTTGACTTGGCTCCTACAGATTTTGGTATTTGGGGTAACATTAAAAATCAGGTATTCTCCAAAACTGTTACGACAAAGGAAGATATGATGCAAAGAGTCTTACTTGCTTTCAATTCTCTAATACCCGACCATATTTTCAGAATTACATGAAATAACTTAATGAAAAGGATTCATAAATGTTTAGAAGTAGATGGTGCTAATTTTGAACACTTCATTAAATTTTATTAGTTTAATATCACATTGGGTTATTTTTGTTTGTAAGATATCTAATTAAATTATTACAAAATAGGTACCTAGTCAACATGATATCCACAATTAATAATCCTTTCATGCTATTGGTTACTTTTCAGTATTATTAATAAATGAATAAAATATCACCTTAAATAGTGGAAATCATTGCCTACCCTTCACTAATGTTGAAATAATTAAATATCGAGAACCTGCACCATCAACCTCTAAGGATCTTCAAGGAGAAATCATCTGGTTCGCCGATAGCTCCAAAACAAATCATGGCACTGGGGCTGGTATGAAAGGACCTCGAAAGAAAATGTTCTTCAGCCTTGGTCAACGTACGGCTGTGTTTCAAGCAGAGACGATTTCCGCTATAGCCTGTATTGATGAAAACATCTGAAGAGGATACATCGGACAAAAAATTAAAATATTCACTGACAGCCAGGCTCTGCTTAATATGGGTGCCGGTACATGAGGGGATTGCGGATAATGAAATGGCGGACCAGTTAGCTAAAGAAGGCTCTTAAGGGGACTTCCTAGTTCCGGAACCGTTTTGTAGAATCGCAAAAGGTTGCATAAGAGGGGAATTCGGGTACTGGCTAGATAGGGAACACCACTTCGAATGGAGGGCACCTTCATACAAAGAGTTTACTGAACAAGGTAGACAAGGATCTCTCAACCAGGCTACTGAAACTGGATAAGAGAAATTTGAAGACAGTTACCGACCTGGTGACTGGACACTGCACCTTGAGGACATCTGCGCAAAATGTGCAATGTTAGTGAAGCTATGTGCAGAAAATATGAACTTGATGATAATGACCCACTCACATAATCTGCTTCTGCGAGAACTTTGTGCACAAATTTTATCTAAAATTTCATGTATAATTCGAGAATAGAATTTGAAATATTAGGTTTCATTTAAAATAACAAAGCTGACGTCTACTTCCGGTGTAACCGGAAGTGCCACATTCAGGACAATATTATATTTGAACTCAGCATCATCCAAAACCTACAGCTTCGTAATTTCAGATCTTTAATATAATTGTATCCGCCATTACTTTTGATAAAAACTTTTCGCGCCACACCCTGCATACATGAAGCAATGGTATCTGTGATAATTAGCAAGTTTCAACACAAGATATCGTTGGAGAGGAAGATACGGAGACTTTTCTTAATCTAACTTAAGATGAAATCGGGTAGGAAAAATGATTACAACGTCGCTGATAGTTATATTGTGGATGACGAATAAATTTGGATTTGTGACGTTTCGATCAGTACTGAAGACAATGAACTCGCAACATTTGGTTCGACAAGAAGAACAAAGCGAAGGAGAATGCGCTGAATATTACAATAATTGTGCATTGCATGTGGATGAGACCTAACGGGGATACTACTCTACCTTAGTGGTGTGGAAATAAGTTTTCAGCCCAAAACGCGTGTTTGAGGAGATTTCGCGGCACTCGGTACAATATACGCTGTTAGTTGACTTTTTCACCATATATCAAGGTAACTTCTTCTCCAACATATAAAATAATGTCCGTAATTAATAACAACAGAAGATAAAATACATTGAAAACATTTTTATCTAGTTCATTCACTGGTATTTGAGAATTTTTATTCGTCAGTGTATGAACAAAATGTACCTACATTAGTTTTGGAGCATAGGTAGAGATATTCTATTAGAACAAGTAGCAAAATGTAGGATTTTCAGCCCTAAAGCCATTCTAACTTCAGTAAACTGCGTATCTAGTAAATGAACAAGGTGTAAAGTGGGTTGTTCAAGTAGACATCATTCTTAATTACAAATAAACCTTAGCAATATACTTTCTTCATAGAGTTCACTTGTTAAAAGGATTCCATAAAATGTCAAAAATTGTTTTCTACCCCTTAATATTCATCGACTAGTATAAAAATATCAAACTATAGTAATAACCAAAGAAATCAAGCGTGGTAGAGATTATTCGGAATCACAGACAAATGAAATATCAAATCTAGTAAAACATTTCGTCGAAATGGAATCTGATAATAATTTAAATCCCTAATGCCTCTATTTTTCATAAATCGAAACTAAAAATGCTTTGTCATTAAAGTTCGCTTGAATCAGTGTCATGCAATTTACCCTATCTCCCTTTTTGATTTTTATTATTTCAGTAGTGTAGATGTTTGAAACTTTTCAAAATTTACCATTCAAGAATTCATTTAATATTTGTGGTGCTCAAGAAAATGGAGAAATACTTTCCCGCTTGATACTGCAAAGCTAGTTGGACTAATTTTAATTGGACAAGAATGTGACCTTGAAGATAATTTTTTCATTCGACAAGCATCAAAATTCAAACTCGAATTTTTTGTAGATTTGATGAGGACTATCGGCCTATTCCACTGCGACCTTTTTATATCTATTGTGGTCCTCTAAATCTATATTACATTCTCCACCCCGACTCTTTTTGAGTAGCCAATCAGCCTCGAGACGGAATCTTTATTGTAACCTCTTGCCTGTGGCTTCTCATCGCCTAGTACAAGAGACCCGCACATTCGCCAGGCAGTCGCACTGGCATAGGATGTGCTCTGCAGTTTCCTCTTCTAGGTGACAGAATCTATATATGGCTTCGTCTGTCAACCCCATTAGCTTTGCGTACCTGTTAAGCTTACAGTGCCCTGTGCTTATGGTGTCTGCCGTAAAAGCTGGCGAATGTCCTGTTGATATCACCCAGCCCACCATTCTAGAGATTTCTGCGCCACCCACTTCCATGTGGCTCACCACAGAAGGGTTCCGGTCCAATGAATGGCATTGATGAGTCTTTATCATTCATCCGCCAATTCGTTGTCCTTATGACCTTCGCGCCCTGATACCCAGGCTACCATGACCTTGAAATGGTCTCCAAGTGCGTTTGAAGTACCCTCATGCAACTGAGAGTTGACCTCTATAGACTCGAATGCCTTCAGTGCAGCTTGGCTGTTGGTGAAGATGGCAACTCAACGGTATGATCTTTCCTGCCTTTCAATTTCTACAACGCAGTGGTGAATCACCTTCACTTCCGCTTGGAAACTTGTGACGTTCTTAAAGGCTCATTGGAATAGCTTTCCTTTGTTTTAGCCCTACAGTTCTGGTTCCTACACCTACTTCTGTCTTGGAGCCGTCCCTATATCAGGTTGCCTCAGCCTGTATGGGTACACCTTCCTTCTAGTCTCCCCTACCTGTTATAGCTATTTGGAACTTATTATTAAAGCATTATCTCGTGGCAGTTGCGACAATGGGTTGTCCCATTAAGTCATCTGGTTTTAGCTCCTCGATAAGCTTTCGATTGTCAGAATTTAATGTAAACGTACCTTAATTAATTTATAGAAAAACGTTGGAAGTTCATAGACTATTTACGAATTAGGATTATTTATATTATTTCTATTAGATAACTGACTTCATGTACCACCAGGCGTGTATTTAAAATCTCGAAGAAGCTTCAGACTCCGGTAATTCTGAAGAAAAATGTACAGCACTCAATTATTCATTAAGACGTTTGGAACTTCCGAGATTTATCGAGAATATTTAAATAGATCGTCTTAGTCCATAATAAACTTTTCTTGAAGTTACAAAACGTGTACCCAATTCAAGTTTAAAACGGATTATCAGCTCGAAAATGTTACTACTAGTACTGCAATGAAACATACAAAAAATAACGTGATTTGAATTGATTCTACTCATCGAAATTGAAGCCAAAAATACAGTATAAGTCCTTAAGGACCTTCCTTGAATAATTGGGAGATGGGAATATACTTTTATTTATAAAATACTTGAAATAGTCCTCTTTAGTGTTAAAGTTTTTTCAAACTCATATTGCAAGAAGTCAGGATTGAACTTACATACACTGGTCTTAAGATTAAAGTGAGGTTGAATGGAACAAACGAAAATGAGAACACACAGAGCAAAAATAGCTCTTAAAGTAGGCCAGGAAAAATTGGGAGTGTAAACAAAGTATCCTGAGGTGCATGTACACAGCTCTAGTGAGAAAAATCATAACTTATGGATCCACTGCTTGGAGTAGCAGACTAGCTTATTGACCACGAGAGACAACCTCTCCAGAATTTAAAGACTAGTAGTCTGCATATGTATTTCAGAAGTAATGAAAACATGCTCAACGGTGGATATGGAAGTAGTTATTAACTTCACGACACTACATATGGTGGTGGAATACTCGGAAGATTGTTGGATAGAAAAGGAAGACTAAAATGTCCTGAAATTTATTCCAGAAGCTAGTAGTCTCTAAGACTTTTCTAAGGAACAAAAAATATCTTAGATCTCAGTCCCGACCACTGAATATACATGTGAAATTTTCACAGTGACGGATCAACAGACTTCAATATATCATTGATGTTCTGCAAGGCTATGTTGGAGGCGAATGAAATCCTTTAAAAACTAAATGCTCCCTCCATGTGTGAAGCTAATGTATGAAAAATATCCATCATTCCAGCTTCCCGTTTGTAAAACTTCAATAAAGGTTTATAAAACCCATTCTTCTGTAATTGAAATGAAACCACGAATAAACGTTTACAGATTAAATAGGACTTTAAAATTCAACAAATCTAGTTACCATAAACGTTAATGTTAGTTTTTACCACTAATTGCAATAATAAAGCGACGCAATTTCAACGGTTTGTTCGTTATTAGCATAAAATGTTATGACCAAGTCCGGATAAGACTATACTTCAGGGAGTACTAATATTAATTGAGTTTTAACTTAGATGGATTAATACGGAAAAATAAAATTTAAGGTGTCTTAGAAATGTGTAATTAACTCCAAAGTTGCATCGATGAGCAAAGTTTGATGTATGGCGACCAGGAACCAACAAAAACCGTTGCATTTTACTCGGGGACGAATTTCGTGTAAATCTCCCAAGAGCTTTCGCCGGTCAAGGCAATTTCAGAGACTTCGTTGGAAACTGAAAATTCAGATGATTCTTGTCATCACTAATGTTGAGATTCTATTATTTCTAATGATTTAGTAATATTGAATCCGGGGGAACCGTCACTTTCGGATAATCGGTACATCTGTATGGAAATCTTCGAAATGGGGAAACCTGCAGTGAGGTACCGTAATCCGAGAAGCACGAACTGTGAGAAATATAGGAATGCCCTTGAACACCTACTAGGGTATGTCAAAAATAAAATAAAAAACAGTGATGATATAGAGCTTGCCTCCGAACAGCTTCGCGAGGCCATCGAAATATCTTATCACAACTGATCTGAGGTAACCCGTTCCGTTAGGAATCAATTAACTTGGTGGAACAAGGAGCTTACCAAATAAAAATCGAGAACTCGCAAACTGTCGAACAGTGCGAAAAGGACAGGAGAGTGGGAAGAATCTTACTCCACTCTGACTGCTTACAACAAACAGAACAGGAAGGCAAAAAGGAAGTTCTGGAGGAAATTCTGTGGTGAGGTGTAAACTACCTCAGAAACGGCTCGACTCCAGGAAATCCTTGCCAAAGATCCTATCTATCCCATAAGCAATATTTTAAAACCTATTGGATCATGCAGATTCTACTGCGGGCACATATACCAGACTCTGTAGAAATAGGAACGGAGCTATCCGTCAGACCTCCAACTCCCCTGGCTCGTGCGAGGAATGAGAATTGGAGTGCGGCTAATAGTGGCTAAGTAATGACCCAGTGCCAATTGTACTGGGCTATTACCTCGGTTGAGCCATACAAAGCTCCTGGACCAGATGGTATAATCCCAGCGCATCTGCATCAGGGGCAAATACATCTATCTCCAGAACCTTGTAAACTATTCAGAGCATCACTAGCAACAGAATACATTCCAACTGCTTGGAAAAGAGCTAAAATCCTCTTTATTTCCAAGCCAGGTAAGGATTATTCCCAGGCAAAGTAAATCAGGCCAATAACTCTGTCTTCTTCCATGTTGAAGATAATGGAGCCTCTGAATGGTGGTGCCGAACTAATCAATCAATCGATCAATGTTGGACTTTTCAAATTTGAAAAAATATTATCGTACAACTCAAGAAGCAAACATTTTGTAACAAAATAGCGTGTACGAAACTGCTTCACATAATTTTCAGGTTACGTGGTATCAATCCATAAATCAGTTCCATTCCTATTCTTAGAAGGAATGTCAGGATATCTGTAGGGTTTAGTTAAGGTAAAACTTCATATTCTCTCTCTCTCTCTCTCTCTCTCTCTCTCCCTCTCCCCCCCCCCTCTCTCTCTCTCTCTCTCTCTCTCTCTCTCTCTCTGTAGAGTGGGGAGGGTGAGTTTAGGCCCACAGCACTTAGGTCACATTTGACCCATTGTACATCCTCCCGAGGAGTTGTCCTCCTAGGTCATCGTCCATCCTGTCCTTTTCAGGAAGGTGGTGGACAGGTCACTAGGAGACATATCCTTTATATCGGCAGGTGTAGGCCAAGACACTCTCTTATTGACGATAACTCCGGGCACTCGCATAAGACATGCCTCACAGTTTCATCTTCTTGTTCACACATTCTGCATAGAGGTGTGTCCACTAGCCCCATAGTAAGGCGGTGTTTCCTTAGTTGACAGTGGCCAGTCAGAAAGCCATTCAGTTGAGCGTAGGTTTTTCCTGGTCATCGCCAAATATTTCTTCGGCTCCAGCTTCCCAGGGTCGCCCAAGTTGATCCTGGCAATACTGCATCCTTTGATCCCATCTCTTTAGGGATCGAGCATGGGTGTAACGCTTGGCTAGTTCCGCAATTGTCGAAGTCGTCAGGCCGTAGGTGTCACTGGGTCCTAAAATGTTTAGTCCAGCCGCTTTCCTGGCTAAATAATCGGCAATGCGATTACCTTTACTCCTGTCGTGCCCTTTAACCCAGCTCAGGATAATATTGTTATCTACCGAGGCGTTAGCCAAATCTTGGTGGCACTCTAATTCTAGCCCTGATGTAATTAACACGTTGTCTGTCCAAGGCTAATAGGGCTTGTCTGCTGATTGTTATGTTTTCGCCAGAAATTCCTCTTCTGGTTAGTTATTTTGTGGCAATCGAGATACCAGCCAGTTATGTTTGAACCACGCTGGTATTTTCTCCCATTCCCCACTTAATTCTTAGGCTAAGTGATCTGGAGTAAACTCCACATTCTGAGCCTTCTCTGGTTTTTGAGCCGTCTGTATACACTCCCTCCCTACTGGAGACACCCCTTACATTTTTTCAAATGGCATTAGGTATCAAGTCACACCTCACTTAAAAGGTCTGGTAAATCTCTATCCAATAATTTTGTTTTGCCTTTGATACCAGCAGTTATTTAATCGCTATTCTAATCAACTATTAAATAACAATGGAAGGCTGGTATCAAAGGCAAAACAACATGATTGAATAGATGTGTAGATCCTGGTGACCACACGGGGTGAAAGGACCCCATGTGCATCCCACTGTCCTCCAACATTGCTCATAAACCACATATGCTCTTTTTGCTCTGCTCTGTAGGTGAGAGTTCCATGTTAGCTTCTTGTCGGGGGTAATACCAAGGTATTTCACCTCTTCAGCGAAGTTTAATTTGCTATTGAAGATTTCAGGGAGTTTTAAGCCCGATAATCCTCTTTTCCTGGTGGAAAGGACCATCTCAGTCTTCTTGTGATTGATCGACAATGAGTGTTCCTTACACCATGTTTCTATCGATTTGAGCCCATCCTGCGCTCTATCGCAGAGTGTGTTCACACATTTTCCAGACTGCAAGATAACTATGTCATCTGCGTTTGCGATTTTGTAGAATCCATTATTGTTGAGGTGATTAATCAGGGTATCCAGGACTATGTTCCAAAGAAGGGGTGATAAGACCCCTCCCTGTGGACATCCCCTCATGACCAGTCCTCTCACTATGATGTCTTCAAGATTGATACTTATTGCTCTACTAGAGAGCATCGTGAGTATCCATTCTCCCACTACCAGGGGTACATTCCTGGAGTTAAGTTACTGGGTAAGGTTGTTTTATCAATCGCACCCTCAATCCCTTAAGTGGTTGGCAGAATCGAAAGATCATTGGACACAAAATAATCTTCATATTTTATCCAGTAGCCTGCCAAATGTTGAGCACTGGCTATATATGTAGAGCTTTGCTATTCATAAGTTTGGTACTTCTCCACTAGTCTAAGCTTTTCGATTTGCCCAATCAGGCTGCAGTGTTCTGACCTTTCAAAATTCTTGATGCAATGCATTTGGTCACAGTTTTGCAGGGATATCTTCTATTGTCTTCCGATCTCCAAAAGGATTCCGATGTTAAAAAATGCATATGGCAGGAAGTTTCAAAGGACCTATCGACTTAAATTTGACGAAGACAGCAAATAAAACCCGCAAACGTATAGCTATAGGATGAAGCGGCGCATTTATGTAGAATTCGGATTGGGATGCCTGTTAAGCGTAGACATGGGCTTATAGTTGAGTTTATGATCTCATTCGATTGAGGTGAGTTTCAGTTGCAAGTATGTGTTAAATTGATATACCAGGTGTACCAATTATAATCGAATAAATATCTTCAAGTGAATTATAAAATAAAAGTCCCATTTGAATCAATATCTATAATTTGATAATAACCGTATATGCCGCATAGCATTATGTCTATATAATTTATAAATCAGCTCGACAAAATGTAATTTGTAAATTGAAAATTCCTCCGGTGAAAATATTGAATAATAACGTTCGGCAAACCGTATCACATTACTTTTGTATAATAATAATAAAACGCATACGAAAGCAGGAATGAAATAAAATAATAATAACTGGAATATTAATTAAACCACGATTTCGTCCCAATAAATTTTCATATAATTCAAATATTTAAAGGTTTTCCTCCTAATGTATTTAATCAGTGATTCCAAAGTGCTGAATAAATAGAGAAATTTAATTACATGGTTCAATTATTGGGGTGTAAAATTCAAACTCTTACTGTGTATTTTGGTCGTATAATTTTGATTGTGGCATACATTTTAATCAATTTATTTAGTATAACCGTATGTGTTTTTGTTTTAAAAGGAGATGCTGTATGCCTTTTCAAAGTAAAAACCACTTATACCCAAAAGTAATATTTACTGGAGTGGAAAGTTAAATAAACTTGATTAAATAGACAAAAGGAACAAATTCATAACTTGTAGCAACATTGCATACTGTGTTTGTTTGAAAAGGTCCCACCCTCAATACTTTAGAAATGCGCCATGTTTGAGAGAAACCTAATTCAAAGCATCTATTTAATCTTTATTCAATCATTTATTTTTTGCCTTAGGAGTATCTTGAACTTTCCAAATGACTCCGTATTATATTATTATAACAGTAAGATGTCTTGAAACAGTTTTTGTCCTTTTTCTCTCTGAAGTTTTTTTCACATTACTTGGGATAGCATAGATAGATTTATAAGTTTATATATAGTTTGGAAAATCTATCTGAAGCCACGCGGCATCGGTAATGGGCGAGGAAACATTGCCTATATCTGTCATAAACTACCAATGGCGTACGGAACCTATTTTATAAAGGTATTAAAAATAACAGTTACTATTATATAATAATTACATCTATGTAGAAACTGATTTATGCTTTGCTTTAAAGGTAAGGTATTTTTCAAAACACGGTATTTGTTAAAAACAAATAATATTAAAAGTCGTACTTGAATTCAATATGGATACGGAATAATTTAAAATCCCCACAAAACATAACCTAATGATCCTCATATTCATCAGTATCATCAGTTATCACTTTGATCACTGTCGTCATCAACATTGATTATGACTGGTTCAATTTCCTCCAAAAGCTGGTCGGTTTCCCAAAATTTCTCTTCAATGTTCTTAACGTGTCTAGAGAATTTCTGCCAATCATCCGTGGTTATTAAGAACATTGCTTCTTCGGTAACTTCTTTCAGAGATGTTGGGCTAAAAGTTCCCGTAATATTCCGCCTTCTTATTAAAAATTTTAATTGTGCCCAAGCTAATTCAATAGGATTCAATTCACACATATATGGAGGAGTTCTTAAAGGTATATGTCCATGTGATTTTATGATCGTGTCGGCAAAATCACAAAAAAGTTTATTAATACTAAACACAAAATACAAAAGATTAAAATGCCAAATAAAACTGAGAATACAATGATAGACACTGACAATACCAACGCCACTGGATAATCGATATTAGTCAATTGTCGAAGTGAGAGGGAAGAACACACGCACGCACTTTCCAATAGGAAGTCAGGTGATTACTTAGCAACGGCGGTTCGATGAATATTCACCAATTGAGTTAGTTCGGAGGGCGTGGCAATTATGGTTTTCGCACGACGTTGCCGGCTTGAAGGAAACCCATAACATATTTAGAAAAGTATTCATCTTTTAATATTCAGAAATTGAAAAAATAATGTTAATAGACAAAATCCAATGAAACAAGCACATTAAAGAACTAACCTTTAATCAATATTGACATATTGTTGATAATGAAAAGTCCATTTTCTAATTATTATCACTACATACTTAGCACTTCAGCTTTTTCATAGTTAAACGTGGCAATATCGAATGTTTTCTACCGCATTCCTTTCACAGCTTCAGTTAAGTTTGCCAAACTATATAGCTTCATGATTCTCAACAAAATTCTAAACTTCAAATCACAGTTGACTGAATAAAGTAGAAACAATAACTGATGTCAAATTGTTGAAAATACAAAAGAACACAACTTGCATCAAACTTGAAAACTTTTTACTTTAATCTTCATCTCCTCGTTCCACCATCTTATCTTTTTATTTTGCGCATTGTATTTTCCCTTTACGCCTTCTCTCTTAGGTGAAATTCAAACTAAATCCAACCCTCTTTCATTTTCTACTTTTAGTTAGTTAATTTTATCTTTTTTTTCACACCTTTTTCCAGTATGTCAAGTTAAAATTCAAAATAGAAATTTCATCAGCAACATTTTGTATTCGAATTCATCAAAAATCCAAGATAAATGTAAAACAACCCTTCTATGGAAGGGTGACTAATTAACAGTAGCAATTCCGTAATTATAACGCAGAGAGTGAAATAAGAATATTATTTAAGGATTTAAGCGAAAAGGGTGATTTATAGAGAATATGTTTAGTGGAAGGGTAGAGTAGATTGTAAGGGTAGATTAGACAATTACTAAGCAGCTTACAAAATCAACGGAGTCGGAAATACTGTTTGAATTTTGTCTGAAGATGTTTTCATTCTCGGATGTCGTAATCCCCAAGGCTAGGTACATGATGAGGTTAACTCGATGCAAATTAAATTGTTTTCTTTCCACTAAAGATGAACAAAATTTACTATTCAATATCCTTGGTCATTTTTATTGATTATTAAGAGACTAATGAGTATTTTTTATCCAAGGAAAATATGTCGATTTTGTTATATAGGAGCACAAATAGATAAAACAATTACTTTCAAAGAAATTTTTAAATCGTCAATTTTTTTCTATTTCAATTAGTAACGAGTCCTCAATATAATTAGTGGATCCAATTTGTCAACCTTACAATCAACAAATTGAGTCGACCGACTTTACTCCAATACCACTTCACCAAACGATTATTTCCATTAATATTACCAAATTTTCAGGTTAGGTTAGATTTGTCGTGATGGGTCCATTAGGCACTCCACTGCTACTCGCAAGAGCTTATTCTGGATTACCTCAGATGATCTATAAATATAGAGAACTCAACAAATTAATTTGTTTCTGAAGAGCTTACTCCATCAACAGCATGGAAACCCTACTTTTTTTCTTGACTCTCACCTTCGCTATAGTTTACCTTAGGCTAGGTTAGGTTAGGTTCTATGTGAGTGGGGCCTTCTCGCCATCTCCACTGCGACCCCCGTTGGGACTATTGTGGCTCACCCCTAGGGATTACAATTCAACCCACAAGCCTGTGTTTCTGACGAAATCCATGGTTGTATTTGGTGATACTTTTTTGAAGTCGCTCGGCTCTAAGGTACTAAAACCGAATATGTTATACCTTACCCTGCCCAAAGCTGGACATGAGCATAGTATGTGCTCAGCAGTTTCCTCCTCCAAATTACAGAACCGACAATCCGAGATCTGAACCAGAATTATCTTCTTTAGGTGGTAACTCAGTCGACAATGTCCTGTAAGCATTCCCGACAGAATGCGTAGGTGTGTTCTACTCCATTTCAAGGTCTGCTCATTTTTTGTACTTGGAGGGTTGTATATGAACGCCTTCGAGTGAGAGAGCCCCGGTATGTCTGCCCAGTACGTGAGGATTTTCCTCTCCGCCCAGGTAGCTATGGCTGATCTAGCAGTGCTTTCCGCAATGCCAAAAAATGGTTCAGGTGCGATAAATAGAGACTCTAATCCCTTTTTTGTCAGAGTGTCGGCCTTCTCGTTGCCCTCCACTCCTCGATGCCCCGGCACCCAGTTCAAAGTGACTCTGTTTTCCATGCCTAGTATATCAAGGGATTGTAGACAGTTATATACCAGCTTATATTTTATCCTGTTCGAGCTCAGTGCTTTAAGAGCAGCCTAGCTATTTGACAGGATGTGTATGTTCTTTTTCACAACAGGTTGATTCATCAGCTCTTTTGCAGCCAGTTCAATGGCGTATAACTCAGCTTGAAAGACGGTAGCGTACCTACCCAGGTTGGCTGTGATTTCAACTCTGGGTTTCCTGCCGAAGACCGACGCTCCAGCCCCGTTTCCGGTTTTGGATCCGTCAGTGTAAATCACGTAGTCCGTTTCTAGGAAGGAGATTTCTTTGCTATCCCATTGGTATCTCGTGGGAATAAGGACCTTAGAGGGCTTGTCCACGTGAAGTTTTGTGACAGAGAGATCCGAGGGCATCCCAAGAATGTGATTATTTTGTATTTCCCTCAGAATTCCCGAATGATCCCTCAGAGTCTCTCCATTTATTTGCCTCTCCACTGATAGCATCCTATGAGCTGCCCTGGCTTCCTTCTCCAAATGAATGTGGAGAGGAGTTAGTAGCACAAGGGCTTCCATAGCTGCCGTTGGTGTGGATGACATTGCTCCGGTAATGGCCAGGCATGCTGTTCGCTGCAAGCCTTGCAGCCTTAGCTCTAGCTGTCTTTCGCAGACTTTTGGTCCACCAGACAGCTGTGCGATACGTGACCATTGGCTTATCCATTGTTTGGTAAATCTAGTGAATCTGTCTGGGGTTCATACCCCAAGATTTTTCACATACCCTTTGGAGATTCCAGAGGGATAGTCTGGCTTTGTTTATCACTCTGTCCAAGTGGGCGTTCCAGGTGAGTTGTTTATCTAAGATTACCCCTAGATATTTCACCTCCGTCGCAAATGGAATGCTCTCGTTGCCTAAAATTGATTGGCGGAGTCGCTGTAATTTTTTCCTCTTTGTGAAGGGAACAATTACGGTTTTGAGGGGGTTCACAGACATCTGTTCCCTCTCGCACCACATATGCACTATGTTTAGGGCCGTTTGAAGGACGTTAGAAATTATCTCTCCAAATTGGCCTCTAATAATTATTACTATATAATCAGCATACCACTGCACATATATCCTCTGACTGGATAATTCATCCAGGAGACCGTCAACCAGTAGTGACCACGAAAGGGGGGAAAGCGCCACCCCTTAACGTGACTCCATTCAGTGATGTAGTGATGTATCGGTTTGATAATAATATGCTTTTGATACAGTAACGGATTGGTTTGCAGAATCCTCTGCGCTCCACCGTTCTTCATATGGAGTCTGGGAGGGCGTTATTAGACGCTCCTTCTATATCTATGAAGGCCGCCAGCGATATTTCCTTGTTACCAAGGGAATGGCTGATTTTCCCCACTAGATTGTTTAACTCCAAATCTGTAGATTTGCCCGTTTGATAAGCATACTGGGAGGGATTTAGCGGATACTCTCGTAACTTCCCTTCCCTAATATGCTTTTCTAAAAATTTTTCTAGACATTTCATTAAGAACGAGGTCAGGCTGATCGGACGATAGGATTTGGTTTCCGTATAAATACAACCCTCGCCACTGACCATTCTAGAGGGATGTACCCCCACGCCAGACTAGCTCTCAATAACTTGACCAAATGGGGTAACAGCTCTCCACTGCCCTGTTGTATCAGAGCAGGAAAAATGCCATCCTCCCCAGGTGATTTGGACGGTGAGAATTCGTTCACTGCCCATACAATTGCCGATGGAGTGACTATGTCTGTTGCCAACTTCCAATCCTCCTTTTTGGGTCGTTCTGTTGATCCCGTTGGAAGTGGGATGGGTGACTGGTCCTCCAGAATCCGACTACCGGAAAAGTGAGTCTGAAGCAGTAGCTACAGGGTCTGCCTTGCAGAGTTCGTATATAGGTGCCGTCTGGGAATTTTATTACTCCAACTCCCTATGCCGGATCTCTGGGGAGAGCCTTGTGAATTCTACAACTGACAGGTAAATCTCGTATACTCTGACAAAAGTTTTTCCAGGACTCCTTCTTAGCTTACCTAATCGCCTTATTGTATTCTGTTAAATCCATACGATATTGTTCCCATAAGCCTTTTTCTTTAGCTCGGTTGAAGAGTTTCCGTACTTCTACTCTCTGTGTCTGCTCCACCACGGTGATCCTCTGTGGTCTCTCTTTTCCTTCAGTGGGCAGTTTTGTTGATAGGCCGATAGAATGGTGGTTTTCAATTGATTATTCGCCTCCTCTATCTCTGCTCTATTCTTAATAGTACCAATTATGTTTCCCAAGCCTTCCTGGAGGGTTAAGTAAGAACCCCTCTAGTTGGTGCATTTTGGGTTCCAAAATCTGAGGATGAGAGTTGGACTACAACCATATCCTGGGTGCAGTAACCTGTTAGCACAAAACAGTTTATGTTATTTCTGATAAGTGAACAAGCCCGGGGTTTAAAGCCTGAGGGGCTGTCTATTACTTTACCAGAACAGTTTCTCAGTTCCTGGATGAATCCCACGTTGTTCTTCTCCATGTCAAACCTCCGCCCAAGGACATAAGTTGCCGCTTTGGCGTGGTGAATGTTGGCCTAGAGACATCTTATTGTGGAAGCCATTGCGAAGCCCTAGGAGGGGAAGGGGGACTGACCCCCTTTTTACTCAACTTTTCCGCCTTAGAACCCTTTTTAGACTCCTTTCGGGGAGGGAGATTTTTTTCCTTCCTTTCCTGGGTCTTTTTGGGCTCCACGGACCCGACCGTTGTTTCGGTGCTGGTTTTCTCTTTCGAGGCTCTTGCTTGTTTGGATCGTATCAAGATCTGATCGAACCCAAAGTAAGGGCGGAACTCCAACTGCTCCAGTTCCCTGTAAGACTCCCCTTCCAGGGAAAATGTCAAGGTCTGACCAGGGCCTGTATTCACCCGGTGTAGAATAGTCCACTCCTGGGTTCTCAGTCCCTGGTTTGATCTACGTAGACGTGTTAGCACCTGCTCCCCCTCCAGCCTTTCTGACGCTTCATCGTCAGGGATAAAGGCCACACAGATGTGGGGTTTGGGTAGCTCCTCCTTCTGCACCAATTTTAGCTTGGCGTCTTTCCAGGGACTTAGGGAGGATAATTCTCCCTCCAGCCACTGAGACGTTGCCAGATCGGCTCATACCAAGATCAGGATTCCAGGCCGAATTGTGCAGCTCTAGCGTAATTGAGGACCCTTGTCATCCGGAAGGCTTTCAATAGCCTTCAGAATTGCTTTTTGAAGCAATTTCAGCTGTTCATTTGTCAGCAGGACATTGGGGTGATCCGGCTGAATGATTCTCACCTTCACACTATCCGCTCCTGCTTTGAATGTTGGCTTAGAACCCGCCGCACTCACCGAAGGACGTGGCTTTTTTGCCTCCTTCTCCGGGGTACTACCTTCGGATATTTGCCTTTTACTGGATGAAGCCCCAGAAGAAGGAGATGGTTTGTTCCCTCTCCCTTTGTGCTGTTGATCCAGCTTCTGTCTTTTGCTGGATGTGGCAGCAGAAGAAGGGTATATTTTGTTCCCACTTTTTTTGTGCCGTTCATCCAGTTCCTTGTCTATTTGATCAACGGTGGTTTGGTACGGAGCCCCGCTCTTGATCAAACGGCTTTGCCGTTTTCTTGAAGCGCCAGCAAATCTGATCCTCTCATTAAAGTTCAGATCCACCACCGCTTCCGATAAATCTGCTCCTGTGGGGGATCTTCGGGAGGATTATGAGGAGGGGTTCCCATCAACTCCCTCTCTTCCTGCTCCGATCTGGGGATAGATGAAGGGACAGAAACTACCACTTCCATGTCCTCCTCCAGTGTAACGTGGAGAATATCCCCTCCGTTGTTTTTTTTTATTTTTACTTGTATTTGTTTGGTCCATATAGATCCCACGAGTAGCTGGGGAAGTAAGTGTTCACTGCGGCCGAGCCTAGCAGTACCGCAGTAAGGCAAAATACTCCAGGAGGTTGCCTGGTATCCTGGAGGCTCCGTTCGAGAATTTAAAAGAAAGAATTTAAAAACCGAAATAGATATTTGGAAGTATTTTTTTTTAAACGAAGTTCTAAATTTAATTGGTCATTATACAAATCAACATATTCAGTCAGTTAGAGCAAACTACCAGCGAGAAAGAGATGCAAAAGATACCGACATCCTAGAAATTCAAGCACCTTTTGGACTGTTATATTTAGCCGGGGTTTTAAAATCAAATCAATAATTTTATAACATCCTATACACCATTCCAATTTGTTACTATTGATGAGAAGTTAGAGGCGTTCCGGGGGCGATGTAATTTTAGGCAATACATCCCCAGTAAACCCAATAGGTTTGGGATAAAAATCTTCGCTATTGCAGACTCAAAGACGTTCTATACTTCTTACATGGAGGTATATGTAGGCAAACAACCTGATGGATCATCTGAGGCTGGCAATTCTCCAACTGCTGTAGTACATAGATTATGTCAACCAATAAAATATACCAGCCGTAATGTACGAACAAGGACCTACTAACTTCCCTTTACACAGATTTTGAGCTAACTCTATTAGGTTCTATCAGAAAAAAATAAAAAAGAATTTCCCCTAGAGTTTTCTCCTCCATGCGCCGCCCAATTTGGTCAAATATACTTTGCTTTCCGGAAAAATTGTACTTCGGTGTCTTTTATTCCAAAAAAAAATAAAACAGATGGATTGGAAGAGAGGGCCCATTTGATCTCCCGATTTAACAAAAGTTGATATCTTTTTTGAGTGTTTTATAAAAAATAAGGTTCATAAAACTTCCCTGACTACTGGAGAGGACTTGAAAGAGGGAATCAGACCAGCATTTCGATCTTTTAACGTTAATATGCTGACAAATGTTAGTCAATCATTTGAACTGCAGCATTGCAATAATGTTAACGGTGAACACTTTGCACATATAGTTTATTATTACGGTTAGGATTATACCTTTGGTGACTTGTTTATGCTTAGAATAAATAATTTATTCAAATTTATTTGTTATTTATGATTTTTTTTACATTCAACGCTTGCTTTCACATTTAATAGGTTAATGATATCGGTTCACAATAAATATTATAAAATAACTCTGTTTTTATAAAATTCAGTTATAGGGAATGCTCGCCAAAAATGAAAGTTACATAACCAAAGATTCTATTTGTGCTATAAAATACAGGGTGTTCCATTTGAAAGCCGAAAGAAAATTAAAGGTTCGAGTCTCCGTCCACCCTGTATACAAAAGAGGAAATAATTCAAATTTATTCGAATACGGAGATATTGCATTATATTACGAAACTCTGTGGGGCAAAATAAATTTTTTTTCTTCAAAGGTACAGTAAGCTACAGAGCGTTGATTTACTTGCGATTTTCACATGAAAGTGTCCATACCTTTTAAAGTACTCTGTATAACGTCGCAAAACAACAACAACAAAAATGTGAGCAATCCGAACTCAGTATAAAATACAGGGGCTCCCATTTGAAAAATACATGCTTGGTTTGTAACGGAGTTATTCAACACTGTGTATAGTTCGAGATGATTTCACAGTATGGACCTTAAAGACATCTACTAATTTTTTTTGATAACATTTTTTGATATCTTTTAAAATAACCCATATACCAAACTTTATCGTAATATTGGTACACCCTGTATATTTACTTCAAATAGTATGACGAAAATTTTGCTTCGATAATTACAAAATGTCTATTTTTCCTACTAAGTCTGCCAAGGACAAAGAGTTGCATAAAATAAGTTTAAAGTGCGGATCGCCAACCAGTTTCAAATGACACTCATCGTAACTCAGCTACAAGTAGTTTTTGGGGATCTAACGATAAACTAAGGTGGACTAGGTCTACCCATCACTCAAAATAAATTTTTCGTGCAACAATCCAATACTTATCATATGTCTCTAATTCACAGAATGTGCACTTTATCAATCCCATCAGCTTTAGTCATAAACTTTAACGAATGAATCGCTTTAGTTGTCTTTGCCCCGGTCAATTTGTCCACCACTCCATGTCGTTTGTCGTTTCTGCGACGCTGCAGAAGGGCTCTGGTTCAACGATTAGCATTGATGAGCTCAGTCCGGCCATTTCAACTGCTTTTTTGTTTCTTTTATGACACTTGCGCCCAAGGTAGCATAACCTTGCTATGGTCTTCAAGCACATTCAGAGCACGCACACAATCCCATACTAGCTTGGAATTACATTTTTGTAGTATTGGCTGCATTTTGATGTGTGTCCTTTCAGATTTTTGATTTAAAATGTTTCCAACCATAAATGAAACATCCTATGAATCATACATGCAAATGCTGCCGGTTGTCTTCTATTTTGACTTATTATTATTTATAGACACTGATGCTTTATTAATGTTGAATTTGGAATAATTTAATACAAAATAAATCATGATCTCTAAATATTTTGAAAATAAATTGCTTTATATGCAATTTGTATAGTACCATCTGGCGCTTTAACGAAATAGCTATATCAGTCAATGTTAAATCAGAAATTAGTGGTAAACCGAATTTCGTTGGGATTCGGCCCTATTTCAGTGGTAAAACGGCTGCAATTACATCACCCAAAGTATTCCCATCTATTATGCTTTCCTTTCAAATTCGGTGTTGCACGAACACGTAAAAACTCGCACCCCAGAACTTTATAGCCAAACCTAAATTGAATAATTTTTTCTACTCATCTTGGAATTCGATTCTAACTGCTTAGGAAAATAATCACGAATTCCGTTTTGTTCCGAACTGAAAGAATGGAAGATAAAACGAGATTAAAATTATTTTCACATAAGGTGAATTTGTAAGAAGAAAAATAGCTACAGACACCGAAAAAAAATCTTTGACCTAAAAAATGTAGCTATGAAATATTATCCTATAATTCATTTTATATTTCATGTACCAGGAAATTCAATGTATATCTGAAATGGATCTGTATTATTTAGATTAAATGAAAAATCAGCCAGTTATTCGTTATACAGCTTGTCCCAAGTTATCGTTTACAGGCAATATTTCTCTTAATTTAAAAGATAATCCAATACTGAAAAACTGTTGTGAATGGCATCAAAATTCCTTCCTAATGACGTATCAGAAACTTTATTTCCCTTAACATTCCTTTGGCAGCTACCCCTCTTTTTCTATTTCAAAATTGCACCCCCTGTATATTCAGTATAGCTTCAAAACGTCTTAAAAGCGCTCTTGTGTACGCAGCCTGAATCATAGCTGGAGTAATACTACGACATGTCTCACGAATGCGTTCTTTAAAATCTACAGGCTGTGTTTGATATACTAATTCTTCAAGATAACCCCACAAAAAAGTCTAGTGGCGGTGGATCGGGCGAGTGCGGAGGCCAAGATATAGGTCCGTAAGTACCTATCCATTTGTTGTGAGGAGACTGATTGAGATACTCATCAACAATGCCTGCATTATGAGGTGGACTACAGTCCTGTTGCCAGATCATTGTCAGACCGTATTCGAAAAGGTCCTTTTTTAAATTATTATTCTGATTTTTTTATATAATTAATTTAAAAAAAAACACCAAGGCACGTGAACAAAACTTGGATCAACTTTCGTTTAGCTGAAATTTTACTACTTGGAACCTTTTCTAAACAGAAAGAGCCGAAATTTTTTTGCGGAAATGCATAATTTTCATTTTTTCGAAAATTTTCTAAACATAAACACGCAAAAAACTTTTTGCGGAAATATACCATTTTCATTTGTTACGTTTCAAATCGTCTTTTGGATCGGGATGATTAGAGACATGAATAACTTGACTGTTCACTCCAGCGATATTCAATAAAGAGATAAAATCACCATGGGTCAGCGTCTGCTAATTCGTGCTACATTATGTAGGGAACAAAGCTGGTCTACAGAATCCACACCCCCTTCTGTGCAATTGTAAAACATTATCATTTCGGGTTTATTTTTATCACCAGTGTCAGGGTTAATTTCGTCACTGTTGTGTAAACTGGAAATTATGAGAACATTCTATACTTTTTTCGGAACGTAATATACAATTGTAATATGGTCTCCAAATCCGAACATGATTGAGTTTATTGGACGATGTTTCGCTTCAATAAATTCCTTTGGCATTCCCCTCTTATTCTTCCGAATCGTTCCGACCAGAGTGAGTTTATGATCTCTTTGCAATTTTTCGACCAAAGGCATCGAGGTAAACCAATTATCTATGGTAAGATTTCTTGACGTTTTGGAAATGGGCGATACAAGACGTTCAACAATACTCATAGCGTCATTGTTTGTTTTGAACGAACCTTCAGGCTGTTGTCCCACATATACTTCTAGATTCAACGTGTAAAACATCTACGAATCGACCAACGAGAAAAGTTTCCGCCGATATTTATTTGGTTTTGAAGGTATGTACTCGAAAGGTCGAAAGCCGCATCTGCTACGGAAACCTAGTAGCATTTCATCTAAATGTGCATTTTGTGAGATGGAATAATGCTTTTGACAGTTACTCACAAACATATAGAAAACTTCTCGGACTGGCGCTAGTTTATCTATTTTTTTCCTCTCTTCTCTCATAGCCCGGTCGTCAAAACGGAAACTCCTCAAAAGAAAAAAAACCATTTGCTTATTCATTGTGAGCCAGAATAAGGTCTACTTTGGTTCACTTTCTGTCCCATATTTCATCAACACTCAACTTGGAGCTTATTAGCAACCCTGACAAATGAAGCAAACCAATCAGGGCTTTGATTTCAGTTTTATATGTTTCTTTGCCGTCTCGATCTCTATTGTAGCTCTGCATTTTCAATGCTATGTAGATATTTGTATGTTCTACAATGATATCGATCATTTCGTCATTCACAAAAAGATTCCAGCACTCGATGTGACTTTTTGCTTTTTTTGCTTCACCTCTTTTACCGGGAAGTTGGCTTATTATGTTCCTGGATCGAGTTCTCACTGCCTGATTCGGAACATGTTTTTTCCATTTCGTTTTTTGTCTTTGCCAAGACAAAAATCATTTCTTGGATTTTTACTGGTGGTGTAGTGAGATCATAGTCATCGTAATAAGAGCTATCCTCTTGGACGGTATCGCTGTTATCAGATCTACATTCCACGACATCATCTTCTACATCTGATTTATCATCAATTGGCGCCTCGCCTGGCGCAACAATCTTTGCTGCTCTGTTTCATAGTCCATTTATGTCTATAAATAACTGATTCCAATGTCTGGTCGCAATAGATATAAAAATGACTTAACAGTTATCACAGAAAAAAATACAACACAACTGGAGACTCCAGATCACATTTGACAGAAAACGACTTGCACAACCACCCACAAACACCTAATTTATTCAACTATGCCGTAAATCAAGAAGCTAGGTGGACGTGCCAATTCCGGA
The DNA here is from genome assembly GCA_947563755.1 of Lochmaea crataegi. Lineage (NCBI taxonomy): Eukaryota > Metazoa > Arthropoda > Insecta > Coleoptera > Chrysomelidae > Lochmaea > Lochmaea crataegi. Next base: position 29,903,659 of record OX387423.1, on the reverse strand, counting down.
ACGCGGAGTCTGTCAGACCTAACGCGACTACTCCAGGATTAAGCGATATATTGCCTGTAAACGATAACTTGGGACACGGTATACAAGCAATGAAGATTTTGATATATCTGAGACCCAGAAGGTCTATTATGCCTTTCCCTTTCTAGGTTTTGTGCCCTTGAATTATGTATTACTATGCATTTCTCGAGTATATGAATGGAGGTTTCTTCTCCCACTCCACATAATCTACATTCTTTTTACTACAATAGTTTGAGCTTTTTAGGATGCAACTCAGGCGTAAGTCTCCTGTCAGAGGACCTGTCTGGGAATGTTAAGATGCGACGAACGCGAGTGCGCTGGATATTTGCGAAAAGTGACGGGTTCGGAAAGCATGTCCAGTTCCAAAGCCCTCTTTTACTTTTTTTCGTCTCCTTCAGAAATCTCTCCAGTAAAAAGAGCGAATCTTTACATTCCCTTCATGTTCTGCCATTATCCAAAGATTGTGCAATGTATACCAATTTGATCTGATAAGTTGAGAGTGTGAGGCAACCCCACAGCACCTACGCTCCATTGCGCACGCTCCTGGAAGCTGAAACTCGCCCAACACAGATTTGCGAATGGATGATAGAGCCGACCAATCAAAGAGGATGGACTCTCTCTAGTCTCATCTTCCTGTTCACAGCTCCGACATATGACTGTGACTGATAGACTCATTGACAATGTCCGGTCAGGACTCCCGCTGCAAAACGTAGGTTCAGCCGGGTCATCGTCAAGACTAATTTTGCTGCTGCTCTTTCAGGATAGTACAGTAATTACTTGGCTAGTTTTCAGTATTTTGTTTCATCACACCTTTTTTTGAACTTCTTTGTGAGTGTTTTCCATCACTCTGTATAGGGTAACTGGAATTTTGCTATATTGTAAAAAGTATCGAGGCATCTTACCAAAATATTCATTTATATATTGTATAATGTTATCAAATCGGTGAGTTTTGACATTTCCCCAAAAATGTGGAAACGTTATTAAAAAATACAGCAAATATTAAAAAAGTCATACTGTTTCAATGTTTAATTTTGGAAAATGAATTCGGATAATTAAGAACGTGCAAAAGGAGAGAGGTTTATTGTTAATTTAGGTTGTCAAAAATTATGCCTCGGTGCTCAGTCACCCTTAATTCCATGGTTAAGTTCCAGCTTCAATTACGAGGTTGTAGAAAAACCACCATTCATTTCCAGGAAAAGATAATTAAAAAGTCGATTTCCCAAAGCAAAGCATGGCTTCTTATATACACAAAAAAGTATACGTGTTTGGAAAAAAAACTGGAAATTTTAGTAACAGTCAGTTCATTATTTGACAAATATCAGGAATTCAAAATTAAAAAACTTTTTTCCTTTATGAAACTGTACTACTCAGAGGTGGTGAAAATATTTTATCGGTCTATCCCAAAAAATTATTTTTATCCAGAAATATACTTTTTTGGGTCAATATTTCTTAACATAATGAATTTTTGTCTCTACTGCCTCATTAACAAATGAAGCAATATGATATATCCGGAAGCTGTAGGAACAACTTTAGAATCTCCAGAATCTTTCCTTTGGATTCGTCGTATTTATTCTTTTTCAAGGAATTTCTTGTTTTCCGTGATAGTTGCATGAAAAATCGACTTAAGGGGACATAAGGGGACAGATATACATACAGATACATTTAAACACAAACGGAACATAGGGATTTTAAACATTGTATCAGAACTGCTTTTGAACTAGTCGACCAACATCCAGCTTCAACAGATTAAAAACACGATTATTACAATCGTTTATTTGGACACCTATACCATATCGTACAATTCCCACCACTCCGTATTCTCAACTGAGGGCGGTCCTTAATTAGCGTCAGACAGTCAGTAAACAGCATTCGATAGATGATAGTGTTCAAGCCCATTGGTATCAATTTAAAGAGTCCTATTTTGTTTTATTTACGAATTTATTTTTATTTTGAAAGCCGTTATTGCCAAAAGAAATCAAAACATATTATTTTAACTCGAAACATTAATTGTTAAAGCGAATTTGATAATTAATTTTCGATTTTAACAACATAAAACGTAAGCATATTGTTTCAATATGTAGCGACGTTTACTACCCCCATCAAATAATTATTCAATACTAAATCGCAGTTCGCACACCTCGCACATAACTAACAAATTTTGGAAGGAGAAGGGTTTCTTACATTGGTTCTGAATCCAGCTATCCAGATCAATACTTGATATTCATTGAAGTGAACTTATAGAAATGTGTTGGTGGACTATTAAGATCGGACAATACATTAAATCCATATTTTCCGTTTGTGTTTGAATGTATCTGTATAGCCTCACGGACTTTTTTGTAGGTGAATATGAGTACTATAAACATGATGTATTATTCACAGAAATAACATTCTCAAACAACTACACATGTCTTATGAACGTAATTGGTCATTAGTAATGAAATCTGAATTATTATTGTATTCTTTTTGTTACTTATTTTGGGAAATTAAACCGGCAGTCGCCAAGCAACGCACGCCCTCACAACCTTCGCTGTTGGAGACGTGAAAGACCGAAGCGCCGTTGCCGCTTTGTTTTCAAAGTATTGAATTCACAGAAAAATATACAACCTCGTTTTTGCTAGAAAAATTATGCAGATTGCAGTGTGCGTCCAGTGAAGTCCTGTATGAACTGCACAATATTT